>JAJGOT010000016.1:820000-1215000 GCA_022457155.1 Cladopsammia gracilis
TCGGGCAGGCGGTCCAGAAATCGTGAATAGACCATTTTACAGCTGTCTTCTTAGTGTTCTGGCCTTTGAGTGGAAGCGAGGTTGAAGTTGACCTTGTTATTATACAGACCTTGGAGCTTTTCAGACGTAAATTTACCTAGTTAGCATTATTAACATATGAAAGGCAGAAAGGTTTGTATCAAAGCAAGGTCACGTCCAGCCTCACTTCCACTCAAAGGCAAGGTCACCAAGCACACAACTGTAAAATGGACTATTTCTGGTTACACGTTTCAACTTTTACTTGGGTAAATTCAAAATAACAATAGCCGCGTAACAATTAAGCGTGCAGCGGCTATTGTTTATTTAAATTAAGCGTGCAGTGGCTATTGTTATTTGAAATTTACCTAAATAGGTAAAAGTTGAAATCATATGGTAACCGTCCAGATTGGAAATATGTTACCATCCGGTTGATGTCATTCTCTGAGAATAACTGTTACATGATGTGCACGTGCAGTTGCAAAACGAAAAATGACAACGTTATTAGAATTAAGTGTATACCGCATTTATTCGATTAAGCGCCCTGTGACAAAAAGTGACAGTGAATGAGTGAATGCGTGCGTATTCTCGTACCCAGATCTAACGCGATGCACAAAAGTAGATACAAAAACGCGGAGGAGAGAAAAAAGAAAAACGGACGGCAAGCCTTAACTCGTTGCCGTACCGGCACGAGTAACAAGTGATAATTACAATTACTTGCATAAAAATGGAGTACTCAGGCCCCGTCCACACGTATCCGTTTTCGTTTGAAAACGCAAAAGTTTTTTCCGTTTTCGCTTCCCGTCCACACGTATCCGATGAAAACGGTCACCGAAAACGGAAACTTTTGAAAACGCTTTCGAAAGTGGAAACTTTTGAAAACGGTGTTTTCGCGTTCTCGTGTGGACACCCGAAAACGGAATTTTTCGAAAATGATGACGTCAAGAGGTCGAATTCAGTCCACCGCGCATGCGATAAAAGCGATGAAAAGCCACAAACAACTCGCAGGCTCGGCTAAAATCAGTGGCGTGCATGCACTTTAGAGGCATTTGAAGCGTTTTCAGTGTTTTTGCGTATACGTGTGGACAGGCAAAAACGATTCGAAAACGCTACGTGTGGTCAGAGAGATTTTGAAAAACGGAAAGAAACTTTTGCGTTTTCAAACGAAAACGGATACGTGGACGGGGCCTCATTTGCCGATCTCGCTCTTCACTACACCAAAATGCCATAACTAGTTTACTAGTCGTACTCGAAATCGACAGTTTTTCATTTTTCTTGCCCAGTTAGGGCTTGTGTTGACTCGGTCTGTTTAATTACAAAAATAGGTTAATTATTGTTTTTTTTAGCCCTGTGATGCTATGTCGTAACGATTTTCTTCAAAGCGGAACATTATTAAAGGAAACTACATATACTTAACTTAACCTACTTAGCTTTATTAGCCAAAAGACACCTTCAATAATTCACTGCTTTCCCTTCACCCCTATTTCGCGTTAACCAACGAACCAGTACTTAGTCTTACGTACCGTCTGTAGTTCTTTGTGACACAAGAACTGTAAACATTACAGGGTAAGGTCAGGATATTGTGAAACCGCAATGCAAAAGCTACAACATGCTTTTTCAGCTTAATTTTAAATGCACAAAGTATATATGTGACGTCCTTATCATATATTACCAAATAGATCTGACAGGACAACGTTAGTGGCGGGCATGCCGGACGATAATTCTTTAACTCTACTAATCAATCCTGTTGTCGAGTAATGTAGCTCTGCCGCTTGCGTCTGTGCGTTGAACTCCTTATGTAACCACTAAATGCAAGCTATTGAGCAGTGTTTTTCTCTTGTGATACGGTTTTTGTACTGTACAAGGTGGTTCTACACAAATTAACTTTTGATTCTGTGGGTAAAAAAAATTACAATTCAAATGTAAACTAGAGCTGAATCAGTTCCTTTAGTTAGTTTCGTCATCAGTTCCCATCCTGTTAGGCCACTAGGGATGACCGTATAAGTATAAATCGTTTCCATAATTACTTCTATAATTTTTCCACTTTTAACCGGCGAGGACTCTTTGAAACGAAAGGGTTACCTGGATATGAAATGCTGGTAATCAACATTGTAAACATGACCAACTAAGTGAACTTTTACCTCGTATAAGTGGCGTCCAAGCTTACCACTTTGGCTTAAATATTATATATGCTTGTATGATGTCCACCTTGGTTGTGTGCTTGTTAAGCTACATCGGTCGCAACGAATTTTTAAACCAAGAAGTTACCAGATATAACGCTACGTGACATCCAGTGAATCTTTTGTACAGAAAAAAAAAATAATAATTAAATATTTGGGTGACGAGACTAGGATGTGCGTATGTGAGCTAATTTAAATGTTTTGACAAGCACCGGAAATTAGCGCGTTTCAAAGGTAAACGATTATTAAAAGCAAACAATTAGAATAGGGGTATGTACTGAGATTCGCCGATCCGTTTCATTTTGATAGACGAATCGGTCGATCCGTAAACATTTAATCTCAAATCCCAATTCTCAAATTATTCGTGAACCTTTGAGATGTCAGTAATAAAAATCTCCTGACTTAAATCCTTGTAAATACTGTGTATGGGACTATTGTTTATGGAAAAAAGGTCTTCTTGAGTTTTTTTTTTTAATTTCTGAGGCGAGCGAACGTCGACAAAATATTTAAGCACGTCGTTGACCGTACGCCTACGTGATCTCGGCTCAGTGTGATGAAAACAAAAGAGCAACATGTCTGTCTCCGAACAGTATAAAAAGAAAAAGCCAAAATCTGAGCCCAAAAACGAGATAAATCCGTGATCCGCTGTATAGGTGGTTTCCATTCCATTTCGGCATTTCCTGAGGATTTAAAAGACAAAAGCGCAGCGACCATGCTGGTGGACGGAACAAAAGAAAGTAATAGAACCTAATGAAAAATCTTTTGTTTTGTACCTCCAGCGTAATGTCAGCTGAAAACGTCCTATTGGTAGGATCTACAAATCAGTTAATTTTTTCTCTGAATCCTAAATCCCGGCAAAATTATTTACAAAATCCGCAGATCCGTTGACGTAGGAATCAAGAGACTGGTGATTCGCTCGTAGTCTTCCCCTGCAGCTGCTTTTAACAGTGTTAACATGGTTCTTATTTCCTCGTGAGTTTTTTTATCTAAACGTGACTCTGATATAATACTTAAAGCCCAATGTTAAAAATTGTCTGCTGTCTTCTGAAAAATTGTCTGAAAAACGGTCCGTATTTATTTCTGCGAGAGTCCACTGATTTATAAATTGGCGAAAAAGAACTGGAGCGAGTCTGAATAGAGAGTGAGGCAACCTCGTCCCCAGTATGTATCTCTTCTTCCCGTCTCCTGGGAACGAGGTTGAGAGTGAGATTGGTAGTTTGACGTAACGTAGCAAGCTGAACATTAATACGTTTTTACAAGTTTCAACGATATCAACAGCTAATTCTTATAATTATTTTCGTAACTGCGGATACGCGTGAAGCAATAAAGTTAATAAAATCTTCGTGTTTTGTAACTAAAGCCTGGTTTCCATATAATCGCAACGATTGTAGCGATTGTTACGATCGACGATCGCTGCGATTCTTGCGATCCTTGCGATCACTGAGACCTCAGGTTTCCATATGATCGCAGCGATCGCAAGGAAACGTCGAGTAGGCCTGGATCCGATAAACTTTAAGTGCATTATGGGATACAAGGCTTTGGTGTGCAATGCTTTCTGGGAAATTTTGGATCGCAAGAATCGCAAGAGTAGTTTCCATGTAAAAACCTCTCGATCGCAAGGATCGTAAGGATCGCATCGCCCAGAATTAGTAGTAATTATTAGTAGAGATAGAAATTTTTCTATCTCTGCCATCGCAATCGCAAGGATCGCAAGGATCGTAACGATCGCAAGGATCGTAACGATCGTAAGGATCGTAACGATCGCAAGGATCGTAACGATCGCAAGGATCGCAAAGTTTTTGGTTTCCATATGATCGCAAGGGTCGCACAACACTTTTTTCTGCGATCGCTGCGATCCTTGCGATTATGTGGAAACCAGGCTTAACTTTACACTCCTGTCACAAACACCAAGCGACCAGATTACATTCCATCGTGCTCAACTGTCCATTAATTCAATTGGCTAACTTGTAAAAACGTTTGTTGGGTTCTCACGGTAAGGCGCGTCACACTGAAGAGCATTTCTCTTTCTATAACGATTTATTGGGCAAAAATCTCTGTAGAGCTATATAGAGAATTTATTGAACAACGTTCATACTGGAAAACGTTGAACCTGTTTAATTTGATTAAATGAGCAGCGTAAAAGCTAATAAATAATAACGTCAACAGATTAGGTCGAATTACATGGCGAATTTCAGTCCGGGCTGAGATTTCAGCCCGGCTTCCGAAATAAATCCTCTTAAAATGAAGTTAGCGATTACATGAACAAAGTTTCAGCCCGGGCTGAAAATTCCAGCCCGGTTTCAGAAACTGGGCTGGAATTTTCAGCCAGCCCAAACGGGTTGAAATTCACCATGTAATCGCATCAGAATTTCAGTCCGGGCTGAAAAGTGAATTTGGGCATGCGCAGTGATTATTGTGTTTGTATTTCAGCCCGGGCTGAAATCTCAAAGTCAACCCAGGCTGAAATTTGTCATGTAATCACAACGAAATTTCAGCCCGGTTCTTACAAAGGAGACTTGAATAATCACACCTCGGTGAGGCTGAGTCTGCACATAAAAGATTATTATGGTATTTTTAGAAATGGACTATTCAAATGAAACCTCTTTGGCAGTAGTTTTACCAGTGTACCATTTGTTTTTCAATATTTGACAAAATGAAATTTATGGGATTTTTCTTGAAGTATTTTTTTCACACACTAAATAACGCTGATTTGTTTTATACGGGTTGCGTTATAAGCAACCAAATACTGGTATAATTATCATTTTTATTCAGTATCCTTTCAACCGTGAATCCCTTAAGTGACCTTAATAAGAAAACAAAGAATTGTGAAGTCGAACATAGGAAATGTTACAGCTCTTTATCTAAACAGCAGTAGGGGTGATCAAATTCACTTTAGGATTTAGACTTTATACGCAAACGGACAAATTACATTCACCTCGTACAAAATAATAAATAGTACTGAACCCATAGTACTTAGTATTTAGTACTGCTAAACAACTTTCCATTTGCAATCGTGAAAGTTAGAATCGTCTTGCACTGCGCCGTGAAACTGGTACGGCTCAGTAGAGTCATTTGAAGGAAAACATCGCAGATTTGAACACAACAAGTTCCCTCTGTCAATAATCACCAGTTGGCACACATTACAAAATAATATATTTCACTCTAAGGACAAGAACAAAAAATAGGATAGGATTAAAAAGAACAGCTTACATTTTTGAATGAAGGGGTTGCGAGTCCGTTCTGCGTTGAAACACGGCACAAGGTCTTCGAATATTTCTTAGTCTTGCGTCTTTTTGTTGAAATAATATACCGACTCCGACTTGTTTTCACGTGGCAAGAACAGAATGGACACATGCTCGGCATTATTAAGTAACTTAAGGGCGGTGCTATATTAGGATATACTTGCAATTAAAATATACCCGCCAGGCAAATCAATTAATAACCCATACACTTTTAAACAGATATTATCCCGGGGATACTATAAACCTATACTGAAATGAATGTTTCATTCGCAGTTCGCATATTCACAACAATTATTATATCTGATTCAGCAGGCTTTTGCAACAAAATTTAATAACAGACAGCTTTATTCGTTAAGTTAGTGAATGATTTCTGTGTTGGTTTGAGTTACGTTGCACTGAATAAATTATGTATTAACTATCAAAACTACGCTAAACATCCGTCCATTACCATGGAACCTTTATATTTCTCGAACTGTCTCGCTTTTATTGACTGCAAAGCTAATTAATTTTGTCGACAGCAATTGATTTTGGTCGCGACTTTGTCACGGAAAAGAAAAATGTATATGGCTGTGCACGAAACAGCAGCCCAGCTCCAATGTTATTTAGAAACATAAGTTTAGCCTGTCATTTTTATGTGCTTAAAGTGTATATGACAGATATTTTTTTATTTGCTTGATGGAATCTTCATGGCGTTCTGATCAGAAAATCGAAAAGAGTTTTTTCGATATCGATTTTCTTTCCGTGTTTTAGTCGTCTAAAAGCGTGAAATTTCAGTTCCGGTGGGTTACAAAACCGCGCAAGAAAAAAGACTGGAAATAGTCCGCTGTGACGTCAATACAAGAATGCCGGTGTCGCGGTTTCTCGGTTCCTCACATTTTTTGGTGCGCCCTGAGGAAGAAACATGGTTCTATTGAGGTGTGTTGTCTATGGTTGTAGCAACACGCACCAAAAAACGGAGGAACTGAGAAACCGCGACACTGGCATTCTTGTATTGACGTCACAGCGGACTATTTCCAGTCTTTTTTCTTGCGCGGTTTTGTAACCCACCGGAAGTGAAATTTCACGCTTTTAGAAAGCTAAATCACGGACAAGAAAAATCGATATTGAAAAACTTTGTTTCGACTTTCTTATCAGAACGCCATGTAGATTCCATCAAGCAAATAAAAAAATCTTTGTCATATACACTTTAACGGGCGTCATTATACATCATTATTTTAATAAAACTAAAATCTGCAAAGGACCGCAAACGATAATGCTGTAAACGATACGTAGGATCTACGAAAGACCTTATCAGCCAAAAAATGAACAAACATAAACGACAAACCTCAAGGCTGATCTGACTACGTAAAAAGGTAGATTTTGCGAGACACCAACATCCCTGCTTTATCGGTTTCTGTCGCATTGGTGTCTCGCAAAATCTACCTTTTTACGTAGTCAGATCAGCCTCGCAGTTTGTCGTTTATTTTAATAACACGGACTTTGATTCGATGACTAAGCGTTTGTCACATGCACAGGCTGTTTCAATCTGAACACGGCTTTTTGTTGTAAGTACCCGTGCCTAAAATTGGGCACGATGCTCAGGCACGGGTGCCCCGAAAATATGTACAAGCTAAAACTACCCAAAAAAATACTTGCCAGAATTTTCTTACCCCAAAAAATCCCGACAATTTGCGACCCCATTCTAGTAACTCTATTGAAAATGCAGCCCCATTATAGTCAATCCAGTCGTGAAAATGCGACCCCATCCAGCGGCACATCCCCATTAGCCCATTACTAGGAAGTACCCCCCCCCCCCCCCCCGGGACGGGTGCCAGGTGAAGACCTGGTACCCAGGCACTGATTCGATCACGGCTGCACATGATTCTCTCAGTGGCGACACACCTTACCCATAAACCCTTTATTTTAGTTGTTATTTTACACACAATTACCTTCTCTAATTTCGCTATTCAAATTGTGCATAATAAAAAATAGTGAAAATGTTTGAATTGAAGCCGATTAATTATTCACCGAAAGAAAATGGAAAAACGTTGTAATAGACCATTTTCGATATATTAAATACTTGGCCCGAGGCTTGGGGGAATAAAACAAAAGAAATGAATAATTCAACGCTGAACCTCAATGTGATTTCTTTTGTTTTATTCCCCCAAGCGTCGGAGCCAAGTATGAATTTTAATATATCGAAAATGTCGGGAAACATCTAGCCCGCTTAGTTGGTTAGATTCACCCTTGAATGTCATTTCCATCCTAGCCGCTCGCAGTCAAATATATCAAATATATCAAATATATCAAATATATCAAATTTATCACTACAGTGAAATATAGTTATTTTTAACGAGACTGGATCATTAGTTTTAGGTTTCGTTTGATATAAACGTGTCTTTGACTGTCCAAAATAATACTAAAAAATTAATGACAATTTTAGACTCTAAAGTTCTTTGAAATCATCAGGGTTTGAGTTCACCGTCTTGCGGGTAAATGGAGTTCTCGTTCTTTTTTATCTCTATTGTTATCAAATAGCGTTGACACTCAACAGTGTCGGGATCGATGTTTTTCTTGAAACTTTGGAACTGATTATTTTTTCTCTGATTTTCTTGTCTTTCCTCGAGGCATATATTTTTCTCTTCTTAACTCGTGAACACGCGAAAGGCTTAACGAGTTACAGCAAACGGTATTGAGCCCTCTTTATATATAATGGTCGCTTGCTTTACCCATGAACGGCGTTACGGCGTTGTACGGAAGGGAGGTTGGAGAGTTGTACGAAGGTTTAAATCCTATGGTGTGACCATTCAAATGAAAACTCTTCAGCAGTACTTTTGCATGGTACCATTTGTTCTAACTTTTGAGTCTGTTGATGAAATCCTATGGTGTAACCATTCAAATGAAACCTCTTCAGCAGTACTTTTGCATGGTACCATTTGTTCTAACTTTTGAGTCTGTTGACGAAATGCTATGGTGTGACCATTCAAATGAAACCTCTTCGGCAGTACTTTCGCATGGTACCGTTTGCTTTCCAATATTATACAAAATGAAATTTGGGATTTTTCTTGAATTTTGATATTTGGCACTCTTGGGAGTTAAAAGGCAAAGTGCGACAATTCAAACATTAGAAATGAAACCTATCAATGAGTAGGCGATAAATATTTCATGTGGTACTGTCCTTTGTGCGTTATGAAGTAAGTATTTAGTAAACTTTATTTTAGGCAGGGTGACCCAATACGCAAACTTATTCATGGGCAAATTGGAACATCACGCAATAGAAAACGCCCCCTTCAAGCCGTATGTCTGGTGGAGATTTATCGATGATATTTTTATGGTGTGGACAGAAGGAGAAGATAATCTCAAAACCTTCATAAACTACATAAATTCTATCCATCCTACAATCAAGTTCACCCACGAATATTCTAATTCTTCTAACCAGGCACTTCCTTTCCTAGACGTTAAAGTACACCTCAGCAACAACCTAATTCAGACAGATCTTCACACGAAACCCACAGACAAGCATCAATATCTTCTCAAGACTTCCTGCCACCCTACTCACACCAAACGCACTATTCCATTCAGCCTTGCCCTACGCCTACGTCGCATCTGTTCCACTGACATTTTCTTCCATAAACGCTGCCAAGAACTTATCAACTATTTAGTACTACGAGGCTACAGTCGCCGTTTTCTTAAAAAAGAAATAAATCGCGTAAGCACCATCCCACGTCACGAAACTCTTAAACCACGACCACAGAATAACTCGGATCGAACTCCATTTGTCATCACCTTTAATCCAGCTCTTCCTAACGCTTCTTCAATTGTACGAAAGCATATAAACATTCTACAATCCTCCGCTCGTTGCAAGCAAACATTTTCCTGTCCACCCGTCTTAGCTTACAAACGAAGCCCTAACCTACGTGATCTATTAGTAAGAACCAAATTGCGTGACCGCACCAAACTTCAAGAAAAAACACCCTCTGGCATTTATAAATGTAAACATCCACGCTGCCTCACCTGCCCATTCTTACAAGAAGGTCAAAATAAATACACTTTCTCTGCAACAAAGGAAGAACGAGATATCAAGGACACTTTAAATTGTAAATCTAAAAACTTAATCTACTTAATTGAATGTAAAAAATGCGCTAAACAGTACATCGGGGAAACCAAACGCCAACTGAATGAACGCTTTGGGGAACATCGCCGCTCCATCCTCAATCACCACCATCTTATCAATCCTACTCCTGTTTCAATACATTTTAACCAACCTGGCCATTCTACCAACGACATCCTCCTCATTCCCTTGGAACTCATCCACAACAACCGCGACTCAGTCAGAAAGGCACGCGAGGCCCATCTTATAGATAAAGCGATGACACTTCATCCTCATGGTATAAATAGACGTGATGAACTTAATTAGTGACATTTAGCTTATTTGTTACCAATCACTTTCTGTTATTCTGTTGTATGTCATATTTCAAATGATTTATATGTAACGGTCATTTTATTTCTGTATTCATTTTTGTTTTCTAGCCCCCGTAGAAGGTTTGTTTTGCGAACCGAAATATCGGGCAAATATATTCAATTGTTTATTGTTTTTTTATTTCACTTCTGTCTCTACCTTTTCTTTTTGCCGTAAGGATCAGTTTGCCGTTTTTACCATTACTATTTCAAGATTTTTACTGATCCAGGTCTACGATAGATCCGGTACTCTGTCTTCATTGGTTTGTCGTTGTGGTTTTACCGTTATTACAGTTTTTGACCCAATGGATTCAGCTCAAAGGTTGTTATCAATAAGGGCCTGCATCTAAACATACACAGTAAGGTACTTCTATATTTTCCTTCAGTCGGTCGGGAGATCTGGAGGTCGGTCAGTCGTTGCCGAACATATCAACCAAGCGGGCATCAATTTAATGAACATCACAAGGTGTCGATGATAAAGAAAGTCATGGGAACAATAGCCACGCGACAGAGAGAAAAATCTTGACGCCTCGTGGAATTAACATTGACTTTGAATTCTAAATTTTCCATGAGACTGCACTAGCTTCATTTTTCATTCTCCGTCGCATTTATGCGCGCTAAGCGCGGGCTCGAATTCGCGTATTATTAGAATATTTTTGAAGGCGTACACACGACATATTTTACGTTTGTCTCGTGAGAACACAAAAAATGATGATGGGTTTATCCCCGAAAAGTCTGACTGTATTTGCAACAGTTTTTCAGCACTCGATCTTAACAAACAAATTCCAATATAGATGTAGAATTATACCTAACGTGTGACCGATTTAATAGAAAGCATTAACTATATAATGCTTTGCTATATGCCGTTTAGTCTGGATGAAATCCTTCAGAATATGCCAGCATTTTTTATTGAAAATAAAAATGAAAGAAATTGATTTGTTGTTTTTGTTTTAGATATTATGTTTATTTAATATATTTTTTTTTCAGTTTTAGTCTTCTAGAACGTTCGGATATTTACGTATATTTGCCCACTTAAAAACATCAGTCAATCAATATTCAGAACCAAGGAAGGAAAAAAGTAATGTTTCTCGAATATTATTATCTATTCTGTTTGCGTCATACTTCATTTCGGCTTAAAATGACAGCAGAATGGACAAAACCTCTCCGTTGAATAAAAATCCCTGAAGCAATGGAATTCCGCCTACGTCTGCTTTCTAAGAAAATCATAACGTCGCAGAAGAAACAAATTCTGTTTGTCTTTTTTGTTAAATAATGCAATCGGAAGCAGAATGAAAATTTCGTTTTTTCTGAAAACAGTATACTTAGGTCCCAAAACAACACGATCACCATCTATTTTGAGTCCCATACACCCTTTCTGGTGAAATTTAGAGAAATAAATCTTTCTTTCTCTACTGTTTAGCGAGTCGAACTAACAAGCACGAACAACGTTTGGAGTTTTTAATCGTTACTTTCCAAATAAATTTAACCGTTAAACACAACAACTCTATATGCGTAATGAAATATTTTACCCCAGAAGACAGATCTCTATTTTTCTGTTTCTCTATAAGCTTCTATGTAGCATAAAGTGGTTTAATTTGCAGTGTTTTGCAGAAAGTCGATAAAATATTTTTCTTTACCGTAAACTGACCTTTCCCAAAATAATACGACACTATTTTTATGGTCAATTAGTGATCGTGTAAAAGAGTCTCACTTCAAAACTATTATCATCCATCCATTAACCATCGCAATGGTCCCAGACAATTAAAGAAACAAAAATAAGATGACTTATTTTTTTTTTAATTTTCTCCTCTTTCGTGCGCGGGAAAACGCGAGCGAGCGAGCAAGTCACGATTTGTTTTGTTTCACTTCTGATTGGTTAAGCCCAGTTTCCATATGATCGCTACGATCGCTACGATCGCTACGATCGTTGCGATCGCTGCGATCGCTGAAAAAAATAGTTCAGCGATCGCAGCGATTGATGGTTTCCATATGATCGCTGCGATCGCTACGATCGCTGAGAAAGTGAATGAAGATCGAGGGGACCTGGGTCTGACAATATCGTTTCGCCTCATTCTTGAAATTCAACATGGCGGCTGTGAATTGTTTTTAAAATTTGTTGTAAAGACAGTCGTATCTTTGCACTTCTTCCATAAAAAGGCCCAAATCGCACCCTTTGAGTGAGCGTACGCAGTGCATCATGGTATTTTTGCCGTCGCTGCGATCGCTGTGATCGCTACGATCGCTGGAGAGTGGTTTCCATATGATCGCTACGATCGCTGAACTTTTTTTTCAGCGTTCGCAGCGATCGCAGCAATCGTAGCGATCATATGGAAACCGGGCTTTAAGAAAGTGGCGCGTTTTTGCGGCTTTTTACATGAAAATGCAAAGCATGGATAAATTGCTATCGACACTAAATTTCATAATGCTTCTAAATTCTGGTGTATGTTCGCTTTCTTTTGTACTAATGAGATCGGATGATAACCTGCGTTTTTTGATAAATAATTTCCTAATAAACCTCTGCATTTTAGAAATGAATAAATGTTGTGCGCTAACCGTATTTCGATACAGCTCAATTTGCATGACTTGCAATTCCCTTTTCATATAACTAAATATCGCTTCTTAAATAAACGACAACTATATATCAACTTAATATCAACAACTGAAAGAGAACCGCTGTTCACAGTCAAAGGTTTATTAACTCTGATTGCCAGACGATTTTCGCGGAAATGTCCTTAATCACCTCAATCCGCATAAACATTTAAAAAATACCACAATACTTGACGGTTTAACGCATTTTACCTTTTCAATCCCGGAGTCAATTATAGAGACATGAAGTTTTTTGAGTCTGTGGATGAAATCCTATGGTGCGACCATTCAAATGAAACCTCTTCGGCAGTACTTTGCATGGTACTATTAGTTTTTTAATATTTTACAAAATGAAATTTGGGATTTTTTTAATTTTAATATTTGGGAGTTAAAGGGTTAAATCAAATCTTATGAATACTCTCTCTTTTTTTTTCTTCCGGTGACTGTAGCATATTCAAACCGACTTAAATTCTACATATAAAGTTTTATAAGTTTTCTTACCTTTTCCAATACGAAACAGGTAGTGATACCTCTGTGTTCCTTTACTTTTTGATGTTCCACAGCATTTGTTCGACAAGGGCAGATGACAAATACTTAGACTGAGTGTGTAGCTGGCAATGTTGTTTACGAAAACAACATCTTAGCGGCGTGAGAAAATGGGTCAGAACCGTGTCACTTTACCGCTTTTTAATAGTATTACATATATTGTTCTCTTGCACACAAAAAATTTCGTTAGTTATGCGGGATGATACATGTTGATAACATACTACGAATATTTTTCCTCTGACTCAAATAATGCAATTTTTTTTTTGCAAACCCTCCGCGAGACGAAGCGTGTTAAGGGGTAGAAGTTGAGGTATTTACGGCCTCTATGGCCGTTTGCCTCATGTTGTAACCTTAGTTATTGAATTCTTTAGGTCGGGTCGGATGGTAATGTTTATCGGTTCTCGTTCATACTGGATGGGCTTCGCTACGCTCGGCGGGTCATAACCTTGAGCCAAATATCAAGTTTTGTTGATGGTAATATTCTAGAAAGGACAAAGAACCTTAGCGATGCGCGCAAAAACTTGCGGTGGAGCTGCGATAACGACCCGAAAGTAATTAAATGATAAAGTCGTATGACTATCAAACAAAAGGCAGAAAAGGTAAAAAAGAAAAGAAAGAAAAGAAACTAAAAAAGCTAATGTAAACATGTAGGCTAGCTTTTATTATTAATTCATATACAAGACTACAAGAGTAATGTTATAAAGGACCCAAAGTAAATACTAACGCAAACCTGACAGATTCAATGAGAACAGAATAACTCATCTAAATATGCCAAATACGCAAGTTGTTTTTGCAAGTTATAAAAACAACGTATTTGGTAATGGCCGCCGCACACTCGCCGATTTTTCGTCCAGCCGACAAAAAATCTTAACTTGTCGCTAGTGCGCGGCGAATTCAGACAATCGTACGATAAGATCGGACCGTGTCGAAAGATATCTGGCAGTGCTAGATCTCAGATTTGAACCCGATTAAAAAAAATCGTCGTTCTAAGACAAAAAAAAACGGCTACTGTGCGGCGGCCTTTAGGGAGAAGGAGGGATTCTAGCAATTTCAACATTTCTGTTTCAGTTCGCTGATGTATTGAACATTTCCGTTCTCGCGATCAAGTGATTAACAGTATTGATTATTAATGCCTACGCACCTGTTTCGGCATTTATATTAAAACGCATTCATATTTTTCCGTAGGATTCTATGTCGTTCTGGAAAGCGAAATTTTTTTATGAGATTCTCACATTGAGGATGATATATTTTCCAAGAAAAACTGATTGCATATGTTTAAAGCCAAAATGAAGGCATCATGTTTAAAATCCTTTAAATATGTTCTGTTTACATTATTCACAAAATTGCTTTTCAGTTAACTCCGCCGCTGCGCGCCCTTGTTTTTTTTTTAATAAAACTTGTATCGATACCACATCGAAACATAGATGATAAATAATTCTTCAAACAAAAAGAAAGGAAAGAGAAAAGAAAAAAATTATCATCATATTTTAACCGTAGTTACGCTTTTTCAATTTGTAAACAAATTTAGCGAATAATAAATTGCTGGGGACGTATTCACGAAATCCTACCTAAGATATATATCTTAAGATATAACTTAAGAGAAAATTTAGGAACTTCCTAAGATATGTCCCAAGTGCTATTATGAACGATATCTTATGATCATCCTAAGGTAAGCGTAACTTAGCAGTCTCCTAAGTTGAATGGTCGCGGGCAGTTATAGATTAGTGAAAGTTAACCAATCAGAGATGGCGCGCTCTTATGAATAGTAAGTTTAGAAAATTACATGAATGAATATTTTGTATTGTGTAAATTGTTGTTACAATGACAACTGAGACAATAACCTTTATTTCATCTCGAATTTAAGATAGCAAAACTGATAATATCTTCGTTCATAGACAGTAGCGAAAGCAACAAACAAATACATCATCATTTTAATAGGGTCTACTTCAATATTTCTTGTAGAAGGGATTATTTTCACGAAAAACAGAAATATAACTCTGCAAACCGTGAGAAAGAAATGTGGAACCCGTTAATGAAACGAAGGCCTATATGTAACTAACCGTGTTGTTTGACATTACTATGAAAATATTCAATTTTTCTTAGGAAAGCAATATAATGCTTTAGTCTAAAATGTTTATCTTATCGGTAACTATTGTGATACACAATAATCACTATGGATAGTCAATTGATTCGTAAAAAATATTACTTGGAGGTGAAAACAAGTAGTTGTATAATAAATGATTCCGGGGTTGACGTCATCTAATTAGCATTTTATAAATTCAAATCTCTATAACTCTGACACTAACACGACGTTCAAAATAAGAAATATTTTACCATTCAACTATTCAATGTATATAGAGTTGATTCTGAAAATAACTTTCTAGGGGTGATAGGCACTTTAAATGACGCTTTCGACATTGCTGATCCTAGCAGTACGCAGGACACATGTCATACATGAACCTAGTATATGGCCTAGCTTTCCACGAGTCTCTCGTAGCTCAGTGGTTAGAGCATCCGACCAGTGTGTGAACCTAGCATATGGCCTAGCTCATTACGAGCGATCTCTCGTAGCTCAGTTGTTAGAGCATCTGACCAGTGTATGAACCTAGTATATGGCCTGGCTCATCACAAGTCTCTCGTAGCTCAGTGGTTAGAGCATCCGACCGGTGTGTGAACCTAGTATATGGCCTCGCTTGGCACGAGTCTCTCGTAGATCAGTGGTTAGAGCATCCGACCAGTGTATGAACCTAGCATATGGCCTAGCTCGTCACAAGTTCAAGTTCAAGTTCAAGTTCATTTTATTCACACTTATTCAATTATAATATAACAACATTAAGGAAAATAAAGAAGTAAGAACAAAGCTAACTATACATTGAATTAAACATAACAAAGAAAAAGTATGTAGTAGCCAAAGGAGCCAAGCTTTCGAGTTGGCCACTACCTCAGAGAACTTACAAGTGGGTAGAGGTTATACAGTACTTTTAGTAACTAGTTGTAAAGCTCTGACTAAATTAATCACATTGAGAAGGAAAGTATATACGAGTTATAATAACTATTTAAATTAAATAGTTAAATAAATAGAGCTAAATAATAAATTAGAGTTATTTAAGAGTTATTTAACATGCCTGACTGTCAAGTCTCTCGTAGCTCAGTGGTTAGAGTATCCGACCAGTGTGTGAACCTAATATATGGCCTGGCTCGTCACGAGTCTCTCGTAGCTCAGTGGTTCAGTAGAGCATCCGACCAGTGTGTGAACCTAGTATATGGCCTGGCTCGCCACGAGTCTCTCGTAGCTCAGTGACTAGAGCATCCGACCAGTGTGTGAACCTTGTACATGGCCTAGCTCGCCAAGAGTCTCTCGTAGCTCAGTGGTTAGAACATCCGACCGGTGTGTGAACCTAGTATATGGCCTAGCTTGCCATGAGTCTTTCATAGCTCAGTGGTTAGAGCATCCGACCGGTGTGTGAACCTAGTATATGACCTAACTTGCCACGAGTCTCTCGTAGCTCAGTGGTTAGAACATCCGACCGGTGTGTGAACCTAGTATATGACCTAGCTTGCCATGAGTCTTTCATAGCTCAGTGGTTAGAGCATCCGATCGGTGTGCAGAAGGTCATAGGTTCGATGCCTGATGGAGACTCAGATCTTTTCTTTGTCCCACGCTCGTCACCGTGAAGAACATTATGTCTTTCTCATTTCATTACCGAGCTTAAAGGTCCACCTTCACCCAAAAGACGTCGCGGTCGTTTGCTTCTGTTTTCAAATGCTCCATTGTTCATACGCGTGATCTGATTGGTTGCACGCATTCAAGCGTGAATTTCGCGTAACACGAGAAGTCAGCACAGAAAGTGATCACGGCGCGCATAGCATTCTGGGTGAAGGTGGTCCTTTAAAATTCACCATTTTTGTTTGTTTATCACCAAATAATTATATGTTATCGTCGATCGACTCCTGCATTTTCATTCATCCACTATATAGTTTAGTATAACTCATTCAATTCAAATTCAGTATTAATTCAATATTAATTCAATATTAATTCAAACCAGAAGCTTATCTGTTATGAGCTTCTGTTCAAACCTATAGTATTCCTTCAAAAAAAGGTGTCCCAGTTAATTAACCTTACTGTACTTTTAAAGTAACAATATTTCTTCGTTATGTTAGGAAGTAGTTATCTTTTAATCTTAATCTAGCTTAATCTTTAATTTCATGACCACGTTTTATTATTTAATCATTTTTCCTGCCGATGGGCAAGGAGCATAAAAAAACGACATATTTTGGTATTGCACTGTTTTTTCACTATATTTTAATTACAGTTTCTATTTCATTTTTATTTTTATTTATTTATTTTATTTATTTATTATTATTTATTAACAGTAGAATCCTGATTTTTCTAACCCTCGATTTTTTGAACCTCCCGATTATTCGAACCAAAACTCCTTTCCCTTGGATTTGACTTCAGTCGATCCCCCACCCCCCCCCCCCCCCCCCCCCGCCCTTTGATTTTCAAACTCTCGATTTTTCAATCTAATTTCCTTTTACCTAGGGATTCCGCTGTATTTATCTTATTTACTTATCTGAAAAATGCTAACGGTAGAACATTGAGAGGAAGAATACAACCAGGGCCGTAGCCAGTATGAGGCAAACCGAGCCACTTGCCTCAGTCATGATCCCAGTGTTTTGTTTAAACGTAGTCATCATAAAGACCCTAAATAGCTAGGCGGGGAATTTAACCATGGATATTGCCTTAGTCCTTATTTATTTCTGGCTACGGCCCTGACAACAATCCGTCAACTTTCTATAATTCATACGTATGTTCCAGCACTGAGTGGTATTTGCTCGGGCCTTCTTCCTACATAGTCCTCCCGACAGCACGAGAAGACTCTTCTACAGATTCCTCTTACCGCTTTCTTTAAGTCGTGCTTCCTGAGAGTGTAAATGAGGGGGTTGAATACAGATGGGCATAACCTCAGGTAATGTATGGTGATAGCGACAAGGTCAGATACACCAAATTTATCACCGAAATAGTGCTGCATCAGTTCCAGGACAAAATACGGCAGCCAGAAAATCACGTAAAGCACCAACAACAGCACGCACGTCAGCACAGCTCTTCTTTGGCGTCGTTGCATTTGGTTTTCGCGCTTCGCGAACTCTGCCGGCAAGTTTTCCCGCGCGATTCTTCGACACTGTTTCCTTAGCAACAGCAGCATGTGTGCATCAAGAATGATCATAATAATAAGGGGAATAAAGAAAAAAATGATGAAATTTAACATAAAGTATATAGTCTCTTTCTCTTTGACACTAGCCAGGTCTTCCTTTGCTGTATAGATGTTGACATTCAATGTCCACGAAAGACGAACTAAGGAATATAGACTGATAAACCATATCAAACAGAGGACTATGACAGTTCTACCACGCTGAACAATCTCATTGTAACGCAAGGCCCACATAATGTAGATGTAGCGATCGCAGGTCATCGCGGTGATGTGCAGTACTGTGGACAGTGACATAAATGTGAAAAATATGTTGGCGCTCAGGCAAACGGGAAACCAAAATGTAGCACTGCAAGCTACAATGAGAGGAATGCCGGCGAATCCCACGAGGAAATCAGACACCGCTAAACTCGCAAGTATAGCGTTGCTTGTTGTTCTCAGGCGGGAATAACAGCTGATGAGGAGAATCACACCACCATTTATTAGCAGTATAAACACCATCAGAACTATGGCAGGAATCGTATCGAGAGGAATTCCAGAAGCATTGCCAAAGTGCAGGTTCCCTTTGACCGAGCTGTTGTTTGATACCATCATATTTACTTCCTCCTCAGTCTGATAACTGTGATGTCTTCAGAAGTGATGGAAAGCTTCTCTTTGCACGCTTGGCTCAATATTCTCTTTCAATCACCCTGACTTCCGATGACTGACAGCAAAATGATAAAGCCAATCGATCGAATAATTATTTTACGATGCTATCTGTAAATAGAAAAAAGTAAACATAATACAAGCTGAAACTACTTAAACACATTGCGTTTGCAAATTAACTTCGTTGACGTTCGTTAGCTCACCTAAAAAATAATTGTAGATAATCGTGTGGCGATTACTGCTCGCCACACGGAGTTTCACCAACTGAGTGGATTGCTGTTCAAAACTCTCTTTTACTGAACCAGGTTTTCTTTCTTTGCGTTACTTAATGTCTTTTTCTTTTTCATTCTTGAAAAATGGGACTTAATAATTCATGTGGCCAAAGTTCCCTATATTAAGGTCTTTTACGATTGCATTTACTTTCTGGTTAATATTGGCTTAGTCGGTGTTTTTGTCAGTGCAGGTGACCTTGTAATCAAGAAGCTTATTAGGGTCACTATATTTATTTCTTTTTTTTTTTTTGTTCTTGACTCAGAAACTCTGTTTAAGGCAGTCCTATTTTATAATAGAAATGTTTAATTTTCCAATCGTACAAACGAGAGTCCAGAACATGGAACGAATGCTTTACAATTCGTACTTTTTTTTGCCGCCAAAAAAAAATAATTAGTTTTCTTTCTGTGCTTGTCTTTCTATAGTCTGATCATTGTTTTGAGTTTTGTTTTTCGTCGAAATAAAATTCGTAAAACTAACCACCTTGTGGTGCATAAATACATTAATTTGCACAAAATAAATAATATTTTCTCGCTAACCTTAAACTATAGCGTTTGCTCAGTTTGAAGCATATATTCGATTTACTTAGTTTATCTTTACATTTAAGCTTTTAATGTAATGCTTGTATTGTGTGGCATTTCCTGTCTTAAACATTCGAGTTTATACCACTTATTAAACCATTTTAATGGAAATGTCTTTTCTTCTAAGCTTCAACCCAATTAAGCCATAAAATTAACTTATTCTATTTGCAATTTTGAAGTTTTAAGGAAATGTTTACCAGTTATCTATTTTCCAGAAAAGGTTCCATTCTCAAATTCAGAATCATTTCATGGCAGATTTTAATTTCTTTAGCCTTTGCTTGCTGGTTGCATGTTTGGGCGTTACATGCTGGGGCACATTTCCTATTGAAAATGACTGTTTCTTTTAATCTTCTAAACTATCTTCAAGTGACTAGCTGATTATATGAATTGCTTGCCTCCCTGTACATAATTTCATGCAGAGTGTTTTTTGTGAAAAACTTGCATCCCTGTTTAAACCTTTAACTACTAAGAGTGCCAAACATCAAAATTCAAGAAAATACGAACTTTCATTTTGTAAAATATTGAAAAACAAATGGAACCACGCCAAAGTTCTGCTAAAAAGATTTCATTTGAATGGTCACACCATAGATTTTCGTCGACAGACTCAAAAGTTAGAACTACATTACATGTCTCCATAATTGACTCTGGGAATGAAAGGGCCCGGGGAGGTACTCCCTACAATGGGATACGGGGATGCTCCGCCCGAAAGGGGTACCTTTTTTAGGCTGGAGGTATATGAAATGGTAGGGATTTCACGAGTTGAAGTATATAAAAGTGTATAGGGATTTCACGAAGTATAGGAAAAGGTAGGGAAAACACGAGTTGAAGTATAAAAAAGGGTAGGGAAAACTGCCATTTAAGTATTATAAAAAGCGCCTTTCAAAGTATATCAAACAGACGCACGTAAAGGTTATATGAAAGGGGTACGATTTTCAATGAAAGGTATATGAAAGGGGTACCTTTTCTGTCAAAAACGGTATATGAAAGGGTAAGGGTTTGGACCTAGGGGCAGAGCATCCCCGTACAAAACTTTGTCGCCAGTACCCATTTGTACACCTGGGTGAAGAGAGACAATGTGGAGCCGCCGACATGTAATTGCTTCGAGCTCTGATTGGTTCATTGGATTGTTTACAACTGCTGTGATTGGTCAGAGAAATTACTTTGGTTTTGGTTTTACCACACTCAATTGAAAACTGCTCTAACTAAAGAGACAAAATATCGCCTAAAAAAAGTCAAAATTCCACCAGAATGGCCAGTTTGAATTCTTGACCGCCTGTCACGAAATCAAATTGATGAACTGTAATCCACTTCCATCTTTGCAATCCTGCACTTTATCCCCAAACTACTGCTTCTGTTTGTTCTCTGTAGAATCTCTTTATCCGTTTAAGTTGTATATTTGGGTGAATGCTTTTCAGAAATCATGTTTAAAAGTTCCAGTGGTTTATATCCTAAACCATACCCACTAGCATGTAAACAACGCATTCAGAGGCTTTCCCCAGCCTCCGTTCGATGATACAGTGATAAAAGCGGCGCAAAATAAGCCTCTGCGGAGGAGAGTGGTTTAATATGGAAATCACTCCCAATCTTTCCGTAAATTACTTACTTCGTATGAATACGACACTCAAAACATTACTTTGGCTAAAATATAAATCGTGGAGGCATTTTAAGCTTTTTGCACTGCTCTTGATCTAGATCAGAATTTTGATCCGCCTAAATATTACCACTGCTGCTAAATAGGTTTAGATTGTATTTAAAAGTTTATAATTGCAGCGGGTATATATATTAGGTTAATATTTTCTACAAAATCCTACATTTTAAAGCCCCACCTTCACCCAAAAACCGTTGCGGTCGTTTGTTTTTGTTTTGAAATGCTCCATTGTTCATACGCGTGATCTGATTGGTTGCACGCATTCAAGCGTGAATTTCGTATTACACGAAATTCAGCACAGAAAGTGATCACGGCCCGCACTGCATTTTTGACCGCTTTGGTTTCCCCGCTACTGATTAGATTTTTTGATGTGGTTTATAATTACATCCGGGATAACGTTTAGATTTTCTACAAATTCCTTCGTTTTAAACCATACATGGCATTGACTGATTCGGTTCGGCTCTGGCAAATTCGAGACGATTTGAAAATAAAAGTTGAGCCAAGAATTGTCGCCATCAATTTGTAAATTTGTAATAAGAGGTGTGATGATTTTTTTATGGATTTTCTTTATATCACGATAAAATGAAATTGTTAGCACTTCATTACCAGATAACGAGGTTTTTTTAAGTACTGATAAACTGCCAACCGTAAAGTCTGTCATCAATTAACGGTCTTCCTGTGATCGAAACAATCCCCGCTGCCTTCTAAGCACTATAATTATCGTACCAACATTAATTAAATATTTCATCGCGCTAACGATTAAGAAAAATGTTTAACATGATGAAAACCAAATTAAAGTAATCGCTCTTTCGTTTCAGATTTAAGCTCGTGGCTCGATTCATTCGTCCCCACGCGCACGTAAAATAAAATTGGAAAAGAAAGATAAGGCTTACAGTTTAAAAAAACAGAGAGTCAGGTGTTTCTCACTCATCTGCTTCAACCAATCAGCTAGCGATTTTGGTTTGCGTTTGCGTTATTCAGGCTATGTCAGGCCGACTTTAACGTTGTCTGTTTACTTTTTTCACATGCCGGCTACAATAAAACAAAATTCTCCCTTGGAACGGTCACTCTTCTCGTTGATTGACCCTTTGACCCTCAAGAGTGCTTAAAATCAGTGCAAAATTCAAGAAAAATCCCAAATTTCATTTTTGTTAAATATTGAAAAACAAATGATACTATGCAAAAATACTGCCAAAGAGGTTTCATTTGAATGGTCCTATCAGAAGGATTTTGTCCACAGATTCAAAAGTTAAAACTACAATACGTGTATCCATGATGGACTCTGTGAGTGAAAGGGTTAAAACAGGTTGAGATAATATGAACATCATTTATAACTTTTTAAAACAATCCCTCGTTTTACCGATCCTGCGATATGTGGAGGATATATCGAGTAAAAATGATTTCTTATGAATGAAAGCATTGAATGTGAGGCACATTTCATCAAACACACATGACCTTGCCTTGTCCACGCACATTAGGTTACATCAAGGGCGGTTTCAGTATAACAAGAAAAGCGTAAGGCCTTTGTTTTATTCTTTTATTGTTTTTTATTTGATATTCTTTCCACTCTTTATTTTTCGTAGACCACTCATTAAAAACTCCCAATCTCCTCTTTCTCCTCTTTCTGAAAACCACCAACCCATATCCTCAGCGAAATCGGTTCAGTCAGAAACACATTAAGCTCAAATATCGAGACAACACACTTTGTACATACATGTACATGTAGGTAAGCAAACTGCCCTCTTGTTGTTTGTTCAGACAAGGAAACAGTTTTTTTCCTCACTGCCTCTCTCCATCCAGGCGCTCAGCCGCTGTAGCTAGAAACGTTTTCTGGCGTGCGTTTCTCAAAACTCTCGAAGACTTTTCGTGCCCGAAAGCACAATAAAAAGCAGCGTAGTTTCTAACGAATTGCGTTGACGTTTTTAGCCTGAGTAGCATCTAACACGCGAACGCCCCTAGCGGCCGGGAGCGATGAGAGGCGGCTGTATTCGCAGGCTAAGCAGCTAGTTGTCTAATAAACGTAAGATTTTACTGCTTAGCTTTCAAAATGAACAAAAAAGGAATCTTTTTTGGTAAACATTCTGTACATAACACAGCTGTTCGGGCCCGACGAGTTTTCGAGACTTCCGAGAAACACCCGCCTGGGCGGGAGTTGTTCTGGTTTCCGCGGACGTAGCGATTCAAAATTTGAGCAATTGCTATTCAAATATCTGATAATCTATGTTTTCCAATGGCCGTAAGATTACCTTAAATAAAAGCTATACACATAATACTGTAATAAACTTAAAGAAATATATTCGTCGATGATTTTAATGAATTTATTTTCTAAAAGATTTAGTGAAAAAAATATACTTCGAATCCCTCTAGCTTAGCTTATCGACCGAATCTTTGATGATGTGGACTATTTT
Organism: Cladopsammia gracilis; assembly: GCA_022457155.1. Lineage (NCBI taxonomy): Eukaryota > Metazoa > Cnidaria > Anthozoa > Scleractinia > Dendrophylliidae > Cladopsammia > Cladopsammia gracilis. The sequence goes on from JAJGOT010000016.1 coordinate 843,769, forward strand.
TTTTTCCTAACTGCTATTCCAGAAAAACAAAATATATGTATACATTAACATGACAAAAAATACAAAGTAGAATCGGGCGAAAAAAATCCACCATAAAATTATACAAACCAGTTAATACTATGGAGTCTTTCGTTTTGTTGTAACATCCATTATTTGGTCGCCGAAGGTATCCGAATGTATGCAAAGTGACTTGATTACAAATAGGAATTATTCTTAACGAACTGTACACCATGTACAAATCGTAAATAAATGTAAATTTCAGCGTTATCATCAATTATTCAATACTTCTAACTGATTTACCTTTATATTTACGCAGCCCGACCGAGATAATTACAAAGGCCATCGTAAAATTAATATCGAGGTGTCAGATAATTAGTGTGTTATGAAACCAAGACGCACGGAATGAAGCGGTACTGGCGGAGGGGATTAATTTAAGCTAAACTTTAATACGCACAAAAAAAATTAGGTAAACGCTGTCGAAAGTACAGAAGAGAAGAAATAAATCAATTTGGTTTAGGTAATTTGGGTATGTTCTTCTATGCTAGAAAGCTCCTAAAAGACAAGGTGATTTGCTATCTTTCCTGCTAGTACTAATTTCCTATCCTCTTCAAACCAATAATTCCAAAAAGATAAAATTCTTAAGTTTTTACCACAACATATCTTCTTATCAACGAATGCATTATCTGTTTGTCTGTTCCAAAACAGGTCTCCACTCTTCTGATTTTAAAATAACATAAAATAAAATAAAAACTTTGCCATGCAATATTGTATTGCTGATATTTATTTTCAGGTCAATACAGTTTTTATTACATATTGAACTATCAATGTAAATCGTTCACGGTGCATTTTTTTTTTGCGTATAAACATTATTTCCACTCGTTAGTAAGAACAATCATGACCCTAGAATATATCCCATTTCATTTTTGTTTCTTTCGCAATTAAGAGGAGAAGGCAAAATTATAGGTTGAATCAAGAACACAGCTTAATACTCCTTTTCGTGTTCGACTGAATAAATAGAGATTTTGAAAGGAAACAAAATTGAAATAATTGCATTGATATGCTGGTTTCTAAATACTAGTGAAATTTGTCAAGGAAAACTTAAATGCTTATAGATATTCTTTATAATATTAGTCCAGATATTTTTAAATTTTTTTTCTTATAAATTATCTTAAAGATTTGCTTTGTTTCAAAGACATATTGAAGCCGGTATGTTTTAAGTTTCAAAGCTAATTGTCTAAACCCGGAGACTAAGCTTTATTCAGTTTGCAGCTTGTTTGTTTATTTTTAATGTTTCCTTTTTTAAGATCAGAGGTATATCGAAGCCTACATATTTTAATTTTCAAGGCGAATTTTCTGCCGCTAACACACTAAACAAACTCAATATGGAATAGGCACCGCACAAGCCTAATTTCAGTATATCTCTTGTGTATTTCTATTATTACGTTAGTTTCATGCTGTTTTCCAAAAAATGGTTAATGTTGCCAATTTGTTTCCTCTGATACAGCGCTATGTTAGCTAGTTGCTTTCCGTTAATTCTAAATTTTCAAAAACGTTTCGTTTTCAAAAACAGAGTTGTCCTATGATTTCTACATTCACTGGCCCTGAGGATACTCTGTAGAACGTTGATAAACTATCGCATCGTTGATTTTTGTTGTCTGTCAATCACTCCATTTTAAACCAGTATCATTATATACTTTGATTTTGAAATTGCCCAAATCAAAGAAAAAAAGGGAATCGTTTTCGTGCTTGCCACAAGCAAGAAACTAAGATGCATTCTGAAGTGGGAGTCTTGATTAAACCAGACCTAAATACAGTTTTAATAAATGATAAGCTACATGTACTTCAAAGAGGATATATTTAAATTTTATACTTACGTTATTTTTTCATATTTCCTTCTCTGATTTAAAGAACGGTAAAAATATCGTCTGGTCGAGAAGCTCAGTACGCAAGAAGCGGTTATAGTTGTTTGAAGTACCTAATCATTGATTTATTCAAGCTTTGTCTTTTAAATTTCCCGAAAGCAAAGTAGTTCATCTCATCCCACGCATGAATTATTAAAAGTATCTCATCATCATTAATTTTAAAGCTTTTCTCCATAGCGTTTTCATAATTTTGATTCAACAATTTTATTCCATGCACGATTGCAATTAATTCCTTGTCACATCCGGAATAGTTTGTCCTTCGACTACCAGACAAATAATTGTAGATTAGCAGCCGACACGTCTGATCCTCAAAATCACTGTCTGGGAAAAAAGAAACCATCATTCATTTCAGGGTCGCACGGCCCTTTATTTTGTTCCCACCCATAATCTATTGTTTTTATTTTCATAATTTCAAACTCTTATTTTGTAACGAACTTTTAGTTTTAACTTCATTTTTCATTTTTCTGTTAGCCCCCGAAGAAGGTTTGTTTTCAAACCGAAATATTGGGCAAATTTGTTTTAATATATATATAAATTTAGTTTTATTCTTTTATTTACTCCTCCATCGCCTTGCCGTAACGATCAGTTTGCCGTTTTCTGATTTTGAGACCTTTGCATGATCCTTAGTCTTAAGTCTACGGTTCATGTTTATCGTTTTAGAGTCTTCTTCTTTAGCGGTACTGTAGTCTGCACTTTGCAGAGCGTAGTTAAATTTTCCGCCGTCTGTACAGTTCACTGGTTCACAGACCGACGTTAACGTCCACAATTCACAGCCAGAAGTCCAGTCCACAACTTCAATTCTACGTTACACGCTCCACTTTCCACTTTCACTTTCTACTTTCTACTTTCCACTTTCCACTTTCTACTTTCTACTTTCCACATCCCAAATTTAAGTTGGCTCTGAACCCCTTCCCAATAATTTTTTTAAAACTTTGCAAAAAGTTGTATCTTTTAAGATACATGTTAAAACACGCTAATTAAAATTAAATTTAGCATGTCCAGTCCGCAACTTCAATTTTACGTTACACGCTCCACTTTCCACTTTCCACTTTCCACATCCCAAATTTAAGTTGGCTCTGAACCCCTCCCCAACAATTTTTTCAAAACTTTTGCAAAAAGTTGTATCTTTTAAGATACATGCCAATTAAAATGAAATTTAGAGAAAGAAATCATCGCAGTTATGTAGCAACTGAAGGAATGGTTGTGACTAGAATGGATACTCCAAAATCAGGTTGGATCACCTCGGACACCATATGGAGAATTATATAACGTAATGTCGATCTCTTCGCGACACTCGGCGTTTATTTTCTCTCACTCTTTTAAACAAACTGCGCTACAAATTTTCGTTTTCAATGTTTGAATCTTTTCTGCAATTCGTGAAAGCTTGATATGATCTATACAAACATTATTTCAGCACTTATCTGCCGAAGTTTTCACGAAATAGCCAGTCAACGAACCTTCTATCCGTCCGTCATTTTCAATCTCAGCTCTGCATGTAAACGAGGCTGACTAATGTGTTTTTCACAGACAAAAACGAGAATTGCCAAAATCTTCATAGATATTATTTCTAAAAAGGTGAAACGAGGCTCTTTTTAGTGGAAAACATTCAATATAGCGCTGTTATGAATATTGTGAAACTCCCCCGAAACTAACAAGGCTAGCGGTATTTGTAAACTAACACAAAAGGGGTATTTTTTTTAATTTGTTTCATGAACAAAGCACTTAAATCAGTTCGTTATAAAGCAAAACTAATTAATAATGATTATTCTTTGTTACTCTCTGATATTTAATAATTTTTCTCTCATTTTGATTAGGTTTAGAGCTGCATTTTCAAAAAGTTGCATTCTGCCTCGTTTTCATACTGCATTTCCGGTAGCCTACAAAACCATACCTTTAACTCAAAACTGATACCACAATCCGACTCTACAGTCTACAACGTACCTAGTGTTAATCAGGAGGGCTTAATCTATCCGAATCCGTTATCAAACCTTTACTGTGGGATGGGTTGAACGAACACGTTAATTAGAGGCTTTTTTGATTTCCAGCTCCCCGACTAAATAGTTAAATACTGTTACTGTGGTAACTTATTACGTCATGACAATGACCATAAATTGTTCATAAATGACTGGGCATTAAGTGCTGGAAATTGCTAGAAACTGTCGTGAGCCACCTTAAATGTTTTTAAACTATACCATAAAACTATAAAACTACACTTTAACTATAACTTTAAGGTCATGCTCACATGGTTAATTCGAGTGTGTCACTTGCGTTTTTCGTGTTTTTCACCAGTATAATTTACTGGCACACCGATCGGCAAAAATGCTGTGCGTGTTGCTACAACGATAGACAACACACCTCAATAGAACCATGTTTCTTCCTTAGGGCGCACCAAAAAATGCGACGAACCGAGAAACCGCGTCACCGACATTCTTGTATTGACGTCACATCGGACTATTTCCAGTCTTTCTTATGCCCGGTTTTGTAACCCACCGGAAGTGAAATTTCACGTTTTTAGACGACTAAAACACGGAAAAGAAAATCGATATCGAAAAAACTCTTTTCGATTTTCTTATCAGAACGCAATGTAGATTCCATCAAGCAAATATAAAAATATCTGTCTTGTACACTTTAACTACGCTTGTTTATCAATTGTTTATTATCACATCTTTGAACTTATTATTTGTAGCCATGTCTGATTCAATACGATCATGATGACTTTCTGTTTTCATTAACTTTCCTTGATCTTATATGATTTTAATTATATTAACAACCCTTGTACATGTTCTGATATGATTAACTATAATCTGATTTTTGGACGTCTTTTAGCTCATTTCACTATTATTTTATTTTTTTTTTCGTTTTGAAGAACAATTCTGAAAAATGAGCAAGAAATTACTAAAACGGCTAAATTAGTTATTTTATAAAAACTAAAACGTTTATATTTGTTTCTCTATCCTCGTGGACGTTCAGCCAAGCTAATCGAATTTGACGTTGATGTGGCAACAAACATGTCTTTGTTGTTCTATTTTTTCCCAAAAAACAGGCGGCCGTTAGTTACGCGTCATTTCATTCCTATGGTATAAAGTCTCTTGGGCATATCACATTTGCAAATGTCAATCATACTTCATGCAAATATTCTGAAATTCGCAAACACAAAGCAAACGAGTGCTGTCTTTAAATTTCATATGTCGGTGTTTGTGACTACCACCACGGTCAGCTGAAGTGAAGAAACTAGTTTTAAACAAACAAAAACAGTGCCGGCTTGCTGGTGATTTGAACGGGCGCTAAAATGATGTCCGAACTGACAAGCGAAGAGGAATTCAGCAGTTCTGATTTAGAAACAGACAGCGAAGAGAACTACCCACAAATTTGGACTCATGAGAAGCATGAACGACCGCAAGAAACGACACCAAACTGTTCAATGGTTTTCTTAATCCTCGGTGTTTCTCTTTCAGCTCCTTTCATCACTTTCGTTTGCGCGGGAGAAGATATCTTAGCAGGGACCGATAAACCAACAGGACTTGTGATTATAGCGCTAACAGCCCCTTCTGTTGTTCTAAAGATTGTGTCGCTCTGTTTTAAACAAGTGTCGCATGTAGCCCGTGTGTTTCTCGTGTCAGCTTTTGTGATAACAGGACAGTTGTGCGCTGTTTTTATGCCTCACTTGGGAGGTCGTTTTGCTGGGATTTGTTTAGTTTCTGTGGGAACAGGGATTGGTGAAGTCAGCCTATTAATGCAAGCTGCAAAACAATTGGAAGAAATCGCGTTGTGCTCGTTTATGGTCGGGACTGGCGTTGGAGGCGTTTTAGCTGCTGCTCTGTATGTAGGTAAGTTGGGGAAAACATTTTTTCATTCAATTTCGGTTTGATTCATGTCTTCTCGCCTTATTCCAAGTGCCATTTAATCTCTAGTTCGCCAGCTATGTTGAATTCAAAAGATAGACATTTTATTTATGTTTTCTTTATCCGAAGGACGCCTTTATAGTTCAAATCTGGAACAACAATTTTAAATCTTATTTTGCAAAATATCGAAAAGCAAACAGCAGCATAGAGAACATGAGCAAAGAAGTGATAAAGAACTTTAATTTGAGAGCTCATAAAAATTCAGACGCAACCAATTTATAGAACCATCTTGAGCAGCATAATAAACAGATTGTCAGCCGGGTCGGTCACAATTCAGGATTTCATCCACAGACTCAGAAGCTAAAAACACTTAACTGGTTTGAGGTCTACCTATGGGAGTGAGTTCTGATACCAGGTTAACTTTGTTTTCAGAAACTCAGTAAAAATAACGTGATGTTTGCGTTGTACAATCATTTCGCCTAACTTTCCGCTCTGTAGCTAATTTCCCATTTTTCCTGTTTGTAAGTAGACCGTAAAACCGACACTACAGAAAAATGACGGACAAACGAAAATACGACACAAAGGTTTGAAGAGTTAAGTTTACAAGTGATTAAAGCACCAAGTGTAAAACTCGCAGACTTATTTAAACATTTCTCCAAAGGATTTTGCAGTAAGAGTTCAGTCAGGAATGGACGTTCATGTTACTTGCCAGTTTTTGGTCCGTTTCCTCTCAAAGACACTCTGGCTTAATTTATATATATATATATTTTTTTTTACCACAATTGCCGCTAAACTCGCAATCTGATTGGTCGACGTGAGTGGTAAATGAGAGTCCAGACAACGGTGCTGACGCTAACATCACGCGCACTTGAAAAACACCAATCAGATTGCGAGAAAGTTATAGACAACGCTTGCTCTTTCTTTGCTGTCACGTTTTGTAACAAGACTTCGATTTTTCCTTGTGTTTTTTTCTAAATATTGTTGTAAAAAACAAATTTACACCGGTTTTCCGTGGTGTGGACTCTTATTTACCACGATTTACGTCATCACATGGTCAAAATTTGTTGCTGACTCACTCGGCTGCGCCTCGTGAGTCCACAACATTTTGACCATGTGATGACGTAAATCGTGGTAAATAAGAGTCCACACCACGGAAAACCGGTGCAAATTTGTTAAATATATATATATATATATATATATATATATATATATATATATATATATAATTTTTTTTACGCCAATAGACCTCTTTAGCTTGTACATTTTGTTTTCCCATTGTAGGTCATGTGATGTTCTCAGGGGAATTCGTTCTTTGTCTTTTCATAAATTATGAATACATATGCACGTGAAGAAAACAAAATTTAAAAGAAACAGTTCTCTAGGGTAACATCACATGACCTACATTGGGAAAACAAAATGTACAAGCTAAAGAGGTCTATATGCGCTTAATGCGCCAATATGCGCTTAAATTAAAACTATTGTGTATTAACGGTCCAGAAAATGCTCCTACAAAACCAAGAGTAAGATATGGCTGAAGTGAGTTCTCCAAAGAGAACACAAACCGCAGCCAGTTTTTGGCGATCTCTCTTGGCCATGATATCAGGGACGAGCTATATTTATTTTATGTTGTACAAAATCCATTACAATCTTGGCCATCCACAGTCAAAGACGCTTATATATAGTACTGTACACTAAACGAAACTGGAGCATTCAGTATTAATTGGAGTGTCGGCATTCGCATTGATGCAAATGTCTTTTGGCTTTACAAGAGTGCCAACAAGTAAAAATCTATTTTTTTCAAAGATAAACAGCGACACAATAAAGTATTGATTAAAAGCTTTTTAACCTGAATGGTCTCAATGTTATAAAACTGAGGTTTTTTTTCTTGGCAGTTCCATAGTTAAAGCTGAACACTTTTGTTTACATTGTTCATATGACTCAACCTGGTAATCATCACTTTCGGCGATTTTTCTGCCTGTGAGTCAGGCGAGTCAAAAGACGCGACCGAGGGTGTGGGAGTCAGGCGAGTCAAAAGACACGATCAAGGGTGTGGGAGTTAGGCTTAAAAGCGAAGGACGTTTTGCAAAACCAAAATGATGACCAAACACTAGATTCAGCACTCGCCCACCAAAACAAACGCCTTCACTGCAGGCTAAATTCTACCATTTTCCTCTCTCGTGTGAATCATCGCGTGTGGATATCGCTGTGCTTCATTCAGAATAAAGCTTGTGAAACGATTCCACTTTTCCATTTCCTTTCCAATCGAAATTATCAACACAGTCACACAGTCCATCCCAAACTGGCTTAACAGGCTGGTATTCTCATATTTGCAGCATAAAGTGTGAACGAGCATTACAACATTGGCTTTAAAGTGCTCCTAACCCCAATTTTTTTTTTTTTTGCTTAATCATCTCTATGTACGTTGAAAAGTTGAATAGTTAAATATTTCTTGTTTTTATCCTCGCGTTAGTGAGTTATAGAGATTTGAATTTACAAAATGCTAATTAGATGACGTAAATTCGGGAACCATTTATTATACAGTCAACTACTTGTTTTTACCTCCAAGTAATATTTTTTACGAATCAATTGACTATCCACGGTTTATATTTAGTGTTTCTCAAATTGATTTTCCTTAAGTTGTACACTGCGTATTGTTAATTGACGTAGAAATAATGGCAAAATCCCGAATTTAAGGGTCTACGGACGGGACAAAGTCTCAATGTATGGCTTTGTCCAAAGTGGTAGGATATAGAATATATCCTAATTTACTGAATGTTTTACTTTCGCAGGGTTAACAGTTTGGGCTACAGTGGATCCAAGAACCGCCATTCTCATATCAGCAATATGGCCGCCAATATTTCTCATCACCTTCGCCGCTTCACGGGGGAACCTTCACATTCTTCGCAACTCCCAAACTACTGAGTCTTTCTCAAGGTTGCAACAGCGCAAGTTTGAAATAGACTGCCACTTGACGCCTCGCTGGAAAGAACGACTGACAACCGTGTGGAATTCCTCTCATCACATGGTGACGCTATTTCTAGTTTATTTTAGCGAGTACATCAGTCTTTCGGCAATTCTGACCACGCTTGTCTTTCAGGGGGCTGGGGTGGGTCCGGAGTTCGTTCCCCGGGGACATTTTGAGCACTACGTTCTAAGCACCATGGTTGGCGAGTTCCTCGGCCGGACATTCATTTCCATGCTCCGCGCGGTCGCTCCAGGATTCTTCTTCACTTCGGCCCCAGTCCTCGCGTTTTTCCCTCTCGCAGAGACTATTTTCTTTGTACTAGTAACCTGGTTTCGACTCGTTCCCGAAGTGTGGATCATTTGGTTACTGTGTTTCATTCAGGGTACAGCTTGTGGTATGATTTTATCCAACTCTTACCACATCATCGCAAGACGGTTCATCTCGCATCACGTGATATTCAGCATCACTCTGACATCAATACTGGAAACCTCTGGTATTCTGACTGCAGGCTTGCTCGGAATTCACGTGGAGTCAATACTGAAGGAACACTGCTTCCACCACTTCGGTAATAAATCCGATTGTTTTACAAGAGGCATGGATTCTCAATTCTGGGAATATGGAAATAGGTTTAATTATGACGGCAAAACTGCGCTATCTCTATAGTGGAGACTCGGACACGTAAATTGCTGAACATGTTTTCGCATTTACTCAGTTCACAAGAAACATAATGATAAAACTCGCTCGTAGCCTCTTGGAGTTCCATGGGGCGAGCAGAGGAGACACCGGCAAAGGGATTGCTCAAGGAGCAGGAATGTTCGTCGGAAATTTTAAAGGAACGCCCTAAGATAGACCAGAATTTCATTTTGCTGGGGTAGCTTAAAATTATATTTACTTTTATGAGGGGTACCAAAGCAAGACATTGACTTATAATTCTACATGTATTAATAGTGATAAAGACAGGAGCAATGAGAGAACTGAGTGCACCTGGGCTTGGTTGTTTAACGTTAACCAAAGATTGGCGCCAAATTTCGACTTCAATCTATACACTCAAATCTATGCACCTATATGAAATGCGGATTCCTTTAAATTCTTTTTGCCCCACAACTAGACTCAACTACGTTCGAAGTAAGGGTGAAAATGCTTTCAAACTAGAGGAACAGAAACCTCGGCTTTCGAACAACTCGAACTGGACCCCGGAATGTTTCTAAAAAGTCTCTTTAATAAATTCTCATAAATTCCGTTGTTGGCATATCTTTTATATGTCAACGACAGTGAAAAATTGAACTTTGACAACAAAAATGTTGTTAAAAAGTAACAGCGAAGTCGAAGAGGAGTGTAAATATTGAAGTCGCACCATAGTCATCTTCAGTCGGTTGTGGTAGCGCAGGCAACTGATAGCGATTTCTATCCGAAGATACTGTTACAACGAAATAAACCGATCATAACTTCTGGTCTGTTTCTTTGATTGGTTCAGTAGAACACGCGCGTAGCAAGTGTACGTAACCCAAAACAAACCCAAATTATAGGCGAGGGGGTCGGAGGAGGTAAGATTCGGGGCGCGCGTGTGTTGTCCCCTCGCTTCAACTCAGCGCGCTCGCCACGCGCTTCGCGCGTGCTCCAAATCTTCCCTTCCCTTCCCTTCTCATTTCTAGCGGCTGCCACGGAGGCTAAAAGGTTTCTTACCAATAGATATCATTCCGCCGCATAATATAGCAAAAGACAACGAGACATGTTTGCAAAAACGCTTGGAATGGCGTTGTACTGTTTTTCCATATCATTTTAGTGCCTTTAAGCGAAACAACGGAGTCACAAATATCGTGATTATCATGCAACTACGCAACCCGGGCGGAATCGTTGACTGAGCGGACAAGATCGTAAATTTCCGCCCGCTCCGCTCGTATTGCAGGATTCGCAGAATTCCGCCCGCTCACGCTCTGACGGAAAAAGTAAGGAATCTTATCTTCCGTATTTACTAGCTACTCTCAACTTAACGTAAAGCCTCGCTGCTCTGGCTTATTTCGTGCCCAGAACGACATTTTTTTTTTACATGGTGGTGACTAGAATGGATACTCCAAAATCAGGTTGGACCACCTCGGACACCTTATTGAGACTTATATAACGGAGTAACTGGTTAGCTTGCAGTTGAGGTTGGGGGTAGCAGTTTTTTTAGTTAAATGTAGGCCTAAACAACCCGAGAAGCTAGGTGGTACTCCGGTACGGTAGGCTATGTAAGCCTAACCCTAGCTGAGGTCACAGATTCAATCCTGAGTGGGGATTTTAGATTTTCTTTTTTACACTTAAAAATTTGTTGAAAATGTATTCTAAGTGTCGACATTACGTTATATAATTCTCAATAAGTGTCCGAGGTGTCGGTCCAACCTGATTTTGGAGTATCCAGTCTAGTCACTTTTTACTCCTCCGAAAACAAAAGGCGATAAATTTTCCGACGTTACGAAAGTACGAGGTAACATTTTACTTAAGAAAACTCGTTTTTAATCTAATGCATTACGAATTTTCAAGACGACTAAAGCCTTCGAACAGCTTTTTGCCGCTTAGACGGTTCGTTGGGTGGTCTTATTGAAGAAGTGTTGGAAAAGTCGGAAAACCGGTGCCCCATATAGTAAAAACCCGCGTGCAAGAACCTACATTTCTGCCAGCAGGTTCTTAATGGAGCTATATATGTCACGATATTTTAGATCAGTTTTCTTATGTAGAAAAATTACTTTCATATTGAAGGAAACCTCAAAATAATAGTTTTGTAAGGTAGAAAAACATCAAGGAAGTAATAATAAACCGAAAATAAACAAGGATGGATACAACTAAAAAAGATTAAGACGGATTACGAACGACAAACTTGAAACAATTGGCCATTTTTTCAAGATGCGTCGGCGGTGACGTAGCTCCTTTAAACCACTGGGTTCTTACACGCGGGTTTTTACTGTAGCACTGCCAAAATGTTCAAACTCGAGTTGAGTAGTATTTTTATAAGCTTACAGCGTACGCCCCGGGAATAAATAATGAAAGAAATGGCTTGCATACAGGAGTTGCCGTAATAAAACAAGTACAAGTTTGCATGGTTGGGTAAGCTTTAAAAGCATCATGTAAAAGCTTAGCTTCGCATTTTAAACGAAAAGCAAGGTGAAAATGGATCAAAATCGAATTTCTTCCGTTTGATTTTTCGTTAAGTTAAGAAGAGTTAGAAGGGCCGAGAAAGGGTAACATTCGGGTTAAAACGGTTAAAGAACTTTGTCTATGGCTCTTCAAAAACAAATATCAAAACGACTTATCATTTCAATCTTTAGTCGAGTTGATAAGTGGAAGAAATATATAGAAAAGTTTATCATTTCGGTTCCAAACGCAGAAGAATATTTTTCCATCTCGACTCGCTCTGTACGCGTCAGCTCAAACTTAGCTGTGATTGGTCAAAGAGAATAGCCGCCGGCGAAAAAGGGCGGGAAACTGGCTGTCTCGGCTCCAGTCTCCTTCTGGAAAAGAAAAAGTATAAATCTTTCTTTCAGGGATTCAAAGCAGTTCCATGTGACGAATTCTTAAGTGTGACCATTCAAAGCAGTACTTTCAAATAGTCATGTTTGCATTGTTTGTTTATATTTCACAAAATAAAATTTTGGTATTTTCATGAATTTGGATTTTGGGTGCTCTTATTAAAGATTCCATTGAAAAAGTTAACACACAGAGTGAATGTTTTTTGGAGTTTTTATTTTTTTTTTAAATGTTGTACAGTGCAAATGAGTGAAATATGAAGGATGAAGCAGAGCCCTTAGTTTTCATAAGAATGATTATTTAAACCAAATTCTATAACATTTTTCCCATATAAATACTTTTATTCCTACAAAAAGCTGTCAATGTAAACATTAAAAAAGGGGGAACCACAATATTGTTATATTAGGTCAAGCCCATTCATTGATATGTGATCTCATTACACAAGAAAATGTTGACATAGCTGCTATTCCTTTCTTATATACATTGTACATGTAATATTATCAATATGTCTAGTCACTGCAGCCATCTAAAGACTGTTCAATAAAATATCTTTAAAGCTTGTCATCTTTCCTGCCTGCAAAATTTAAAAAAAAATTAAATCAAAGTTAACACACTCCATTTTAATTAACAACTTTTCACCAAGCCGCAAAGAGACAAGCTAAATATCAACAACTGGCCACTGACACTGAGGTGAATAGTTGTTTCAGTATGTACTAAAACAGTTAGATAATATAGTGTGAAAATGATGATTTTTAACTCATTTATTCCTGTCAACGATTACAATTTTCACACGCAAATGACCAAAATTTGCTTGGATGTGAATATCACTTGCTATCCCGAGTTTCAGCGCCAACAACGCCAAACCACTGTTTTAGTATATACTAATCTTTGTTATCCCCCAAATTAAAATGTGTATTTTTAGAAATTTCCTATGATTAAAAAATATTGGCACTGGCTGTGTAATGAAATAGATCTCTTATTGTTTTAATTTTTTTATATACTGCAACGTTGTCACTCCAAGCCCCCACCTCATAAGTCCAGGAAATATCCATACTACCCTGCTACTCTCATGAAAGTTTATCAGAAATCCTGACAGAGGGGGTCGAGACCCAGGAGTGGGGGAGAAAAAAAAACTAAAAAAAGGAAACAACAAAAAAACCCTCCCTCCAGGTATGGATATTTTCTGGAACAACACAAATGTAAAATATAGATATTTATACAATTACCACATCCACACCAAACAAAACATACATACATGTACTTCCTCGAAAAATAGCCGGGGGCGATTATTAATTTTTTTCACTCTAAAAGTGGGAGATTGTTTGAGGGGAGGTGATAAATCGAGGGGGAATTATTTCAAATATTGCTCGCTGGAAGTCCTAACATGCTTATAATACATGTATATGCTAATAAAGGAGCCGCAAGAAAATAATAAAGGAAGAGTCAAAAACATGAACATCACTATAGAAAAACTATATGAAACCCGTGCCTTGGTAACTTTTCTGTAATTGTAACGATTGTTTTCTATACATGTACAAGAAGTGAATTTTTAACTTGACTGCGAGGATGTGAAGGAAAGGGAAGTGGGGGCGATTAATCGAGTGAGGAGATTATTTCAAATAGTTTCACCAAAATAGGGGGGAGGAGTGATTATTTCAGCGAGGTGATAAATCGAAGGATGGCTATATTTCAAGGAAATATGGTGCTGCTAAATGGTACCTTTCTTGTTTCAATCCTGTGGTGCTATTTGATGAGTACGAGGGGTGTATATTTTGTCTTTGATGGTCTGCTGGACGGCTTACATCTATAAAGAATCACTTACATCAACTTTTTTTTAACTTTTTAAATCTTGTTTACACTGCAGGGCTGTGCTCTTGCAGTACCTGGGGACCTCAGGCTAATAAATTTGTCTCCGAACAACTATAAAAAAATTACTTTTTGCATAAAGTTTAAGTGCTGGGCACCCCAGATTTCATAGGGAACCTTTGGGCTCCTGTGATTTGTGTTTCTTCTAAGAGCACAGCCTTGCACTGTACAGTTCCAATCATACATTGTTCTTAACTTACAGTTTCACTTATGGTGATTATTCCAAAATTAAGTAATGGAAGACGAACCTAGTTGCTATGCACCTACAATATCAAGCTCCAGTGAATGGGGGGGGGGGGGGGCACCAGTTTATGAGTGGCAGTTGACAGGCGGTTAAAAGTACCAAGTTTACTCTTCATCAAACAGTCAAATGTCCTCCACAGCAAAGCCCAGTTTTTTACATCCAATTCTTGGGTGCGGGGATCAAATTAAAGGCCAAATGTTTCGCATAGCCCCCTCCCCCCCACCCTTGCCAGGTTAAAACAGCATAAAAAATACTATAGACATAATATATAGTTTATACCTTCTCAAGATACAAAATAAGACAGAGAAATATGAAAACACAGCTATATGCCTGCCTTATTGTACATATCATACATTTCTTTGTAAAAATCACAATAGACAAATGGGTGATTCCAGAAAATATCCATACCCTACCACGGGCGGCATCTTCATCAAGACCCCCCCTTGCCTTAGGAAATTCCAAAATGTTCAATCCCCCCTTGCCCTCGGAATTCCAAAACGTTTTATCCCCCCATGCCTTCGGAATTCCGTAATCATTCAAACCCCCCTCAGGAATTTCCTTCCAACTGATTTGAGAAGCCCCTCTAACTTTCAAACACCTTTATTTGTAATTTTCAGCCCAGCGAATGATCAATGGAAAGACCTGATCGAATTAAGCTCTTTGACTTCCTTGAAAAGGAAAACAAAATTAAAACTATTTTTACCTGCAAAACTCCATGAAGCATGAAAGAAGTAGCCAAATTTTTTTTATACAAGAGAGAAAATTCTTGAAAAACACCAAAAAACCTGAAAAACAAGCTCCGATACACTTCGAACTTTTTCAACGTAAGCTTTGACCACCATTTTGTATCCCAGAAGTCTAAGCGAGCACGCCATTGAAGTGCGATGGTTCTTAGCGTTGCGTGATGACAAATAGCGGCCCTAAAGATCCGACTCATATTCTCTTGTCTGATAATTGATTTTACGAATAAACTTGTGATCCGTTTGCTTTGTATAATTTCTTTTGATTTGACAGGGTATTATTCAACTGTGGTAAGTTTTTCATATATAAACCTTGCAATTTGAACCGAGGAATCTAAATTGAACAATCTTTCATTGTACTTTAAAACAGTTGTTTGAACACATGCACAAATGGCAATAGGCGAAATAATTTGGCGTGTTAATTTATTATGACGAATTCTTATGCCACTTCAGTCGACTGGGGAATTTTTCTCCGTTTAAGTTCTTGTAGTGTTTTAATCTCCGTTCAGTCAACCAACTCGTGATTGGTGATTTGGGTTAGCAGTTTAAATTTGCCATTTGTGGGTGTATACCAAGACCGACGGATACCATATCTCGTATATTCAGTCAGTTTTTGCCTTAAGCCTGCCGCAAAGCTCTGCGACAAAGCTTGATTTCTGTGCATGAGAAAAAATCGCGAACTTTCTCGTATGGAAGCCACGCACACTTATGACAAAAATTTCAAGTGAAAAATATTAAGCATGTTTGATTTTTTTTTTTTGCCCAATTTTTGTCGACAACAATGGATGAAAATCGTGTCATAAGAAACCGCAAACCTTCCCATTAAGTCTAAATTTAGTTTGATTTTTTGTTGCATACGACAAAAATCGGGCCGGGCTTTGTCGCAAAGGTGTGTGGCGGGCATTATCGAGCACTTACAGCAAGGAAAGCCCCACTGACTTTAGCTCTTCACTTTCAAGCATGAGCATAAGCGAAGAGTGCCTGCCCACGATCGTTGGCCTAAACAAACTTAGGTACATCGCTGTTCCTCCTGAAGGTGCCTGCCGGGATTCGGCAAGAGCGGCGTGCTAGCGATAGCAAAACACTGCTCGTCCCCGGCCTGAGGACACTGGATTGCCAAGAGGGCTACTTTTTCAACGAGGAAGAATTGACACAGATCGTCTGCAGCAATTACCTGTTAACCGGTTTGATTATTCCATACGCCTTTGTGGATAACCGCACCTTCAAATTCATAACTGACAGCCTGAAAAATTTAACCTATATTTGCGTGTGTGAGACTATATCTAGTGTTACACAGGCTTGTGTGGACAGGATGAGAAGCAAAAGGCCCAGTTAAGAGATTGGTTGGAATGTAAACCATACACCGTAACAAACAAGTGAACAGTTATGACGCATCTTCACATTTACTTAGTATAATTTTCACTGTGGGCAAACGAGGTGAAAATGCAGTGCTTGTATAATCGTTTTTGCAAATCCATGCTTCCCACCAAAGGTATACAATTTTGGCAAAACCAGCAAATTTTTTAGCGCTTATTATCTTTAGCTATGGTTAATAATTAACCCATTTCTTCAGAAGTTAACTACAATCAACTCTCCGCTAACGGACACTCTCGTAAGCGGACAGCTCTACTTACGCACGCCTTTTCAAATCCCCGTTTTTACCCTCCCAGTCAAACTCTGTATTTACACATTCCCGTAAGCGGACACTCGCTCGTATTTTAGCGGACACGGACACTTTTGAACATGAAAATTGGACTTTTCTTTTGTTTACGCTCTCTCGTAAGCAGATACCCCATGTATAATAATTGACTCTTGGCAATGAAATTTGTCTTTAATTTGCAATAAATCAGCACAAATATGACCTTTACAGAGCAACAGAACAGTGGGGATCGGTTTTGTCAAATCTCTATTTGTCCGCGGGAAAACAAGCTGTCCCTTCGTTTGACATTAACAAGACTCCGACGTAACATTTGTAGTATAAAGTTATGGCCACGTTTGTCATGGTCTACTTTCCTTCTTGTTTCTGTTTTCAATCACTGACTGTACTAGAACACTGTATCCCAGATAATCAAGCTTGGACTTGAGCCACGGTCACAAAAGTTGTTTTAACATCACCATAAAAAAGTATTTACAAGGAATTTCCAGACCGTACCCAGCTCCTCTGTTGACACGTTCATTACCCGGGACGTTTACCCATTATGATGGCTTTCCCTTTGCTTCTTCAGCACTTTAAAAACTTGGTGGCAAATACAGCCATCCTCAAAGGAATGTGACCAATTATCTCATCTAATCCAGCAACTGTGTTGGCGTGTTCCTTGGCTGTGGTTTCAAAACTGCAATCTTCTATATTAGGCAGGAACCCGCGCATAACTCCGCATAACTCTTCCGTAAGCGGACATCCACCCTATTTTTCTTTGGTGTCCGCTTATGGGAATAATTCTCGTAAGAGGACAGCTCTACTAACGGACACTTTTTTTCAATTCCCGAGGGTGTCCGCTTACGAGAGAGTTGAGTGTATCAATCTACTTGCAAATGCTGCATTTCACGCTCAATTTGCGTCGCAAGCAAAGGAAAAGCTTTTCCTTTGTTGTTGTTTAAATTATCCAGTCTATTTGCACATTCTCCGATCAGTCGGATGTAAAACGTTCTTAACCTCGAAATGGGAGATGGCATCTGACTGCCATCCTTATATAATTTTTACTTTTACCGCGCAACTAAGTTAATACTTAGGCTATGAAACGTAGATTGTCACAGCAAGTATGGAAAACAGTATCTCACAAATATCACGGTAGTTATTTTGTCTTCGAAGATTGTTCATGTGTGATTTATACCAGTTTATAGCGTGAACAGGTCGATTTTTCCCAACAACTGGCGCGCGGCTAAAAACTACAAATCTGACAGGCGTTCCAAAGTGAGAGACTGGCCCGAGTTTCCGCTCACGACGCTTTCGAAATGTACCAGGTGGGAAAAATGTGTCTTTTATGTAATAATGTAGGCGGTAGGAAACGACAAATTTTCAAATTATTAATCTAACATACAGTATATTAACATTAGGCCCTCTGGTGCTTTGTTTGCCTTTCTTCTTCGTAATGAAATGTACGTTCACAGTTCGGGCTCGATTTTTGAACTTGTATTTCCCTTCTGGAAGTCCAGACCCGAAAATCCCCCCATGCCTTCAGAATTCCAGTCCAATGAACCCCCCTTATCCTCGGAATTCCGGTCCAATGAACCCCCCCTCCCCTTCAGAATTCCAAGATGCCGCCCGTGGTATGGGTATGGATATTTTCTGGAACCACCCAATTCGGCTAACGCATTGTTGTACCCAATTCAAACCTTCTGGGAATAAGATTCTTTGTTCACAATATTTCCATATAATTTCCATGTCAATGCTTCATTGATATGGAAATATGACAAACAAACGGTTCTAATCCCAAAGGGTTTGAATTGGGTACAACAATGCGTTAGCCGAATTTGTCTATTAATTAATTTTGACCCGTGATATAATATTTTAGTTTTAGAAACTTATCCCAATCCACTAGGGTTTCACTGATCTAACTTTGCCCAATCATAGAATCACTTGGGTTTATACTCACTTTAAATCACTTGTTAATTAAGTGTTCACGTTTATAACATGTGTGTAGGAGCTACTCTGAGCACATGGAAATAAATGCTTGTTTTTATACTGGTACAATAGACAATATGGGTCTTTGCTTTAATTAATCATCAAAAAAGGTCAATCAATGTCTACAACTAAAATGTTCATTGTTTCTTGTTCCTTGAGCTTTATTATCAACAATCAACTGTCGCATAAAACACAAAGTATCTGATATTATTTCCTCAAGTTTGAAGCAGATCCCTATGAAACTTCACAGTTTTGTTAAATTCAGTGTTGGGAATCTACTTATGGATCCTGCTTTTCAATTCATTCAATATTTTTCATACATAAATATTTTGAAATTATGGCACTGTTTCGAAAAAAGGCTATTGGTATGATACCTGATAAATCAAGTTCATCATCAGAACGTGGATCTTGTATCTCAGTTAACAAGTGCTCATCTGCATATCTCCTGAAAATCAAGTGAAGTTTACACAGTTAAGTCCTTCTTCAACACTTTAATTACCTTTATGTAAGAACTATGATTTGGTCTCTAATAACTTCCATTAGAGCAGGAAATAGTTTTAGTAAATCTTACAGACATTTTTAAATGGCAGCTTATTTTTTTATTTGTTTATACTTTCTGGTACATTAATAAGTGGAAAAATTATTTTGAAGTTTGCACATATAAAGAGAAGTATGTTGAGGCTGGTTGGCATCGTGTACATTCGTTTGTTTACTGTTTGAATGTGTGACAACTGGAACACTGGTTCCTCCCCCCCCCCCCCCCCCCCCCAAAGCGACCACTGCGGCTAAGCATTTTGGGTGGTTCAACTGTAACAGTACTGGTGGTTGGGGGGGGGGGGGGAGGAGATATTTTCTGGGACACACAGTTTTCACTGAGGGCATTATCACATGAGGCTGGTCAAGACTGGTATGTCTTCAGATGGATTATGGCTGGTGTACGACAACTGCATTGTATTCTGTTAGGTTGTACTGTGTTAGGCTTTCAGTTATGAAGCCAGTCAGGTCATCATACACCAGCCATGAGCCCTTCAGATCCATCTCAATAAATTGCATTATAAACCTTGCATCTCTTAATGAAACTGAGGACAGATGCCATATAACCTCATACAATAGTTATGCATTCTCAAAGCTGAAACAAAAGCCAAAACAGTAGCACATCAAAAGAACAACAATACTGCGAACATGTATAACTATTGTAGGTGGTTATATGGAAATCTTACCAAAACTGGTCCTCTGTCCGAAGGATATTTTGTATTTTTAAATCGGAAATTGGCCTGCCTGGGCATGCAAATAGCTTTCATACCCCTTTATAGCAATTTTTATTATTGATAAATATATAAAGAAAAGCAATAGGTTTTAATGAGCTATTAAATATTTATAAGAATTCAGAATTTAGTAAGAACCAAATATTAAAGCTGCAAACATCTTTGTAGAAAGAATTCTCTCAGTTTTCTTAATATGAACAATTCCGAAGCTAAATCTCAATGCCCTACCAGCTGCACCGTCATGATCTGATCTATGACTTCAACTCGGTCGCGATTGTACAAACAACTTTTTAAGTACATCAATAGATAAAGAATAAACACTATTTTTATATTTAAAAGAGACTTAAACCGTTAATCATAGTTATGGTTACATATTAAGGACTTTCGATTGACATTGAACTGCCCTCGGCTGTACAAGATTTACCAAAATCAACAGCATATTCTCACCATTTGCTTTTAGGAGCGAATCGTGTGAAACGATCATATCCTCGCTTTTGTCTGAAGGTAAAAAATCCTCCCTCCTCCGTTCCAAAGCACTGACCCATCATAAAAGATCGCAAAGAAGCGTATATCTGATGATGTGAAACATCACAGTATAAAATTAAAAAATGAATTTCAAATTATGAGATGACTTGTCGGAAATTTCGTCCGAGAACAATATTCCCGCTTTGTTTGTCGAAGTTCGTTCTCAGCGGGGTGGTGAGAGGCTGTGTTTTCCTTTTAAAAAAAACTAAATAGAAAACAATTATTATATTTTCTCTTTTACAAGACCATTTAATAAAAAAAAAAACATTTTCTCAACGAAAGCACGAATTTTGTGCATAAAAATCTGGATGTAGTCCTTTGTTCAAAAACAGACCCCCTCGCCCTACCCCTCCCCCTTGGTTCATAAACTTGATAAAGCTCAGTAACCACCCCTCAATCTTTCCAACATGGCGGCCTGTTGTAGCAGGGGAGTTTATGGTAGAGCATCGTGGTTTTCATCAAATCTCTGTCATTACTCCAGAGATTCTAATGGATTGAAAGGTATTCTATGGTAATTTATAGATTATTTAATTGCTTCGCTTTTTCAAAACCCTTCAAGCGCGTTATACACCCTTTTTAGGGATTTTTTCAAACGTTGATTCCAACCTCCTAGCCGTTCACACTACCCTGGAAATTGCGCTGGTGCGAGCGGTGTTGTGGGTAAAATAATAGTGCTGGGGTCAATTCAGTAAAACTTTTACAAGTGTAATTTACAGGCGCATCCTCGGTGTAAAAACCTGCCAACTCACGAGTGGCGTAAAACAAAGAAAACAAAAGGTACTGATTCAGAAACAATAGAGTGCAAGACAACATGAAAGGTAGAAAACAAAGGAAAAAGTCACAGGTTTTTACACCGAGGTAAATCCAATTTACAACTGCAGCTATTGTTTTCAAGCTCTGAAACAATGGCTATACTTGTAAATTACACTTGTAATTAAAACGTTTTATTGAATTGACCCCTGGTCTCTATCACAGACTGCAGACTGGTTATTGCAGACTGGTTCTTGTGTCCAACTTAACGCATGCAGTCAACTCCTGCCTTGAGAATACCTTACAGATTTATAATAGATTAACTTTGTTATGGTTCTGTCTTTTTTTAATGTTCCAGAATGAACATTGAAAAAGTTGGTTTTGAAAAATGCCCATCATAATTATTTTATATTATTAAAAATTATATTATTAACATCCCATCAAGACTTCACATACCACACTTCTCTCCCGTTTCATGCATTTCTTGGTGGCGTCTGCCGTTTTGCACTATTGATGCTGCAAAATATTGTGCAGTGATCCAATGACAGTTGGCAGGGTTGTCAGTAAGGGCTGGTGGCAAGGAATTTTTGCCCCGGCTATCAAGTGACTTAAGCCCAGATGTTTTTTAGCCACAAATGTCAGTCACTGCTCACAATGACTGGCAACACAAATTTTAGCACTCTCAGTCAAGTGTAATTTCTGGCAGGTCACATATAAAAATAGAAATAAACATAACCCTTAAAACAGGGAAGCATGAACCAAAAATCAAAAATCAAAATCAAAAATCAAATCAAGTTTATTTAAGTGTCAAAGAGTTCTAGCACGTGAGTGCAAATTGTGGACACTTTCCAGATCTAATTGGAATTTGGAAGTGTTGGTTTTTGAGGGGAGGGGGAAACCGGAGTAGCCGGAGAAAAACCTCTCGGAACAAGGAGAGAACCAACAACAAACTCAATCCACATATGACGCCAGTGCCGGGAATCGAACCCGGGCGACATTGGTTGGAGGCGAATGCTCTCATCAATACACAACCCCCGCTCCCCTGCTTGGTACATGTTCAAAAAGTCGTCACTAAAAAAGCCCATAACACTCTAAAGTGTTTAACAATACATGTCACCTTTACATTTTTAACAGCAGGTATGTCTTTCTCAACTGGCAGGAAAGCTGAACAGCCGAATTAGTTATCATTCAAAGTTGCTCACAGAAAATCTAACTTTACCTAATATGCAGTTGCTATAACCATTGCAAGAATTGCATACTATAAATTAATGATATTCTTGGGATATTAGAATGTTTTCTCTGCTTGCATCTTGTAGGGTTATCAAAATTCTAAAACAATTTCAAACTCATTATCAAGTTTGAACAAAGAAAATCATAAGTGTGATTGCAGTTTGGAAACTCAATCTTAATTAGCATAGATTTGGCAATTTTATTTCTATGTTTTCTATGTATTTAACCCTTTAACTCCCAAGAGTGCCAAATAACAAAATTCAAGAAAAATCCCAGATTTCATTTTGTAAAATATTGAAAAATGAATGGTACCATGAAAAAGTACTGCTGAATGGTCACACCATAGGATTTCATCAACAGACTCAAAAGTTAGAACAAATGGTACCATGCAAAAGTACTGCTGAAGAGGCTTCATTTGAATGGTCACACCATAGGATTACATCCACAGACTCAAAAGTTAGAACAAGTGGTACCATGCAAAAGTACTGCTGAAGAGGTTTCATTTGAATGGTCACACCATAGGATTTCGTCCACAGAATGAAAAGTTAGAACTACACTACATGTCTCCATAATAGACTCTGGGAGCAAAGGATTAAAAAATTGTAATTTGTAAAATTTTTTCATTGATGGGCTGAAGAGAGATTTTGTTTGGTGGCAAGTGAAAGTTAATTTGTGCAAGTGCATTCTGAAAGTCACACACCTAGCTGGTAAGTCCTTTCTAAATCAAGTTTTCTGCACAATCCTGAAACATATTTCTTCTTTGGCAGGGGCATTTCTAGTTTGCAACATTTCAACCTCTCAGCTTTGTCTCAAGAAGACACCGCATACAGTTGGGGTACCCGCCTGGGCTAAGGCAGCAGGCAGGCGGAAAAACGTTTTGGCTAAAATGGAGAAACCAAAATCAGAGAAACAGATCCGTGCAGAGTTCAACTTAGCAAATGATCCTACAGAACACAGCTTGTACACAACAACAAGACGTGGCCCATTACCAGGGTATAATGAAGAGGATAGCCAAATAGAGAAGTATGTTAGGATGATCATTATTTGAATCTAATCCTTTCATTCCCAGAGTCAATTATGGAGACTTTTGAGTCTCTTTCTATATATTTTAAGTCTCTCAACAAAATCCTATGGTGTGACCATTCAAATAAAACCTCTATGGCAGTACTTTTGCATGGTACAATTTGTTTTTTTAATATTTTACAAAATGAAATGTGTCATTTTTCTTGCATTAATTGATGTTTGGCACTATTAGAGTTCACTTTTTCAAAGCAAACACTACTAACTCTAAGGTGGATACCTCTTAGAGTGGACATCTGCAAAATTGTCTCTAAGTAGTATTTACAATGTAAGTGGCTGTGTTGTGTTAGATTTACAATTTAATAAGAGATGAAGACAAGTATGGTAGATCTGATACAAGTAGACAAGTCGATCTGATACAACACGGACGTGTTGCTTCTCTTGAATTGCTGACAAGTTTGAATGCCAAAATAGAGCTAGTACATGTAATATGGGGCAGTTTGATAAATTTATATAAACTTCAGTGAAAGTCAAGGATTTCTCCTACCATGGAAAAATCATATCAAGTCATATGTATGAAAATATCAGTTTTATACTCACTGTAAAGAGTGAGTTATCAATATGTTTAAGTTAGCTAGCAAGCCTGCAAATAATTTTCTTCTTTGAGAAAGTCATTTGTCAATCCAGGCAAAATATTGACCTGACAAGAAGCCAGTCTGCTCAGACAATTTTCTTCCACCTGTTTTATCCTTAACTGAAAATGAAATGTGCCTGGTGTTCAAAGCTAACTATGGATTATTAGTTTTCCATGTTTCACAGAGAGAAAAGATATTCTGTCTGAATTTAATTGTAGCAGAACTGCCCAGTCCGTCTGTCAGGCCAGGTTAAGCTTTCACCAGTCAAAATACCAAATTTACTGGACATTTGTCCGATGACAGGTTAATGCTATTGTTAGTTAACTACTAAATTGATATTAAGTTCTTGTTACTGATTATTTCACAATGTTTTTTTTTCCAGATGCAAGATTGCTTTGTCGGCTGATAAAACCATGTTTGTATGTTATCACCCTGCAAAACCTTTTCCTCTGCAATTTTCCAAGGTATTTTTTGTAAGAATATTTATTATAGTTATACCATTTTGTTTACTTGCATTACATTAAACAGGTGTTCTTTAGTCTGGGTTGCCCAAGGAACTAGTCTCGGTGCCTTATTTTTGGCTAGGGAACTGAACATTTCACAGCCTGGGCACTTAAAAGGACACTGTTGCGGCTGAAATATTGTGTTTTCATGATTACAGCCAAGAGCTTGCTTTAAGCTTACTTTAGTATCTTGAAATTGGAAGAAACCATTACCAAAAGCGATAGAAACAAAGAAATATGAACTAAACAGACAAAATAACAGCTAGTCACCTCATGGCAATCAAAGGAAAAATTAACATGGAGGGTTGCCAGATAAAATATATTATTGGAAATGTTATTATACTATAGCGTGACATGCCCTTAAACTGTGAGGATCCAACAAACTTTTTTACAAGTTAGCCAACCAGAGAGCACAAATTCAATTGATGGGCATACCTCCTCGCAAAGTGGAGCACAATGGAATGTAATCTTATCACTTCGTGTTTATCACAGGAGTGTCAAGTTAGTTATAAAATATGATGATTTTATTCATTTTATTGCTTTACACATAGTTACGAAGATGATTATATCAATCACTGTTAATTGTGTATAAATAACAGTGACTGTAAAATTTTATGTTTGCAGGAAGTGGATACAAGACAGTGGTGGCAACAAGATGGGGATCATGTCAACAGATACAGAGATAATTTGACTGATGAGGAGGTTAGTGCTTATTAAATATATGGATTTATCCACTAATTGGGTTAATGTGCAGTGGCTTAGTATTAAGGGTGTCAAAGGTTATATTTGAAGGTTACTGGTTTGATCCTGGTCTCTGCTAGAACTTTGCTCCACTTCATTACTCAATCAAAAACTAGTTTATGGATGTTTATCTCATGACATCGAGGACATCGCATTTCGCTAAATTATTACAAGCCCCCGCCCTCCCCCCCCCCCCCCCCCCCCCCCGCCATACGCCATATCCATTAAGCCCCTATCTCTCCATTAAGCCCCCCCCCCCTCCCCCACCCCAAATGTGCTTGAAATAAATATAGGATTACGGTATGTTTGTAGTTATTTAGGTAATCACTATTAAAATGATCTCCCAGAAAAGAACCAAACATAGACTAAAAAAAAGAATACATATCAGAGAGAACAGCCTTCAACATGGGAACACCATGCCCTCAATATGGGAACACCATGCCCTCAACATGGGAACACCATGCCCTCAACATGGGAACACCATGCCCTATTCTTTGTGAAAGTGTAGAAATAGAGTAGAGTTAGAGCAGAGCAGAGCATGGCAGAGCAGAGAAGAGTAGATTCAAGTCAAGAAGATAACTTTATGTAGACATATTTTGACATATCACAAAACTATAATCATTGATGAAGTATAATAGAAAGTTTGAAAGAATTCCGCCGTTTCCTTGCAAAGATATTGGAAAATATATTTGATCAACCACCAATGTACACCTGTATCGTGCTACAAGTCATGGTAAACGTTTTTCAGCTGAGCTAACCAGGTTAAGCAGTCTTGTGAGAATGTTTATACTGAACCTTGACTTTCTTGGTGTTTATATTAGGTTAAAGAAGTTGTTGAACTACGCAAAGCAGATCCCAAGCTGTGGACAGTGAATGCCTTGAGCCACATGTTAAAAGTCAAACCCCTGGCAGTCATGTAGGTATATTATGTTGCTTGAGTTATTATAATTAGACCCTAGCCTGTTCAGTAGGGAGGAAGGGGGAGGGCCCCACCCCACCCCACTGCACCCTGGCCCGCCCCACCCTACCTCATGTGTAATCCGTTGAAATTTTCTGTGAATTTTGGTCATCCTTCGCTTTGTTTGGACTAGTTAGTATATGTGATTATTGAAGTAAATGTGAGTGGTTTTTTTAACTGACGATAAAATTGGTAAGAAATAAACTGATAAAGCATTTTAACCTGTGCACGTGCACCGAACCTTGAAACTATCCCTTTAAACGATTAAGTGCTAACCTGAAAATGTCTTCTAATGTAGGTTAGCTGCTCCTTTGTCAGATGAACAGAAATTTGAACTGGAAGTCGAGCAGAAGCTCTTGGATGGATGGACTGATATAAAACGAAAAACATACCGAGCCAACCAGGAACTGGTAAGAGAGGGAAAAGTCTCCCAGGGGGGAGTGGGGAATCCCATATAAATTGTCAGGGGTGATTGTCAGAAATTTCAAAGGAACCTCCAAAATGTACCAGAAACCTGTTTTGTGGGTGTGGCGTACATTAATATTTACCCCCTAAGAGGTACCAATAGCGTTCTGCCCAGGTGACGTCATATTTGACAGCAATGCATTGTGGGATCGAAACGCGGACAAATATTTCAAAATGGCTGCCTCGGAAACTCCAGTTTTTACGATTCCTGTACATGTTGTGGATAATTGTTGAGTTGTACCCAAGAAACGTGCTTCATAGCACCTGCTTTTTTCGTAGCTACCTGCATAGTTCTTCAATGTTTGTACGCATTTCAATCCCATGATGCAGCGCGCCAATTACGAGTTTTCTATTTTTAGAATCTGGACGGAACGCTATTCTTTGTAAAAAATTGTTCCTTTCAGCTTTTCATTTTTCTGGCTTAATACCCTAAAGGATATCACAATAACTAGTCTACAGTGGTCATTTTCGATTGAAACGCCCTTTGTGGTACCAAACCAAGAATTTTAACCACTCACAGTTACGACAATCACTTCTGTCACTTTTATATTGTTTTGTATAAAATGATGAATGGCTGTACTTATGGTCATCCACAGACTAAAACATTAGAACCTTCTTGTACAGCATAATAAACAGTACCACAGGAAAGTACTGCTTAATAGCTTTCATTTGAATGGTTAGACTTCAGGATTTCATCCACAGACTAAAGAGTTAGAACCACCTTGTACAGCATAATAAACAGCACCACAGGAAAATACTGCTCAGTAGCTTTCGTTTGAATGAACACACTGCAGGAATTTATGCAAGACTCAAACGTTAGAACTACCTTGTACAGCATAATAAACAGTACCACAGGAAAGTACTGCTTAATAGCTTTCATTTGAATGGTCACACTGCAGGAATTTATGCACATACTCAAAAGTTTAAACCGCTTTATACAGCATTATAAACAGCACCACTGGAAAGTACTACTCATAAAATTCACTTCACACTGAAGGAATTCATCCGCACTCAAAATTTAATAATATTTCAGCCCAGTCAATATTTACAGAATCACCTAAAACTACGTAATCAAACCCGAGAACCATAAACTTATGAATGTGCTCTTTTGTTGTTTTCAGGAAAGACTGCGGTACTATCAAGAAACTCGCGGCATCAGTACTTCTTCCAAGAGCAGAGATGCAAACAAAGCAAGAAAACCCCAAAATGCACCTCCAGCAAGAAACAGCCTTCATGTGAACAGCACGTGATCAAACCTGTGTCGCAACTGAGTCGAGTCATGATTGTAAAACCACAACCAACGTGATCATCTCTGACCAATCACAACAGGCACAAGCAGCGCAACGGACCAATTAGAACTTGGTTGAGGAAAGCGCGGGAAAACAAACTCTGTGCTCTGATTGGTTGATAATAGGTCTGAGCAGGCTAAAACAGCAGTCACTTCAAGTGAGTTTCTGGAACTTGACTTTTCTCGCGCGTTTTTAACCATTCGCGCGTACATGCTCCACTCAACAACTTGATCAAGTACCAATGAACTACAATTGTATTCTGTCGCCGGACGGACTAGATTTCTTGCATGCAAGCTACAACCTTGATAAGCTATATAAAGAGGAGTATATAGCTGTCAAGACACCCAAGCAATTGAAGCGCAGTAATTGTTTTGCATGGAGTTGTAAATTAACTTCCAAATAACGTGCTTTTATGGAAGAACTAAACATACGTAAATCCTTCCAAGAATAAAGTTTGTTCTGAACGGTTATGTCGGAAAATATTTGTGTGATGTTGACCCTGTGTGTTTATATTGACCTTACGTTCACGTTCTTTTGAGAGTGAAAAAAACAACCGCGCACAAACAACAAACAGGTTTGACAGAGGCAAAAGCATTTTCAATACTGCATTATAGCGAATTTGCTGAAGATTTAATAAGAATTATGGAATTAAAATTGAACTTCTTAAATTCCTCCAAATGCACAGGATAGAAAAACGTGAAAATACCACCGCTACGAAGGGAAAATACTCTTTGCATTATGTTGCATTAGCGTCGGAGTTGAAGTGCATGTTATATTGTAATCTATTGCAATATGATTTTTGCAATATATGACCAATTATTTTGGAACACTTCGAAAAGCCAGAAGACATATTTTTATCAAAGGAAACCCTAAAATAATGATCCGCTTTTGTTTATAATTACTATATTAAGGTCAGTTTACACAATGTCATGCAATTTTTGATGCGATTTTTGTCGCACTCTCCAATGCAAGTTTTGTCGCAAGTGTAAACTAGCGGCGATTTCTGTGCGATTCGAGTGCGATATTTGCTGCGATTTGCTGTGATTTGCCAAAAATCGCCACAAAGTATCACCAAGTAAGAACATGTTCGAAACCTCTGCGACATCGGGCGACAAATCGCGCCCAAATCTCGCCGCTAATTGAAGATGTAGCCTGATGCGCGCAACAAACATTGCATCGAAAATGCGACAAAAATTGCACAAAAAATCGCTGTGTAAACGGTGCTGTACTAAAGATATTATTACGTGTCTTTGGCTGCGAATGTCCAGGATGGAAATGGATTCCAACGTGAAAACTGCCGCTTAATTTTATGTTTTTAACCCGTGTCTGAGAAAATAGATAAAAATGGCTATCGAGTTTGTTCTCCTGTCAAAAATTCACATATATCTTCCTTTTAATTAATTGTTCAAAGAGGATTTTGGTGTGGATAAAGGTTGCTAACGAATAATTTAGCAAAGTTTTCACCAAAAACAGCCAAATTCTGGTGGCATGGCCTTCAAAACACTTTATCGATGGATAGAAAACCTCAAACAACGGTATGGGTTTTTATTTAAGGCACAGTGTTCCGGCTGAAAATATCGTGTTTTCATGATTATGGCCAGGGGAGCTTGTTTTAAGCTCGCTTTATTATATTAAAATAGGAAGAAAAATCGCGCAAAGTGATAAAGGCAAGTAATATGAACTAAAAAGACAAAATAACGAATAAAAACTCAAAATTCCACAAGAATGGAAACTTGTCTGCCCTTCAAGAAATCAAACTATAATGAACTGTATGTAATTCACTTCCATCCTTGTAATTCTTCACTTTTTTCTCCAAACTACTACTTCTGTTTTGAATCTTTTAATTTTGTTCAATTTAGTTATATATTTTGTGGCATTTGGCGATAGAGCAGTTTTCAATTGAGTGTCATAAAACCAAAACCAAAGTAATTACTCTGACCAATCACAGCAGTCGTAAACAATCCAATGAACCAATCAGAGCTCGAAGCAATTACATGTCGGCGGCGCCAAGCGCGGGAAAACGCGTGCGAGCAAGTCACGATTGGTTTTGGTCTTACTTCTGATTGGTCGAGAAAGTGGCGCGAGATTTTTTAGCCAATCACAAATCGTAACAATGCAAAACCAAAGCAATTGTGTAATTACTTTCGACCGGGCTCAATTGAAAACTGCTCTATAACGCGGAATTACAATTACACAATTTATTTATTTCGGTGGGACAGCATCCCTTTTAACAGTAGCAACGTCATCCAAGCTGTAAATAACGATCAATATCAGGACTGAAGGCCCAAATGCTCCATTGTTCATGTTCATGAACTGATTGACCCTGATTGGTTGTACGCATTCAAGCATGAATTTCGCACAAAATTCAGCACAGAAACAGCTCACAGCGCACACAGCATTTTGGGTTAAGGTGGGCCTTCAATGTCGGAAATTTGGCATAATTACATCGACAATGAAATATGTCTGCACTTTTTAAAAGCATAAAATATTATTGTGCCGCCAGGTAAAGACAATCCGATCTGAGATGAATAAACCATATTATACGCGCATGGTAATTGTTTTTGACGTTTAATCTCTAAGTGTATTAATAACTTTATTTCAGAGAAAAAAGGCCATTTTTCCCCTGAATTTTATTGCATTTCTAACAAGCCATTGACGGTATAATATGTGGTGAAAGTCAAATGAAAAGGAGATTTTCGTGCGAATGTCCTGAAGTCCCTCTTTTTTTTCTTGCTTGCTATATAGGCGAAGGTCGACTTGTGCCAAATCTATCATGCAGGCTATCCAATAGCCCGGGGGGGGGGGGAGGGTACTCTGCAAATTTTTGGGTGGGGGTGTGCCGCTGGGACTCTGCGACTCCCAACCTATACTAGACCATTTTAGCTGCATTTTGGAACCCTATTCTAGACTAAATACCGAAAAACCCTACCCTATCCTAGACCTATTCCAGACTCACTATTTTCCAGAAACTCGTTCACTATCACAGTTATTAGTTAACAGGAGTCAGTAAAAATGCCGTACTTTCCCGCCGTACCAATTTTTTTTAATGCCATTTGCCAGTAAACCTTGTCTAAAATAAATTCTTCACGCAACTGATCAGTTTCGCGGAAAATGATACCCTATTCGAGACCAAAAATCTCTGATTACTATACCCTATCCCAGACTAAACCGCCTGAAAACCATACCCTTCACAGCGGCACATACCTATATACCTCATATATGGGAGTACCCCCCCCCCCCCGGTCCAATAGGTCTTTATCATGCGGCGGCCATGTTGACTCACCGAAATCCAGGCAACCTCGTTCCCAGGGTTTTTTTAATTTAAGAGGGAAAAGCCGCGGGACTCGGAGGTTGGTGCTGATGACCCTCTCTCTTTCTCTCTCTCTCTCTCTCTCTTTCTCTCTCGAGAGAGAACCCCAGGAGTGAGGTTGCCAGGACGGTAAGACAGAAGCAAGCAATTTCAGCCTCGTTTCCAGGCCTCAACAACGCGCTTACCGAACAAGCGAATTTTCCCAATCGGCTCGATGGGTGACGTCACATTCTATTCGCCGAGGACGACTGGTAACGAGGCAGGTCGTGTGACGGCTGATTGATAGAGCGTATGCACTCACGTGGCAAGCAGCTATGCAAATTTATTGGAACAAAAGAAAGTGTTAACATAAGAAAAGCGTTCAAATCCCACAGGATTGTTTTGGTACACCAACATGGCCGCCGTTCTATTGTTTTGGTACACCAATATGGCCGCCGTGACGTCATGTGCATACGCTCTATAGCCTGTTCAAGCGGATTGATAACGTAACTATCAGAACCACTTGAACATGGCGGAAGACAACATTGCAGCATACGTCATCAGAAAGGAATGTTTAATTGTGTTTTTCAGATGTCGGTACACGACGTTGTGTCGCCGTAAAACGTATCATATATGCATACGTCAGGCGGAAAAATGATTTCTTAGATTGGTTTTTTAATGCGTTTATTTTCAATATTGACTTTTAAAACATAATTACATGTATATTTTTTCAAATTATTATTTTAACCTTTCATTTCTTTTCAACCAATGTCGCCAAGACGATAGTTTTTTAAAATATAACAGAATAAAATATATACCAATTCCCAAACTATGTAATTCTGCCTATTTGGAAATAAACCACAAATTTCCCGAAATTGAACCCACACAATTCTGCCTGCGGGTGATTCTAAGTAGATAGTGTTTCCGTAGATACTGTCCTCGAGAACAAAACGAGCAGAATGATATTTCATTCACTCATTTCGGTACCGTCGACCTAAGTCAGTGACGAGACGTATCAAGTCCGACACGGTGCCTGACACTCAATTGCAACACATCACGGTCTGTCATGAGACAGGCCAGCTCCGGCCAGGTCAGGCTTAATTTCACTCCGTTAAAGAAATAGGTCCCAAAAGAACATCCGATTCTGGCTATTTTGAGCCCGTTTTGAGTATTCTTTTTCTGGAAAAGGCTCCATTTCCATTCTTGTCGTTTTCTATCGTCCGCGGTCCTCCATAAACCGGATCGAAACTAGAATATTAAATTCCGGAACACTCAAACTAACAAGGGAAACAAAAAAAGCTAAAGGACACGAGAGAAAGCCAAGGAATAATCGTCGTGAAATTTCTGATTTCTAGTCCCGGCCAAAGAAGGACAGAAATATCAATGAGTTCTAAATAATGTTGGCCTCAAGCACTCTGTCATTAAAAAAGTCTTAAATTATTGATATTAGTCTGGTCAAGTAGTGTATACTTTGCTGATCTAACATTCAGTTTTGTGTTATCGGCATAAAAATGCCGTATATACCTTTTTTGTGTCGCAGGTTTATTTCAGTGATCAGAAGTATCGGAATGAAATGAAATACGTACAAGACTTCGCGTAATCTCTGTAGACTATTACAACTTCCATCACTCAGTTAATACTTAAATCTGATGCTTCTTTGGTTGTCTCGTCAGTGAAAATGCGAAACTGTCGGCTCTTTAACGATGTTGGATCCAAAGTTCAAGATATTTTAAAGGACAAGATATTTATCTCCAAGATCAGTAATATTTCAGTTTTCTAGGTTGTTCAACAACCTTTTGTTTGTCGTAATGGCACTTCGTGTCTATCTTTCCGGTAATTTGTACTGCGGAAGTAGTTTCCCGCGGTTTGCTAAAGACTATAAAGTTCGAAAACAAGGTGTTACGAAATAAAAATATATACGCGCCTCATAAGCCGAGCTCCTGCAGTTAATCTCTGGCTGTGACAACATTTTCTGATAGAGGCCTTTATAACAGTTGCAGCAATACTCGAAAGTAAAATACGCAAACAGGTGGCAATACTGTAAATTTAAGTTTATAAATAAGTGGTTTCCTTTTCAAAATTCCTATATTAGACTTTCCTTGTTCTATAGTATTACCATCGTCTCTGGTTTTCGTCTTGTTCCGATACTGGTCCCGTTGCCTTGGTGACGTCAACGTCACCAGACAATACTGAAGCTTGGTTGGTAAACCATTATAATGCATTATAAAAGGAAAATGAAACTTCAAACATCTATGAAATATACATGATGCCGGTAGGGCTTCGCCGAAACGACCTTTGTTGAGTACTTGGCGATTCGTTCAATATGTCGATGTGGAATAGAAAGAATTCCTTCGCGATTTCGTCTTATTCGGCGAAGACAAATATTCCTGACCCAGAAGATAATACTCCAAGCAGAAAAGTAAGTATTTTACCGTGATTTTCATCTGACATCCGGCTGAGAGAACTTTTGTTATGCGATCTGTAGACGATATCTCACAACCCTGGCTCACGCAATTCGCGATTCGAGAGCGAAGAGACTGAACAGGGATGTTAAACTTAAACTCCACGTTTCACTTCTGTTCGTTTATCTTTCTCGAGGATTAAATAAATTGTTAGATGGCAGAATCGACACAGAAATTCATCTAAATTTGAATACACCGTTAGTCCAGCTTTTATGAATACGGTCTAAATTCTATTGTCAGTAATTTTTTTTCTTACTCTAATCCACGGAATATCCCAAAGGCGTTTTATATACCTGTTTAAGTTAAATGCCGTGACAATCGATGATGAAATTGCTATTTGGAAATAGTTGAAGTTAAGCGACAAAAGATTGAGAGCAACAGTATTGATAAATTAAATTGTTAAGAGTTAAAACAGGAAACGTGAAATGAAGAAAATACTGACTGTACACCAGTGAGAAATGAACATGCCAATCAGAGATAATATTTTTAAAAATCTAATTCGATTTTGTAGTTCCTATGAAAGTTTGAAGTTTTGGTAGGCTAACAGTTAGCATTTTTTAATATGTTGATGTTTTATTTCAGTACATTCGGCCGCAGTACTCGCATCGCTCACTGTCGAGAAGTAGTTCATTCGAAAGTTCAGGTTTGTATAACTGACAACTTTTAAATTTTCAATGATCATAAATTTAAAAATGAAATTAGCCCTAAGGGTAGAGTTCCTATCCTCGTTTGGCAAAGAATCCTTTAAGATACTTTTAAAATGCTGTATTTTGTCTAAACAGTTCTCGCTGGCAATCTTCACAGCGAATCGACGCAATTGGCCGCAATTCGTCCCAGAATTTAATTCAAACCACCATGTCGGCCTGTTCAGTTTTATTTTTATAACTTATAACAACCAAAAATGTATATTGCCATGAATTCTTATTCATCGCTGTTGTCATTTAGTTTCACAAGTGGAAATATATATTTGTAGTATATATGCAAATGTCCCGGCTTTTACTTGTATTGCGTTACTTTTAATACAAGTAATGATTGTCTTTGGGAACATTGCGTAAAAAAAAAAAAAAAACGAGACTATCAGGGGGCTGAATTAATCTATTTTTCTTTCTTTCTGGGTTCTAGCTTTAACCAAGCTTACATTTCTGGGATTTCTAGTTCCTAACTTAATGAAATGCTATGTTTACGTGGCAGTTCACGTCTGCAAAGTTATATTTTCGAGGCTCTCTTTTGAAAAATCGACAGTCTAAATTCGTATGTTAGGTTCCTCTTGTACTTGTTTGATATTGTCTCTCCTTTTTTTGTTGCTAAATTGTCCGAGATCGGCGCGTTATATTCCCGCGATATTTATATATTTTTAATAACAACAAATCGCAACTGCTGCGCGAACATTCGTGAGCATATTAAAACTGGTTCAATGTGTTGTGTATTTTTATCCAGCTTTATTTTAAGATATCCGACCTTGAATAACAACACAACACATTTCTCTTAAATTCACTTTGAACAGAGTCCGCAATTTCTTGTTAGATATAGACGTGATTTATACCATGCATCGCATGTGCATGTATCTGAGGAACATGTCATATTGCGTGACTTCGTCAAGCGTTGAAATTGCCTTCGGGACTGAATTACAACAAGATTTATAGTCACAGGGGGGCTTTATACTTTGTGGCGTAACCAAGGGCAATATATATATATTTGGTATTCCTTGTTCCACCTTTCTTGAAAAAACGATTATTATTTTGTTTTTAATTATTTTGCCGTTACAAACCACCCGCAATATACTTGCTGGGGCGCATGAGCCAGGTGTTTTCATAAAGGTAGATAGTTCGATAAGACAATCATTTCGATAGATTAAAACGAAACCTCAAACGAACTTAAATACTTCACACATCGAAACTTATCTGAAGTGATAAAGATCACCTATCTAAATCCATCCATCTCAACGCAAAGATGAGATTGATAAATCAAGAAAAGGAGACGCGAACAGACAGCGTTTGTCACGCTTACGCAATGTACAGTCGTCAACACATGTGACACGTGTGTAATGAGAGTTGACATTACACGGCATTCTTGCTACTCCTGAACACGAGATCAGTTCTATGTTCTTGACCTTTCCAAGCTTGATGCAAAAG
Organism: Cladopsammia gracilis; assembly: GCA_022457155.1. Lineage (NCBI taxonomy): Eukaryota > Metazoa > Cnidaria > Anthozoa > Scleractinia > Dendrophylliidae > Cladopsammia > Cladopsammia gracilis. Next base: position 879,735 of record JAJGOT010000016.1, read on the forward strand.
AATTTATTAACGTGACTTTTATTATTATTATTATTGCTTTTTCGGTCTTAAATTTCGTGACCGATCCAATTCTTTGTCACGCTTTCACATGAACAGCACGTGTGCTGGCCATGTGTTGTGACGTCTTCAAAATAATTACACGATTTAATAGTTGGCTCTTCTTGACCTTGGTTAGCTCGATTAAACAAGGAGAATACAAACAAAAGCCTTTCATCATAGTTATTGTCCGGTTTTCGCATGCCTCAGGGCATTTTATCAGCGTGCAATCAGACTCTTTCTTCGAGTAAATAGGGAGCGCGAACGAACTTTGCACTTTGATTCCATTCTTCGCTACGCTCGAGGGAGTCGTGAAAGGCAAATAACAGCCTTAAAAAAGGGCCGAATTGTACGTTGTGATTTTCCTAAATGATTAAATTATAAAATTTCAAGATCGGAGACTAAAAAATGGTTCTTATCATAGAAATGAGTGCCAGTATTTGCAATTATATTTAAAGCAATAACAATGACGCCAGCATTTGACCATATTGGCGCTACTGAGAATTGTATTGGCAAGCATTGGCCATTATATAGACACTTCAGACCCTATTTTTTCTCGTGACCCCCCATGTTTAGGAGTCGCTGAGCGAAAAGGGACAGATACACGCAAGCGAACGTGGGATTACCAACACGAACGTAAAAAAAAAAAAATCAGTATAGAGCAACGATCGATGTCCATTAGCCCGGAGTTTTTTTACTAGCACTCCAGACTTGCGGCTCCTTGCCCGACTATCGCCGCGCTATAAATGAAAAAAAAAGAATAACGTTACTTTGTATTTCTGGGCACGATATTTATAAAGACAATGATAAGCTCTTGTCAAAATTGACCTGAGAAGGATGTATTTCATTCAGCAATTTCCCGTGTCGTCAATTCATCATGCACGGAACATTGCATGATTGAAAAAGCTCATCCGAGAGCCTTATCCCGTTTTCCAGACAGCGGGTAGCGACACAAATAAGCATTTACCACACGCTTCCTATTCTTTTTAAAATCGCTTCATACCTCCGTGTGGCACTTAATTTTTGCGGGATTTTAATTTTTCGGATGGGCGATATTTTCTGTTTTGCGGGGCTATTAAATTTTCGCGATTGGGAATGATTTTTTTGCGATTTGCAGGAAGTCGCGTTCAATTAGAATTACCACGTTTTCGCACAGTCATGTAATCGAAATACAGGTGTCAGGCAGATTGTTCTGGCAATGGATTAGCAATAACTATACCGCTTGATGTATTATCATGACGTGTAAAAGGTGATGTTTGTATATAGTTTCGACAGTGAAGTAAAATTTTTGCGGGAACGTTTTTTTGCGGATTGTGAAAAAAAAACGCAAAAATTAAGTGCCACACAGTCATGTCTAAATCCCATCTAGACGCGGACGACTGTCTGGACGCCTTGAAGGGACAAAGCATCCCGGCAGCGTGGATTCTCGCGTGGATTCTTTTAGTTTTAACTTCATTTTTCATTTTTCTGTTAGCCCCTGAAGAAGGTTTGTTTTCAAACCGAAATATTGGGCAAATTCGTTTTAATATATATATATATATATATATATATATAAATTTTGTTTTATTCTTTTATTTACTCCTTCATCGCCTTGCCGTAAGGATCAGTTTGTCGTTTTCTGATTTTATACAAGTAATTATTGTACTGATCCAGATCTACAACTAGGAGATCCGGCACCACTCAACGGTTTGTCGCTGTGGTCTTGCTGATATTTTATATTTTGGATTCTCGCGCCTGAGCCTCGCGTGTGCCCCTCGCGCGCGCGTCCTCGAAATTTCGCCCCATGAATAAACCAGCGCCTGCATGCTACACAGGCTAGAGTCTAGCACGTTAATTTGTCCTTGGAACGAACCGACGCAAAATTGAGGACTGTCTTGCAGTCAAAGTAATGCAATGTAAAGTAATGTAATGTAATGCAACATGAGTTCCTGAATGCAATGACGCTTCGGGCGTTTGATTCAATTGTTTTCCTGCATGCACAAGTTTCTGGTGAAAGTTTGACAAAATCCTTTAAGTTAAAAATTGCCAGGCAAGCAGGTGATTCAAACAAGCCAGCTACGCATTGCAAAACTGGAAATAGAAACTTTCGCGCGTGTGGATCTCGTGCGAGGGCAGAGAAAACTATCGCGCGCGTATTCACGCTTTCTTCTCGTAGTCTGTGCTACGAATACTGATTTATATTCATGGTATTGAGCATTTGCCTTCCAATATTTAACGCTCAGAGAGGCTTTGACACATTTAACTTGATTATGATATTTAAGATTGGAATCGATTTTTTCATCATATTTTAAGTGTCTTTATGAGAAGAGTAGTGAAATAAAAATGCAGTTGCGAAGATCTACAGTATATTAAAGTCAGTTGAAACAACAGAAAGGAGAAGTTTTGGATACCAAAATTTTGTTTTCGTAAGAGTTTTCTCGACATCTAATATTAATCATTTCAATCAGTACTATATAATTCAGCTAAAAAGCAACCAGTCGCTAATATTATTCAAGTGTATAGGAAGAAATGTGGTATTGAAACTGAAGATTTGAAAAAATTGCGTCACATTGATGTAAGAGATTCTTTAAAATGTCATGCCTCTCACTGAACAATACGTTATGTATTGGGTCATGTAATGTGTTCTGTGGATTCAAATGAAAACTACTAAGCTGTACTTTCCTGTGGTACTGTTTATTATGCCATACAAAGTTCTAACCTTTGAGTCTGTGGATGAAATCCTAAAGTGTGACCATTCAAATGAAAGCTATTGAGCAGTACTTTGCTGTGGTACTGTTTATGATGCTGTTCAAAGTGGTTCTAACTTTTAAGTCTGTGGATGAAATCCTGGGGGGGGGGGGGGGGGGGTTGAACAAAATTTTGTACGGGGATGCTCCGCCCCCAAGGTCCAAACCCTTACCCTTTCATATACCGATTTTGACAGAAAAGGCACCCCTTTCATATACCTTTCAATGAAAATGGTACCCCTTTCATATACCTTTCATTGAAAATGGTACCCCTTTCATATAGTCTTTACGTGCATCTGTTTGATATATTTTAAAATGCGATTTTTATAATACTTAATGGCAGATTTCCCTACTCTTTTTTATACTTCAACTCGTATTTTCCCTACCCTTTCCTATACTTCGTGAAATCCCTACCCTTTCATATACTTCAACTCGTGAAATCCCGACCCTTTCATATACCTCCAGCCTCAAAAAGGTACCCCTTTCGGGCGGAGCATCCCCGTATAGCCCATTATAGGAAGTACTCCCCCCCTCCCCCCAAATGAAATCCTAAAGTGTGACCGTTCAAATCGGAAAGCTTATTGAGCAGAACTTTGCTGCAGTACTGTTTGTTATGCTGTACAAAGTGGTTCTAACTTTTAAGTCTGTGGATGAAATCCTAAAGTGTGACCATTCAAATGAAAGCTACTGAGCAGTACTTTCCTGTGGTACTGTTTATAATGCTGTACAAGTTAAGTCTGTGGATGAAATCCTAAAGTATGACCATTCAAATAAAAGCTACTGAGCGGCACTTTCCTTTAGTGCTATTTATTATAGTGTACAAAGTACTTCGAACTTTTGAGTTTGTGGATGAAATCCTAAAGTGTGACCATTCAAATGAAAGCTATTGAGCAATATTTTGCTGTGGTACTGTTTATTATGCTGTTCAAAGTGGTTCTAACTTTTGAGTCTGTGGATAAAATCCTGAAGTGTGACCAATCAAATGAAAGCTGATAAACGGCGATACTTTGCATTGATGCCTGCTTTTAGCTTTTTCATATCTTAAAATTAGAAATTTGTTGTCTTTGGCGTTCAGAAATTATAGTAATTACGATACAACTACTAAGATATTGCAGAGATATTGCTCCTTCGTTTTATTTTTAGCCTTATACAAGCTTATAATTTCTTGAGTATGTTCATAACTGACCAATACTAAGGGAAGAAAATCTGAACAGTTTGAATTTCTGAATAAATCGGCTGTATTGGGCTTGGCGGAAAATTTTCTACACATACTCCAATTGTTACCTGCAATAGACCTCTTTAGCTTGTATGTTTTGTTTTCCCAATGTAGTTCATGTGATGTTGCCCTAGAGAACTGTTTCTTTTAAATTTTGTTTTCTTCACGTGCATATGTGTGCATAATTTATGAAAAGACAAAGGACAAATTCCCTTGAGAGCATCACATGACCTACATTGGGAAAACAAAACATACAAGCTAAAGAAGTCTATAGTGGTTGTCTTGTTCAATATCCCAAGGCGGCAGAAGTCCTAATACTTTGTATTAATTTTACAACAAGTCACTGTGGCGCAGTTAAGTTTACCTGTCGCCAGTTGTAGCCTGCAGCAGGCGCCGGGTCATATATAGGGCGCAGATTTGGAGAACTCGCGCCCTATCAAGAGAAAGTGAGTTACACCCCTTTTTGCACATAGCATTTTAGAGTGCAAATGCGCATCAAAACAAGCGCAAATATATTGGCTTTTTATATGCGATGGTCATTTTCCCGCAAATCTTTTGATAGAGGACAGTATTTTCGATCCTAACGCGCCATCAGCAGTGTTATTAGGTTTCATAACTGCACGGCTTAAAATGCTTTGTCGTGTAATAGAAATTACGCGCAAGCTATTGTAGCTTGAGTGAAGTTTGACACATCAGCGAACCAGCAGACAAAGTAGTTCTTGTACAGCCTAGTTCCCAGTCGCGTAATAGAATATGATGTCACCCATCGAGCTGATGAGAGCTCTCTTTGCTCGGTAAGCGCACTGAGGCCTGGGAATGAGGCTGGGTCTCACAAATACAGAGGAAACCTTGATTTAACGAAGTGTCGAGGGACTGGAGAAATTGGTTCGTTATATCGAGGGTTCATTAAATCGAAAACCTCGTTATTACGAATTGCGGAAAAACAACCTAAATGTTCGTTATATCGAGGTATAGCAGGCTCCTGGGTATAGTTATTAATTGTTTTGTAACGGTGTTACCTCGCACTGCCCAGCATTCCCGGATCTGAACAAATAATGCATGGTTCAATTCCTACAATTACCACCCCTCCCCGCGGCACACCCCCGGGGATTTCCCATTTTTTCTTCACTTGGCGTCCTAATCCCCACCCCCGGGCACAGGGAAAGAGGTAATTCCTCACCCCCGGGACACTCAACAGCAAGCTGCACCGTTTCTTAAGAAGACAGAAATATTTATTAATATAAATCCACAGAACAGTCTACAAAATAGACATGGACTGGACTAGATTCGTATGGTTACAAAGATCAGGAAGCATCTCTCCCATTGTTTTTCTTCCTTGCTCGCGTTTCTTCGGCTTTAATCGCTCCTCTCTTGCGGTTGTTTCGTGTACTGAGGATGTGTTCTTCCCAACACTTCACATCATCCACTTACAGGCTTTAACTTTGCTAAATTGTTTTCTCCCAGCCAATTACTAACAAATTTTAAGGATTTCCCAGCAAAGAAGTCCGCTTGTTGAGTCATGTCGTCCGCCGTGTGCTTCGACGAAATTTTCGCCCCATAATTCCTTGCGCACCTAGATTATCCCCGCCCCCTACCCCCGGGACAAGACTGCTTGCAAAATTCCCCACCCCGGGCCACAAGGGCCGACTTTGTCCCGGGGGTTGCCCCGGGGGGGGGGGGGGGGATGGTAACTAGGCTTTTACACAAGTTGCTCGGCAACTTTTTGGCAACTTTTGGCCTTTCGAGCAACTTTTGAGCAACTTATGGTTTCGAGCATTTTTTCGGCAACTTACGGTCTTTCGTCGAAAGAAAAATATCAAAGAAACGTCGGAAAAAAAAAATTACGTCACTGCGACGTCATAATTGGGTGTGGCAGGTCGAAACTGGGTGTGAGGTTTCCTTGTATGGAGATGAACATTGTGTGAAAATTTCATGGTCCTAGCCTTACTGGTTCCAGAGATATGAAGGGGGGGAGGTCCGAGGAGCCTTCCCCCCCCCCCCCCCCCCAAGTCACAGATTGCCTAAAAAAGCCCAGTCTGAATAGGGTTAATTACCTTGCCGAAAAAAAACAACAACAAAGTATAACTTGCAAAGTAGTGTCTGCTGCGTTCACTAAAGAACGTTTTCCGGTTTGTTCAGGAGTCGCACGAAGTGGCCGGGTTAATTTAATGTTTTAGAGGACAAAAATGAAAAGGGTTATTTTTCAGGCGAAATGTGCCTGATTAGCGCAGTTCATTTTACTGGTCTTCAACCTTAACGTCACTAATAATTGTCGGCTTGTGCTGTCTTCAGTCTTGTCCAGTAACCAGGGAATTTGTATACTGTGGTATACTTATTCTATATAAAGTAGAAGCCCGTTAACTCTTTACCTCCCAAGAGTGCCAAATTCCTAAAATTTATTTTGAAAAACATTGAAAAACAATTGGTACGATGCAAAAGTACTGCCGAAGAGGTTTCATTTGAATGGTCACACCATAGGATTTTGTCAGCAGACTCAAAAGTTAGAACAAATGGTACCATGCAAAAGCACTGCCGAAGAGGTTTCATTTGAATGGTCACACCATAGGATTTTGTCAGCAGACTCAAAAGTTAGAACAAATGGTCCCATGCAAAAGTACTGCCGAAGAGGTTTCATTTGAATGGTCACACCATAGGATTTTGTCAGCAGACTCAAAAGTTAGAACAAATGGTACCATGCAAAAGCACTGCTGAAGAGGTTTCATTTGAATGGTCACACCATAGGATTTCATCCACAGACACAAAAGTTAGAACAAATGGTACCATGCAAAAGCACTGCTGAAGAGGTTTCATTTGAATGATCACACCATAGGATTTCGTCCACAGACTCAAAAGTTAGAACAAGTGGTACCATGCAAAAGTTCAAATTGAATTTCAAATGAATTTCATTGAAAGACTGAAATGTTAGAACAACGCAACAAGTCTCCATAATTGACCCTGAGAATAAAAGGGTTCATAACACCACCAACGGGCCATAAAAATGCGCCCATCATGATGGAACATTTTGGTTGAAAGATCTAACGAACTTTTTCCACGTCAGCCGGTTCATGGTTAAGTTATTATCCCGGATTTGATGCTTAAGGGACGCTGCCAAAGTAACAAAATTTAGCTAAGCTTATTTCCATGTTATAACGCCAAATGCCACCAAATATACAGCTAAAGTGGACAAAAAGATTCTATAGAGCTCAACAAAAGCAGCAGTTTGGAAATAAAGTGAAGAATTGCAAGGATGGAAGTGGATTACAGTTCATCAAATTTGATTTCGTGACAGGCGGTCAAGAAATCAAAATTGCCATTCTTTAGGAATTTTTACTCTTTCAGTCATTATTTTGTCTCTTTAGTTCCTATCTCTTTGCTTTCAACACTTTTGGTAATCTTTTCTTCCTATTTCAAGACAATAGGGCTGGTTTAAAGCAACGGCTCCTGGCCATAATCATGAAAACACGATGAGAAATGCCTTCATTTTAAAGTTCCAGCCATTGCAACAATCCCCTTAAGGAGCTATGTGATATAGAGAAGTTTTCAGTTGAGTATCGAAAGTAATTACACATTTGCTTTGGTTTTGCATTGCTACGTCGGAAATTTTCGAAAAACACCCTAAACGGTACCAGAATCTCGTTTGATGGGTGTGGCTCAGAAGAATTTTTACCCCTAAGAGGTACCAATTCTAAAGCAACACATGTCATATTCTGTCATATTTTTTCGGCTCAATACCCTAAAAGGTACCGCGATAATTCTAACGGTGGTCGTTTTAGATTTTAGCACCCTAAGCGGTACCAATCTCCAAATTTTGACCCCTAAAAGGTACGACGAGCACCCTCGTCATTTTTATATGGGAGTCCCCCCCGGGGGGGGGGGGGGAAGTACTTCTCAAGAGCTTTCGTTTGAATAGTCACACTCCGCGGTTTGGTACACAAACTCAAACGTTAGAGCCACCTTGTACACAAAATAAACAGTACCACAGGAAAGATTGCTCAAGAGCTTTCCTGATTTGAATGCCCACACAGCTCCGGGGTTTTGTTCACAACTGAGCTCAAAATCTTATAACCACCTTGTATGACATAATAACAGTACCAAAGGAATGGTCACACTCAATTGGCCATTTCCGAGTTACGTTACGCCTCGTTGTCAAAGCGAGGTAGGTGCAAAACCTTTCAAATGGAAATAAGTTTTTATTCAAATGCAAATAAAATTCATTTCCATTTGAAAGGTTTTGCACCTAGCCTCGCTTTGACAAGCAGGCATAACGTAACTCGGAAATTATGGTCTGTTGTGTGGTGTTTTGTCCACAGACTCAAACCACGGTAAACCATACTTCATAACATGTCATAAAGTCCCGACAAGATGTAATTGAAAGGGTTAAGTCTGTTTTTTAGCCTGTCGGCACATTCTTAATTGACTACCTACGTATCACCCTTCTACTAGAATCGCCTTAGCGTTCTTAGCTCGGTGTTTTCACCTGTCACTACGATGCCAGCAAACATTGACTCATATAACTGCCAACTATTTCCGAGTGATAGGCGTGAGAATTTTTTCGTGGGAGTGCCAGAATTTCCGGAGGCGACCCGACCAAATTCGAAGAGAACCCGATCTATTCCGAAGATGTCCAAAGATGTTCCGAATAATTTGGACGTTTCCATGGACCTCATACCTCCGTTTAATAACATCTAGTTGTAATTGTAAGTTCAGGACGATAAAAACCTACAAAGAAGTGCCATTTTTTCATGAACGTAACTACATTTCTAATTGGATTATGCGACCAGTTAAGGCTGATAGCTCAAATCTTTAAGTCAGGCGTGAGAAATTGCTCCATAGGCGTGAGCAGGCGTGAGACTCACGCCTAAGGCGTGAGACTTGGCAGGTATTCTCATGCAAGGCGGTTGTAATTTCAGTTTAGTCTGCGGAAAAAAACTGCCTAAATCAGGTGACTATCAAATGAAAGTTCCTACTGAGCTGTGGCGTTTCCAGTCAGTACTGTTTATTATGCTGTACAAGGTAATTATTACTTTTACGTCTGGATGAAATTCCAAGGTCACGGACAATTCAAATTCAAATTCAAATTCCGACATAGTGGATCGGTGTGCTGATTCAAATGAAAGCAACAGAGAAGTAGTCGTCTTGTAGAAGTATTTTGGTTTCTCGATATTTTACAAAACGAAATTTGGAAGCTTAATTCTCACTGTTTAAATTTCAAAATATTTTTTGCGCTAAATCAACACCACCGGTCTTTTGTGTTTAACTCCCACGCAACTCGTGGGTAACCCAAATTGGAGTTCGGTTTAAGCAGTGTATCTGTGTAAAACAAAGTCATGAATTTATTATTCTTCCCTACGGAAACTCTAAAACCACAGAAGGTCACTTTCGAAACGAAATCGATCAATAAAACACCTTCCACAGGAAAAAAAGAATCGAAAAAGGAACACATTTTTTTTTTTTTTTTTTTTTTTTTTTTTTTTTTTTTTTTTTTTTTTTTTTTTTTTTTTTTTTTTTTTTTAATTTTTTTTTTTTTTATTTGTTTCCACAATCATGTATTTACAACTCAATATTTTAATTTAAGTTAGTTAAAATGTAAATAATTAAATAACTAGCAATAACAGTTACAGGTTATAAAGCACATTGTTTAACATAATTGTGGACTTAATTATTTAAAAGATTCATTTCCTCAAACATTCTCCATTTTTTCCTAAAGAAGTTCATATTATTCGATTTAAAAGAAATATACTTTTCGGTTTGATATTTATTTAATAGAATTCTTTCAAAGTGGCAAAAAGATGGTTTCGTTTCTTTACACCGGCAAGTCCACAAGTACGTTTTTCCTAAAATAAGAATATAGTTTTGCAGATCCATCTCCCCCTTTAAAAACCCTAAAATAATCTCACGATATTCTAACGAGAGGCTTGCGCAATTCTTAAGTTTGTTTAAAATTTTGTCACAAACTTCATTCCAAAAGGAAGACGAAAAAGAACAGTCAAAGAAAATATGAGGTATCGTTTCTATAGTCTGATGACAGAAGGAGCAGTTGGGGTTAGAAACATAGCCTATCTTACAAAGTAGTTCATTTGTATATAGAATAGAATTTAAAACTTTATACTGAAAAGAACGTAAATAAGGTTCATTTGCAACTCTCAGTGGCATCACAAATGCCTCCGAAAGTTGCTTGTCATCTAAATGAAATTCTTCTCTTAACTTAGTCCATTTATTTGGTTTTTCGTATTTTTGCTTTATAAGATAGTGATAATAGTCACGACACTTAAAATTTTCTAAATCAAAGATAATCTCGAAGGTAGGTATGTGAGAACGCATTTTCGATGGAACTGATTGCCTCAGACCTGTCCATACTAAAAAATTGGAGTTCTTCAATCCCGCATCTCTGACGACATTGAAAGACTCAACATTTGTCATCTCATAAAGCAGATGAGTTGTATATGTGATATTATTATCAAAAAAATGTTTATAGAAAACACTTTTGCCGTCAATCTTTATTTCTTTGTTATTCCATAGAATATACTTATATATATTTTCGGGATCCTTGACTTCTCTTAATTTTGACCACCAGTCCAATAGTTCTCGATAGAAAGTTGCTGAGATTGTTAATTGTTTGACATCGTAATTACACTGAATTAAAAATAATCCCCCTTCGTTCACCAAAAGATAATCAAGATATGACTTCCAGAAACCAGAGTAATCTGGGTCGACTATTCGTTTTAACCAGCTTAGCCTTAAAGCTTTAACCATGTTATCATAATCTAACATTTTAAGGCCACCTTGGTCATAGGGTGCATATGTAGAGAGTCGGGTAACTTTGTCGTTACCGTTCCACAAAAAACGAAAAACCAGACTGTTAAATTCTTTTATAACTTCGGGAGGAGTACATAACACGGAACTAGGATAAATCATTTTTGGGAGTAAAAGTGTTTTGATAATATTTACTTTGCCGTGAATCGATAATCCTCTTGACTTCCATAGATTTATTGTATTTTTAATTTTTTTCAACCTCTGCTTAAAGTTTTTCTCTACTAATATTTGTACATCATATGTAATATATATTCCTAAAAATTTGACACATGTTTTCCACATAACCCCTAATGGTTCATTTTCACAATTCTGAAGTGACCCAATCCACATTGCTTCTGTTTTCGTTACATTGAGTTTAAGTCCAGAGGCTTTCTCAAAGCGTTCAAGTAATCCAAACAGGGCCCGCGCTGAATCCAAATCTGATAGGACAACCGTTGTGTCATCGGCAAACTGCAATAATTTAGTTTCTAAATCGTCTATAGTTATTCCTTTAATGTTTTCTTGATTCCTTATAGCAATCGCCAGAATTTCAACTGCAGTAACAAAAAGGTAAGGAGAGAGGGGGTCTCCCTGCCTCACTCCACGTTCTATATTGAAATAGCGAGAGCATAAGCCGTTGTTTATAACACAACTTTGGATGTCGTTGTAAAAAATATTCACCCATCTTCTAAAATCGGGTCCAAAATTAAATTTTTCTAAACATTTTTCAAGAAAATCCCATTCTAAACTATCAAAAGCTTTTTCAAAGTCAATAAATAATAACAGACCGGGTAATTTCTTAACTTTCGTATATTCCATTATATCTAAAATTGAACGTATATTTTCGCTAATATTTCTGCCTGGGATATATCCTGATTGATTCTTATGAATTAATTCGGGTAAAAGACGCTTCATTCTTTCGGCAATAACTTTTGAAGCTATCTTCGCATCAACGTTCAATAGAGAAATTGGCCTCCAGTTTTTAAGATCGCAGCGGTCCTGGTCTTTTTTCTCGATGAGTGTAATAACCGCCTGTCTTTGTGACGGGCTCATTGTTCCTTTGACAAAAGATTCATTAAAACTTTTAATTAAAGGATCACCTATAAAATCCCAAAAGGTGACCGGCAGCATGGAGTAAGACGCGCTGTGCTGAGCTCCGCAAGAACTTTTTGGTTTTCACTCAAACTGTCCAAAAATCATCTTGCCTTTGATTACAATGCTTCATGTCAGAAATACGCCTTCGGTCTGGAAAAATTTTAGCGCTTGAAGGAAGCAATAAGCAGAAAAAATACTTGAAGAAGAAAGCTGTAAATCCTAGCGAGTCGAATATGGCCGCTGCCGGAGTACTCGAAGAACTGAAATCGATGAGACTTGACCTCACCGGTCAAATAACCAAACTTAGTGATGACCTAAAGGAATTCCAAAGAAACACGAACGAAAGGCTGTTAAAGATCGAAAGTGTCATGTTCAAAGTCGACGAAATAGACGGTTTGAAAACCAAGCAACAGCAACTAGAAGCCGATGTCGACAACATGAAGGAATCCCTAAACTTTGTGAGCTTTAATGCTGAAGAGGTAGAAAACCTTCATAAGAGCAATGATGAACTTAAAAATAGGTTGGAACATCTAGAACGATATTCCAGAGATTTTAATATTCGAGTGCTTGGTGTTAACGAAGATGAAGGCGAAGATTGTATGGCAATAATTATGGATTTTATCACCTCTCTTGGCTTCGAAGATCCAGCTGCTGAGGTAGAAAATGCTCACCGCACTGGCAAAAAACGAGACGATAAACCAAGGGCTATCATCGCAAGACTCTATAGCAGACCTCTTAAAAGAAGACTACTACAAGCAGCAAAGAGTGTAGATGGAAAGGCAACATTACAAGGGGCAAGAATTGTCGAGGACTTCACACCTAGTGACTTTAACGCCCGCAAGAAAGCCCTTCCACTTATGAGAAAAGCTTACGACGAAGGTAAAAAAGTGCGTTTCACTAGAGGTAAACTTTTTATTGATGGAAGAGAAATTTCTGTTGCTTAGCCTAAATTCCACGTTGTCTGTATTTCTGAAAAATGACAGTGAAATGATGTGATTTTTTTTTTTTTCAACATTTGCGAAGCCTAGCGCTAAAGTCATCCGCGCGATGTCTTTATGTCTGCTGGGATTGCTTGTGCAGCGCTGCACAAGAGCGAATTTTGCGCAAAACTTGTTTCCAATGAATTTGCTTATGTACGCCATAGTTTTAATAGCAATTTTCTACAAACCATATATTTTGTTTACCTCAAACATTTCTTGTATTGGTGTTATGTTTTTGATTATTTTATTTGTGTGGCTATCAGTAATTAACCGGGCATATAAAGATCCATCTTCTTCCAAATTTAGATTTTTTCACATACCTAATCACCACAAATGGTGAGAGGTAAATTTATTTCTTTAAATACGAGAGGCATAGGCAACTATCGTAAACGACGAACAATATTTACTTGGCTTAGAAAACAAAAACCTGATGTTGTTTTCCTTCAGGAAACACATTCTGTCCAAGGGAATGAAGTTTCCTGGCAAAGAGAATGGGGTGCCAAGTTAATCTGCTCTCATGGGGCTAATAATGCAAGAGGTGTCGCAATTTTAATTAGGAATAACTTGGATTGTGTCGTTGAGGAATCGGTTATTGATACAAACGGTAGATTTATAATATTAAAGGTACTCCTGAGCGGACAACCCTCTCTTTTAGTTAATATATACGGCCCTAATCGAGATAATGAACTGGTTGCCTTTTACCACACAGTCCTGCAAACCATCATAAATAAAAACCTTGATGATATTGAGAACATTATTATGGGAGGTGATTTAAACTGTCCTTTAAATCCCATCATTGACAAAAGAGGTGGCAATCTAATCCCAAGGCAATCTGTAATTAACACAATTGAACTGCTACAGTCCGAGCTGGATTTGCTTGATATTTGGCGAGTAAAGAATCCAACAAAACGTAGTTATACCTGGAGTCAATCAAATCCTTTGATATTTTCAAGATTGGATTATTGGCTGATTTCAAATTCTTTATCTGATAATGTTTGCCATGTTGATATGATTTCAGCCATAAAAACTGATCACTCCGCAATAGTAATAGAATTGCAGGATGTTGAAGACAAGGTGAAAGGTCCTGGATTTTGGAAATTAAATTGCTCCCTTCTAAATGATGAAGAATACGTCAACGAACTAAATCGTCTTTTACCTACTTGGATACAGGAAGGGAAGCAAGATCTAAGTGATCCGCGATCTGTATGGGACTGGGTAAAATATAATGTTAAGAAATACTCTAGATTGTATTCAATGAACAAATGTAAACAGCAAAATTTAGAGGAACAACAGCTAAATAGACAATTTCAAGAGGCTACAGCAGCCTACCAAAACTGCCCTAATCAAGAGAATTTATCAGCTTTAAATGTTTTGAAAGAAAAGATGGAACATCTGTATGAAAAAAAGGTGGAAGGCATAATCATCAGATCGCGCGCACGGTGGCATGAACATGGGGAAAAGAATTCAAAATACTTTTTAAATTTAGAAAAACGAAATCACGTTAGGAAGCATATTCGGAAGCTTCGCTTGAGTGGAGTCATCTCAACAGACCCTTTTGAGATCTTAGAAGCAGAGCTCGTATTTTATGAAAATCTTTATAAATCTAGACGAGAAGGTCCCGAAGAAAATAAACCTAATTTTCACCTGGAAGATTTACCTATACCAACACTTTCAAATGATTCTTCTTATATTGGTGAAGGATTAATAAGCATAGAGGAATGCAAAAAAGTTTTAAATTCTTTTCCGTTAAACAAGGTACCTGGAAATGATGAAAAAGGAACACATTCCTTTACCGGAAAAAAAAAGTATTTCCTTTCTCTTGCCTCCGCCTGTGAATTACGTCATTTCTTGAATCTTGCATACAAGTCTGACAGACATCCCGAATGAAAACGCGTTTCCGGTTTCCTGTGCAGGTGTTCTGCGATCTGTGGTTTTCTTTCTGCAGTCCGAAAACTCAACTACTGATTTGCCGAATGACACAAAGGAACAAAGTTACAGATGTGTTTTTTGTCTGTATTTTGTCTCTCAAATTATTTCGTGGGACGAGCGAATAGAGCTTTCGAGGGGAAAAAGCCTCCCTCCTTGTTCTGCCTTCTCATTGGATGCCTCGACCCCACGCCACTGCAGGCCACTTGCTCCCAACAATAACATGGCGGCATCGGAAGGTGATCATCGTGTCCAAAAATCTCCGGCTGCGGCACAAAGGCCGCCTCATCTCAAGGCTTTAGAGGTTGTTACGGCTCGTGTTTAATGTTTCGTCTTTCTGTTTTGAGTTGTGCCGCTCATTTTTGCTACGTTTTTCACCCTAGGGCTTGACTTTTTCTGAGAGCATGTCGAGACGGCCCCCTCGTCTTCGAAGGCGCTCAATTTCGGTCTCTTCTACCGATAGTTATGGGAGCTCAGGTGAAGGGAACTTACTTTTTATCACATTGTATTATTTTTCGCGTGATTTGGCGAGGCTTTGGTGTCGTGTGAAAATTCCGCGTTTGTTAAATTAATTCATATTCACCGGCGTTATTTCGACACAGTGTTTGCTCTTGTAATCACGTCCGAACGAAAAATGAATCGTCAATTTCATACTCATCCCTTTCTCCAAGTTACAAATTTTAATCTTATTAGAACAATACTTAAAGATTTCCCATTTGCATTGTTTTAGAATAGTAAGCTGTCCCTTGTATTTTAGCCCCATAACTTTTAAACGTATATTTTTTTGTGTGGAATATTTATAAGCTTGTCTTCCTTTAGTGTGATTTACGCATATGATATTGTTCTCCTACAGCAAGCTATTCTGACAGCTATTCATCAGATGAGGACGATGTTTCTCCAAGGGAAAGATCTCAGGTTTGCATTAAAGCTTTTTCTTAAGGACGATATACTTGCCTTGGCTTTCTCTTTGCTTTTAATTTTCCTTTCTAATATAAGCTTAAGTAATAGCTGGCTTAGAATATACATAACTTATGCATAAAGACTTTGTCTTGCATTGTATGCAACTCGATTTTCCATGCAACACTGCTTTTATAGCCGGGAAGCTCAAGATACGTGTACTTTTTATCCGTGTATTTGAGGATCGTAATGAACAGAAAGCTTTCTCAAGGACTTGATGTCTTCCACACTTAAAGAAGCAATATTTTGGTTCAAATAATGAGAAATTTAAAACGTGGTTTTCACGAACGGGAATTAAAATGTGATTCGTGACACTGCTAAAGGAAATGTTAAGCTTACAGCTTATGCATCGTCATGAAAACTTTGCAAACAATTATAAGCTTTACTTTTAAAAAGCACCCACATTTCTTACAAAAGCAATATCTCGATCAAAGAGCTGGTGAAATGATTAGGTAATAACTGACGTCATGTTTTTACGTAATGCAAGCTTTTTTGCTAGTGCAAATAATTGATATTGTGATCATAAGGCTTGTTTGACCAACGGACTGACAGCAGTTTATGCTATGATGATTGGTGCTTATTTGACCTTGAATCCTGTCTCAGCTCTCTGTCATATATATTAGACTTCATAAAATGAATGCTAATAAGTGACTAAAATAATCTATGGAATTTTGCATTATTAAGTTTATATTTTTGTTTGTTTTGCATACAATCCCAGCTTGACATCTAAGGCAAACTGTTACATTTTCCAAACTTGCTAATTGAACAAAGTAGGTTCAATTAACAGAATTTGTTGGAAATCTATAACACTATAATTTTTTTTTTCTGAGCACAATATTCAACTTCCAAATGTGCTGCAAATATGCTGCCCAGCCAAAACTATGAAAAGTTAATGTTTTGTTGCTTTAGTAGATGTGGAAGAATGTATCGCCTGATGTGAAAATGAAAGCAAATAACAAACAAGAGTTGATGTTACATTTCCCTTCGTCCTTGACAAAATTTTGAGGTCATTTTTGGACACAGACATGTTATCTTTGAGGAAATGATCAAACCATTTGAACTAAACTCACTGATAATTCAGTTTTCATTTTATATCATGGCTCTGAAAAGTAATAAACATCCGCGAGAAAAAGTCATTCATTTTGCAATTTTTATACTGTTGGAGACATAATGTGTGTGTTATAATTATTTGTAACCTCTGTACTCTGAATGAATTGCACAGATCATTATGAATTCATCACTTTTGCAGTTTTTCCTTTTACATGTGAAAGTGTTCAAAGACAGTGCCAATTTTAATCAAAACACCTGTTTTTGGATTACTTCTAATCCATAAATTCCTAAAATATAATTCCTAGCTGACCAATATAAGAATAGCCTTTCAAGCTGTCACCATTATGTTGAAAAAAATTGTTTTCATTGGTTTTTGTTTTCTAAAAAAAATCCCCCAAAACTGCCAACAGCAGTATTTTGTTCACGTTTAACCCTTTCATGGCCGCAGGTGACTACACAGCCTTCCCATAAGTGGCCAAAGGCAACTATAGTGGCCATAGCCTAATATTGGGAAATAAAATATTCAGCCATGGAGAGAATGAAATTTGAAAAAACTTGGCTGTGAAAGGGAAATTGAACTTTGTAGTTCTATTACTTTTTCTGTTTACTCCATGCTGTTCAATTAAAATCATTTCACTATAAAATGCTATTCATCATTATTTTGCTCTAGTGTAAATTAAAAAGCTTTTGCTCTGCTTTAGCTGTTTATTGTTGTACCACACTCATCAGCCTGCTTAATTAAACTATTTCCACTTTTTTAGTTTATTTGCTTAAAATCCAATCGTGTATTTTTGTAGTTTTATTTTTTGTGGTACTTTGTGCTAACTTTTTGCTTACTGCACCTTTCAATAACATGCAGAATTTGAAATTCAAATCTCCACCAACGGTTGCGTTATTCCCTGCCGTCAATCAGAATTAATAGGAAAGCCAATGGACCATGTAAAAAAGAAACAAACAAAATGGATCGAAATCTACCAATCATAATGCATGGACGTGACCTTTTAAACTCATTGAAGTGAAGATCTGTTTCCTGAGAGGTAAGCTAAAATGGTTGACGGCAGTGTAAAACACAACCGTTGGTGGAAATTTGAATTTCAAATTCCGCATGTTATTGAAAGGCACAGTAACGTAAATGCTGCATTTGACAATAGTGCATATTATGGTAATGTTATTACATGTATGTATATATTTGCATGCTTGAGAAGAGAACATATATACATATGAGTAGAGTTAATCCTTTATACCCCAATGTCAGCATTCAAATTCTCCTTAGCAGTCCTTTTAAACTTCCTATGGCAGTAATTTCGAGAAATTGTTGGAGTGATCAATTCTTGGTTTGCATTTATGTTACATCAAAATTCAGGAGCATTAAAAAACAGATTTCAATCCAAAATTTTTATAGAATATTGTAAAGAGTTTAAAACTGTACAAGAGCATTTTGTTCAAGAGTAATAGGCGAACAAATATTAGACATTTTTAGTAAAAATGTATGGAGCAGCTATCTTGGTGTTCCACTTTGGGACACCAACATGATGGCAAAAGTTTCAACAAAACTCGCATCACAAAATATTGGATTCTCTATACATGTAAGTTCTATTAAATTGAATCATAACCATCTATAACGCAAAAATAACATTCAACTGGTTCAAATTTGTATATTTTGACGGCTTATCTGAAATAGCATGGCAAATTACGCGACACATTTAAAACTTTACAAATCAAAAGTAAAACATTGTTAAAACCTGAATTTTTTGCGAGGGATTGTAGCACTGGTATCCACATACCATGTTAGAAACAACTTTGTAAGATGTATAGTTTAGATGTTTGAATTTTTACAACATCATGTGCAAACCAAGAATAATTGATCTCGTGATTATTCCTTTATTCTCATGACCTGTTTGCTTGATTATGCATTGACATTATAAGGAGAATTTGAAAATGATCACTAATGGGGTTTAAAGGGTTAAACGTTAGAGTGTAATGCATCCATTTTCCATCCATGTGTAGAAAAACAGCAGTGGTGGATCAGATTTTTGTGTTAAGAGTATTAAGCTGGCTGACTTTGGTCGCAGGGAAATTGAAATAGCTGAACAAGGCAAGCGGAACTTTGTAATATTGTCTTTGGGGAAAACTCACTCTTCTCTTCTTGGGAAGAAACCCATAACACTACTTGAAAAGAGCGGGGGAGGTCATCCTTGTAGGGACTTATTCCTTGGTGTAACTGGTCTGCCTTTGGTCTACCATAGGCTGTATGGGTGCATTATTAGTGAAAGGGACTGGTTTTGGTTGGGTTACAAGGTGTGTTTCGTTCTTGCATCACTGTGACAAATTTGCTGTGACAAAGTCAATATACATGTACAGTACTTGACCTAAACTTCACTCAACATGATCTGGTAATGCAGACACATGTGTAGGGCTGTGCTCTAGCAATTTTTTCTCTTTGGGCAACAAGAAAGATTTACTGTTTTGATTCACAAGTATCGAGTGCTGTATCCAAGTTCATTTTATAGTTGGGAGTGTTTAATTCTAGCCTCCCTATGATCTATCTTAGAGCACAGCCTTGGGCTAACTGATGGTAAAGGGGTCATTTGTCCTGTTATGTTATGTTGTGAAGCAATTAAGGCTGTGCACAGAAAATAACCCAAATATTCTAGAACTTCAGAAGCTCTAACGCGAAGTCATTGAAACCTACAACCGTGCAGTTTTGGAAAATTTATTGACCTTCTAATAAATACATGTATGCAACTTTCTCTTTTGCAACACAAACTGTTTGGTATTTTAACAGCACAAAAAAAAAACATATTTTCTTGTTATGAAAATTTCCTGAAATGATGTATTTACTGCAATTAGGTATCATCTTGTTATTGTTTACACTAGAAATTTGTTTTTAAAAATTTCAATTTACCCACTCAGTTAGTCATGGAACGTTTCTGTACCCTTTCACCCCTCCACAACTTTGAAGTCATTTTCTCATTAATTTTTTTCTCATTCAAATAGTAATAATTATTCTATTGTTGCATTACATTGTCATGGTGAAAATATCACTAATTATTCTTTGTTTCAGATTTATAACCTGGATTGTGCAGTTCCTGAAAAAATCCATACTCCCCCTACGGAGGGCTTTTTTGTTTAGCACCCCCATCCCCCCAGGAAATTCCAGTTTAGCTTCATACTTTGCTTCTAAAATGTTGGCTTTTAAGACCCCCCTTCCCCTAGGAATTTCCAATGACCTTCCATGGGATGGGTATGGATTTTTTCTGGAACTACACATGTGTTAATAATTCTACTTTTTTTATTTTATGCCCAGTGGACAGAGCTTTAATTTTCCACTCTCTTTGGAATATTTGGGTTTTTTTTAGAATCATATGTTGCTTTTTTGCTTTACACTGTCTAAACTCTTGTATTTCAATTTAATAAGTTGTAAGAGGTGGTTTCTATTTGATAAAAAAAAACTAAATAAGATATAGCAATATGTTATCATTGTTTGCTCAAGAAAATTAAAACTCTTGAACAGGTTTTAAAACAAAGTGGAGAATGTCTGTTCACAAGGCACTAATCATGTTCATGGAATATTTAATTTAAAATGTAATTTTTGGGATCATTTTGTTTCAAAAATGTTCCGAATAGAAAGAAGAAGTCAGTGTTTCTTGAACTCAGTTTCTATTTTCCTTGTGACTATTTACCCTTTAACTCCCGAGAGTGCCAAAAATCAAAATTCAATAATTAAAAACCGAAATTTTGTATTGTAAAATACAGTATTGAATGGTACCATGCAAAAGTACTGCCAAAGATGTTTCATTTGAATAGTCACACCATAGGATTTCATCCACAGACTCAACAGTTAGAACAACACTGCATGTCTCCATAATGGGCTCTGGGAGTGAATGGGTTAAAAGGATTTTTTTTTTTTTGAGTTTTGATGTACATGTAAGTCATTATTAGGTAGGATTTACAAAAGGAAATCCTGTGTTCATTTACTTACTTGTTTGGGTGCAGGTGGTTATTATTTGCATGGAACAATTAACACAACTTTATGGGCAATGCAGATTGTCAAGTGTAATGCTTCTGATAAAAAAAACATTGCTTGATTTTACAAAGCTTTGCCAATACAAATTTGTGCTGGTGTTATTTGCTTTTCTTTGAAAGTAAGCGACATTTTTGCAGTACGTAACACCTTTTTGTGTAGTTTTCCTAGTCTCATTACTTACACTTTGACTTCTAACAACAGCCAAGTTCAAAATCGAGAAAAAAACATGAAAAAGTAACAGTGAAATACTAATAATTCATTTGGCACTACGAGAATGTACTCTTCAATAGCTTCCATCTGAATGGCCACACTTTAGGCATTAGCAGATAATTCAGAGACTTAAAAATTAGATCCACTGTGAACATTTTATAAACTGTACCACAGGAAAGTAATGCTCAATAACCTTCATATGAATTGTCACACTCAGTATTTAATTCACAGACTCAAAAGCTAGAGCTACTGTAAACAGCACAATAAACTGTACCACAGGAAAGTACTGCTCAATAACTTTCATAGGAATTGTCACACCTAGCATTTAATTCACCGACTCAAAAGCTAGAGCTACTGTGAACAGCATAATAAACTGTTCCACAGGAAAGTACTGCTCAGTAGCTTTCATTCCAATCATCACAGATTTAAGGATTTTATTCACAGACTCAAATGTTAGAATTAGTCAATGTTTCATGCTACATGTACATGTTCATGTATGGTGAAATAATTATTAATATTAAGTGACATTCACATACATACTACTATATTCATTTTTTGTTTGTTTCTTCTTACGACTCCGACAATCTATTTTTTACTAGATCTCACTAGATCGTAAGCGATGGAAACATAAGCGCAATTGGAAGCTCTGCTTACGGCTCCGTTGTTTGATTTTCACTGGGGCGATTCTAATGCTGAAATAGAATTGTCTTAGACAATTAAATTTCAGCAAAAGTCACAGAGATTAGTGGGACGGTATTTACTAATTGTTGTTTAAATGCTTGTTTAAAACATTAATTTTTTTTTTCACCAAATGTGTTTGTTTTTTTTTTCATGCTAATAGTAATCACTCCATCATTACTGAAACCCATTCTCTAGAAATTAATTTACAATTACTTTAAAGCATGAAATTTTTGTAGTCTTTTTTTTTTAAATGTTTTGAAGGCTTTTTTCATCGAAGTCTTAATGCGAAATTTATGGAATTTCACAAAATACATGTTCAAAACATTTTTGCTGCTGTATTGAACAAACGCATTCAAGGTTGTTTTGAAGTTTGCTTTTCGTCAGAATAATTTTAATTTGCATTTGCAGTTGATTATAAATTATATCCATTTTGTAATTTCTGGAGTGGAGTTAATTATTATGCAAAATATATTGGGCTGTAACAATTTTTGCAGATTTTTTTTGCCGGTTGGAAAAAAAAATCCACAAGTTGAACACAAATCGAAACTCGCAAAAATTTCATGCCTTAAAATTTCAGGCACTTCGTAGAGTACACATTGTAGAAACTGTGATTTTGCAAGGCTTATCTATGTACATGTATCTTTATCTTTGTAGAAATGCCTGGGCTTATGTTGCTTCGGAAGCGGAACTGCACAGACAAGCCTTTAGAGGGAGCAAAAATTGTTGGTTGCACACATGTAACTGCGCAGGCCGCAGTGAGTAAAATAACAACAAAATCCTGTTTTGTTTTGGGGTTCCATGGTTAAAAAACCTCAAAATGTTTTCATCTGAAGAGTCATTCAGGGTGCTTAGTAACCAAAAATAATTTATTTTGTCTTTGTTGTGAAATTACAGAATCTTTTCGCCTTTTCAGTTCTTTCACTTTAACCTACACAGACTTTACTTTAGTAAAAGAGTGCTTTGTCAGCTCCAAAAACGCAATTTGTGAATGGAAAAATGTCAAAATTCACCATAGGCCCTTCATGCACCCAGCTCTTCAATTGGTATACATGCAATAATGTTATCTATCACTTAGCTTATTTTATTACACAAATTACATTTTAACAGTAAATGTCAGTTGTTAGGATGAATCAACAAAAATTCTCTGTTAAGTTGTGCAAATGCACTTCAAAGGAGGACTGTCTCCTCCTTTTATAGCACACTTCCTGTTCAGCATTTTGTACATGTACCATTCTATATCAGTTTTAAAAGTGAAAATAAAAATTATACTGCACAATGTATCTTGTTTCACATGCATGTTATCTTGGCAAATATGTATTGACCATTTAATTTTGTTTGCTTATAAATGTTTGTGTACTAAGAAAAAATACAATTTTTTTAGGTTCTCATAGAAACACTTATTGCCCTCGGTGCACAAGTGCGTTGGTCCGCTTGTAACATCTACTCAACGCAGGTATTTAACACTGTTGTGCTATCATTTGTAAAATGTTTTTTACTGTATCTAGCAGCATGCTGCCTTATGTCCCTGTTGGGACAGTAATAATTCAGGGAGAAGAACAGAAAAATCACATAGCACTTTATACAGGTTGTTAGATATCTTTGTAATAAAAAAATGGATAACATGATGCTGCAAACAACATCCTGTCATTGGACAAAATTATAATGTCTGGTGGTTAATTTGGCATTTTGGCTGGTGAAAGCTTATTAAACCTGGCCTGGTAGATGGAATTGGTGGTTCTGCTCATGGCTGTGCTCTTAGGAGAAGCACAGGGAACCCAAAGGCTCCCAACTATGAAATCTGGGGAGCCTGGCACTTAAGCTTTATGCAAAAGTAAGTTTTTCTAGTTGCCCGAAGATAAAAGTAAGGAGCCTGAGGCCCCTGGGCACTGCTAGAGCACAGCCCTGCTGCTACAATTAAATTCAGCCAGAATATCTTTCCTTTCTGTGAAGCATGGAAAACTTTCCATAGTTAGCTTTGAACACCATGCACTTTTCAGTAAGGATAACCACGCAGAACAAAATTGAACGACGAGACTGGCTTCTTGTCAGATCAATATTGTCCCTGGACTGACAAATGACTTGCTTAGAGAAGAAAATTATCTGTAGGCTTGATTATATTATTAAGAACTTTGATCTTTTTCAACAGAATGAAGTTGCAGCTGCTTTGGCTGAAGCAGGTTTGGATTTTGTTTAACTTTTCTATTTGGTCCCTAACATACTGTAGAATACATGTCTTATTATACATGTTTTTGTATTTTTTTATATAACATGGTACATTTTTAATGTTGTACATGTTGTGGTGCAATTTTATCCTTGGTGCAAATTTGATTTTCCTTTGTTCAAAACTCATTATCATACATTACCATACCCAAAACAAAAGGAAAATAAAATTTGCACCAAGGACAAAATTGCACCACAACATATATTTGCTGAATATTACTTTTAGTGAAATGTTATAAATAGGGTTAGGATACCTTATTCCAGCAAAACTGTATGAAAACCATTTTTGAAAGCCTTTACTTCACAGTGGCACATACCCATGATATCTAACATGTATTATATGAGAGTAACCTGCCCCCTCCCCTCCCCCATGTCATTCACAGTGGCACATACCCATGATATAACATGTATATGAGAGTAACCTCATATATGACTGTATTGTCATATCTATATTATGGTCACCAGGTCTGCCCATCTTTGCATGGAAGGGAGAGTCTGAGGAGGACTTTTGGTGGTGCATAGAACAGTGCATTACATCTGATAAATGGCAGCCAAATATGGTATTAGATGACGGCGGTGATGCCACTCACTTGCTGTATAAGAAATTTAATGGGACGTTTAATACTTTGCGTGGAGTAGTGGAGGAGAGTGTGACGGGTGTTCACAGGTGAGAGTTCAAACTGTGCAAGAAATTTGCCACACTGTGATTTTTTATTAACTTAGCAAAAAATCTGTTGACAGCAATACAAGATGAGTGCAACCTGCAGAGTGTTTTAACTTCATTGACTAAATTTTCTCCAACTCTACCACTGTTCACCACTGTTTCTAGTTTCTAGCACATTTCGACAGCACTGTAATTCCCTGGCAAACTATCTTTTGAGTGTCGCATTTTCTGCTATTCTTTTATATCTGATTCATGTAATGTGCATGTGAACATAATTATGTATATGGAACATACACAATATCAATTGAATTAATTATTTAAAAAATATATCATATAATTAAACTTAATTATATGTTAATTTCAGGTTATATCAGCTTTCAAAGCAAGGGAAACTAACAGTTGCAGCCATGAATGTCAATGACTCTGTCACCAAAGTGAGTCACTGTTAGAAATGTATGGCAGCTATCTATATAAATTTTGTTAGCATAAATGCATTGTCGGAAATAATTAGTGCATGACATGTCAAAAAAATTATTTAGGATTTTGTTAGAAGATAATCGTGTAGCAAATGAAGTCAATCATGTAACCTTAGTAACCGGAGATAAGGGTGTTTCTCCTTAGGAATTTGTTAGTTGTGATCAGAAGCAAACATCGACGAGTGACTATTCGAGACTACTGTGATGAATAAAGTTTATCTCAAACAACATGACTAGTGTTGTGCTACAGAGATTCCCAACAGCATGTGATTAGTCTGACACTGGCACCATGATGTCTTTTTCCTTGGACACGAGAATCTTTGCTTCATATCATTTCTCTTCACCCAGGCCCTGGTTGTTCAAAAGGCGGATAGCGCTATCCACCT
The DNA here is from genome assembly GCA_022457155.1 of Cladopsammia gracilis. Classification (NCBI taxonomy): domain Eukaryota; kingdom Metazoa; phylum Cnidaria; class Anthozoa; order Scleractinia; family Dendrophylliidae; genus Cladopsammia; species Cladopsammia gracilis. Next base: position 905,177 of record JAJGOT010000016.1, read on the forward strand.
GACAAATCACTATCCAGTGGATAAGTACATGTATTAACAAAGTCCATTGTATGATATATAAGCTGGATATTGATTTATTTGGTGGATAAAGCTATCCACCTTTTTGAACAACCCGGGCCAGGTGTATAAGAAGGTACCAGCGTCACAATGCTGGGGTTACCTTGTAATGGACCAACGTCAAATCTAGAGGGAGGGAGGGAGGCAGGGAGGGAGGGAGGGAGGGAGGGAGGCAGGGAGGGGAGGAGGGAGGGAGGAGGGAGGGAGGGAGAGAGGGAGGGAGTGGGAAGTAGTAACACTTCTTAATTTCTACTTCATGTTACAGACACTGAATCACCAATGGTTTGGCTGAAATTTTGTTTTTGCTTTGCAGACAAAGTTTGACAACATGTATTGCTGTAGAGAATCAATCTTAGATAGGCAAGTACACAGTATGGAAAATAAATTTTAGTCTTGAAAATGTATGGAGTTTTGTCAGCATTGCTTAAGGTTACTAAAGTCTGTGCCAATTTACATGAAGTAGAGTTTCATTACATGTACCTTATTCTTTGAATAGTAACCAATCACAGTTCAGTTTTTGTCTCTTTCATGATAGATAGTTTTCAAGAGTCTAGAATAAATGAAATATGATTTGGAAAATAGTATTAGAAAAAGAATCAAATTTTGCATCTTGTGCTTCTAAAGATCCTGACTGTCAATAGTATTCTAAATGAATGTGATTGCTTAAATTACAGATTGATACATCTCTTTGTAAAGTTAACCTGGGTCAGTTCAATAAAACTTACAAGTGTAGCCATTGTTTCAGAGATTGAAAACAATAGCTACACTTGTAAAAGTTTTATTGAATTGACCCCTGCATTTTTTTTTGTTCACCCACAGTCTAAAGAGAACCACAGATGTCATGTTCGGAGGGAAGCAGGTTCTTGTTTGTGGATATGGTGAGGTGCGTGCAAGAAAATTTTCAAGAAGTTTCTCCGTTACGGCTATTGCCTTGCTCAGAGCACTTGGGGAAATGACATGCATCACCTTTGGCTGGGGCCCTCTTCATTGAAAACTCAAATACAGGATTCTACTTTATAACATAATTCTATTAACCAAGCTCAAGGGCCATACTGGAAAATATTGGCCCAAGGTCTGTACAAGAAAGACAGAGGGGCCAATATTCTCCCAGCAAGCTTGGTTAAAAAGATATTTTTTTCACAACTGGAAAGTGTGAAAAGAATCCCGTTAACCCTTTTAGGTATTTAGATTTCTTTCTTGGTACATGTTTTATCGCACTGTAACATGAATTGAGCATGCAGTAAGGATGCATATAAATAATAAGCACAAATGTCCTTATTGAAAAATAATTCTATAAATTTTTATAGGTTGGCAAAGGTTGCTGTTCTGCTCTCAAAGGTCTTGGCGCCATAGTGTATGTCGCAGAAATTGACCCCATTTGTGCACTGCAGGCATGGTATGTACCACTTGCACCATTGATTATTTTATAGTAAAGCACTGCATTGAATAGGCAGAACAGTATTACATGTAACCACAGCAATCAATATCATTATTGTACAATACAATGATTGTACAGCCCTAGAGGTGTCTCATTGAGAACTAAGAACTGTCTCATTCCAAGTGAATTTTACCACACCTTGGGGAACTAGAGTTAAAAAGTGATTGATGAAAAGTCTGCCAGATTTTCAACCCCTCCCCCTCCACCACGCCCATCACCACCACCCTACCCCTCCACACACACACCTGCCAAACAAATTGTGAGTTTCAAGAAAAATACTTTATACACCCCCATACTTTAACTCTGGACTACTATAGACTGACATTTTTTATAACAACTTAATTTTTGTTTTCTAGCATGGATGGCTTTCGAGTAGTCAAAATTGACATGGTGGTGAAGCAAATTGACATCTTAATCACATGTACAGGTATGTAGCTATTAAAACAATGCTCATCAAGTGCTAGCTTTGTTTTGTGTGCAGTTCTCTGATTATCTTTTTATTTCTGGAAATGATATTAATATGTTGTTAATTAAACAGGAAACAAGCATGTGGTTACAAGAGATCATTTGGACAGAATGAAGAATGGATGCATTGTTTGCAACATGGGACACTCGAATACTGAAGTTGATGTGGTAAGGCATTGATACATGTTAGGGCTGCAAATAACAGTACCAGGGCTGTGCTCTAGCAGTGCCTGGGTGCCATCAGTGACAAGAAAAACTGAGCTTTTACACATAGCCTAACTGCTGGGCACCCTACATTTTATAGTTGGCTCCCTTTGGACTCCCAATGATAACTTGTAGAGAACAGCCTTGAGTACTTGTACTGTTATTCCTTAAAATTAGCAGGGGCTTCCAGAACCTTTATTATGATAGGACATACCGGGTAACTGCATCCCAAGACACTGTCTATCAAGGCTGGTTTTCCCTTTTGATAGAGTCACAGTTATAATCATCTAGTGAAGATCAAGAGTTTCCAATATTGCGTCTATGATTCCTTCATGATCAGTTATGATCCAATGAAAACTAGATTGTCAGAGTTGTAACCAAAGAATGGGTATTGTGATTGGTTTATTTGCTTCTGCTTGTAGAGATTTTTAATACTCAGTACTTACCTTGTTCTCTTTGTTTATAGGCTAGTTTAAGAACTTCAGACCTGACGTGGGAGAAAGTCAGAACGCAAGTAGATCATATTATCTGGCCAGATGGCAAGAGAATCGTGCTACTAGCAGAGGTATCATCTTTTGTTCTCAATTAGAAATTTATTGTTGTGAGCATACACTAAGGGGAGGTTTAAGGAACTGGTTAGCAAAATTAATAGGAGCTTAAAGCAGTGGGTGCCCAAATCAGGCTTAAAAAGTGGCCATCCTGAAGATATTTTCCATAATAAATGTTTAAAGGATTAGGTGCAATTTTCATGAATTTCCTTAAAAAGTGGGCGTCGACAGGATGCCTACACACCCTGCTGTCACTGTTTTAATCTCGTGAATATTCAAAGCGACAGGACAATTATTTTCACTCAATAAATCATTCAAATGTGAACTCTCAGATGTAAACTTTCACTTGATTAATCTCTCAAATGTCAACTGTTCTTAATTCCCCAGTGTATTAAGTCATTCAGTCATGGAGACAGTCTCGTTTCAAACAATGCATATTTATTTCACGCTAAGATGTTTTGGTCATTTTAAATCTGTTTTACTCTCCACTTCTTTCATTTGAAACTCAGTATGGAAAATTAAAACTGATCTGTGGACTTAACCTTATGTTGTTTCTTATCCATGAGGTGGCTCTTAGTGTCCTTTGATTTTTAATAGGTGGGGAAGTGAAAAAAATCCAGTAATAATTATTTTAATTCACATCACAAGTTTATGAGTATGAGTATGTCAATAAGGGCTGGGGACTGGGGATTTTCCCCTGACACACTTGTGATGTCGAGACCCCTGTCAGGTTGAGACCTCTGTAAGATGGACACCTCTGTTCTGGCCAAATTTATAATTATAATTTATAATTGTTTGTGACATAACTCTGTATAACGCCGACACTTAGTCTTCTCTAAGGCAGACAGCTAGCATTGGTCCTAAGGGTATCCGTCTTAGGGCGGATTAGCACGGTACAACTTTGTTGCATGCGACCACTTATGCCATGCTTATGACATGACTTGAGTTGATTTACATGAAGCATTTCAGGTTGTAAGCATGGTGTAAGCATGCCCCATGCGACAAAGTTGTACCATATTAATCGGTCCTTAGAGAGAATCTCTGTGTTTTGACATAATTCAAGCAGCACATGCAAAAAAAGTTGCATTTAACAATAGTCTTGAGCAAGAGTTGTAAAGTCCAAATTCGCATTTTATAGTCCACCTTTGTGTTTAAGAGGAAAATTGTAAACTTCATGTCTGGATCCCTGCATTTCACACCTTCCCTAATAAAAGCCAGGTTCACAAAATTGTTGGACCTACAAAAGTGATGACATTGTTGATTTTTGTTTCCTGTTTCAGGGTCGTCTTGTCAATCTGAGTTGCTCTAGTGTTCCTTCTTTTGTAGTTTCCATTACATCCACAACACAGGTAAACTACTGCCTTGCAGACAATCTGTTACTACAGACAAGAATTGAATTTCTGGCAAATAAGTTTTGTTGGAAATTAAAGCCTGGTTTCCATATAATCGCAACGATCGCAGCAATCGTTGCGATCAACGATGATCGCTGCATTTCTTGCAACCCTTGCCATCATATGGAAACCAAAACGTTGCGATCTTTGCGATTACGATCACGGAGAGAAATTTTTCTATCTCTGTGATCGCAGTGGCAACGGATCGCAACGATCGCAAGGGTTGAAACGTTTTGGTTTCCATATGATCGCAAGGGTCGCAAGAATCGCAGCGATCGTCGATCGTAACGATCGCTGCGATTATATGGAAACCAGGCTTTAGTACTCCCTCCATTACAGGCATCAGATTGCAATTCCAAAGTTGATCAACAATTTTGTATAAGTTTGACTATGAATCTTTTTTCTTATGTTCTAACAGGCAATAGCATTAATCGAACTTTACAAGGCACCCCCTGGTAGATATAAACATGATGTGTATCTTTTGCCAAAGAAGATGGGTGAGTATTTTCTCAAATGAATTGTACTGATCTGTCGCCTGATCTTGCATTTTGCTCAGTTACTTAAAACATTGCATGAAAATGTAATATATAATACTTTTTAAATGAAAGGGTTTTGTGCTAAAACCATGCACGTAACTTTCCTTGAGTGAGGTGTGGGGATGAAAAGAATTCATTCAATGCTTTTTAATTAAACATAATGCAGCTGAAAATAGCTAAAATGTGAAGTCTTGTGAAGTCAATTGACCCACAACTGCCAGTATTTTGTCACGTGACACAATGAAATGGCAATTTAGAGGTTATTTCCAGCAATAGGTAGCCTTGTTTGTTTTGTGGCAATCTTACAGCCATGCTCCGTCACGCGTGACCAGTAATCACAAGACTGAAATGAACATTTGAATATTTCTTTGTAACGTCCGAGATTTGAATGAAACCTTGAAGATCTCTCTGGAAAACACTGACATTTCAAATAAAATGATACTTTGTTGCTCTTTGTTTCCGAAAATGCGGTAAAATTCTTACGGGAATTCCGAATCTCGGAATGAATTTACAAAACCGACACGTAAACTTGAAAAATCCATTCAAATTTTCAAAAATACTGGTCACGCATGACGGAGCATGGCTGTAAACCTTTTCATCATGTTTTATGTGATGAAATACGCAAGGATCTTTGCAGTATGTTAGCCTGCCCTGCCATTTTGAAAGCAGAAAAGGCTCTGGGGACTGGGGATGAGATTGGATTTCTGTAGCATGACATATAGCTATTCAATAGATGTAAATCCAAGGTGCCATTTAGTCAGTCAGACAGATTGTCAGACAGTCAGTCCACATCACTCAGCTAGTCTACCAACACATGGTTGATCAGTCGATCAACCAATCAGGAATTGAATTTGCTACATGTATCATTGTATTTGTCTTCAGATGAATATGTAGCAATGTTGCACTTACCAACATTTGATGGCCATTTGACTGAACTCACAGAAGAACAAGCAAAGTATCTGGGAGTCAACAAGAATGGCCCATTCAAGCCCAATTATTACAGGTTGGTTTCTTTACTTTTTATTCCACGCTGCTTACTTGCCATTTCCCTTTACTTAGCTGCTACTGTCAAGGTTTCACTCTTTCACAGTTCAGAAGCAAAAAAAAATATTACCAATCAAAAGTAGTTTTTGCTAACATTAAACACATCACCAGTGGGCTTGGGGATGATAGCTGCAAGGTTGGTGGGGCCATGCGACATTCTTAACAATCTATTCTCCCAGACCCACTTCCCTAATAATTCAAAGCATTTTGTTTGACGGGAGATTCACCTGTGTTTTTCTTAGAATTCTGAGCTCTCCAATAGTTTTGTCATGGTCTAAGCTTGCTTACTCATTTATTTATTGTTTATTTTTCTATTTATTTATTTTCAGATACTAATGGCGTGGGACTGGAATCCACAAAAGCCATGGATAATGCTTGTAAATTCTGGAACATTTTTAAATCGCTATTTATGAAATAAAGCTCCTTATTTTGCCACATATTTGGCCCAACAGTGATCCACTATGCACTTTCCCTAGTAATATAATGCAAGACGTACCATAGGTCTGCCATTTTATAAGGCATAATATAAGAGTTTCCTAGAATAGGTTCTATTAATAGTAGAAAATAAAGTCATTTCTTAACCTTCAGTCCTTTCCCTTCTTAAGCCAGATTTTGATTCATGTAAGGCGGGTCTAATATTCGTGTCTGTTTGCAAAATCCTTGAGTGAGACCATTTAAGTGAAAGCTGTTGAGTGGTCCATCCCTGTGGCATGTTTATTATGCTGTACATTAGGTGATTCTAACTTGTGATTGTGTGGATGAAATCCATAAGTGCATTCAAATCAAAGCTATTGAGCAGTTTATTATGCTGTACAAGGTGTTTTTAACTTTTGAGTCTGTGGATGAAATCCTAAACTGTGACCATTCAAATGAAAGTCATTGAGTAGTACTTCTCCGAATGCTGTACAAGGTGGTTCTTACTTTTGAGTCCGTGGATGAAATCAGTTGGTGTGACCATTCAAATGAACACTATTGAGCAGTACTTCCCATGGTGCTATTTATTATGCTCCACAAGGTTGTTTCAACTTTTGTGTCTGTGGATAAAATCTAACATTGTGACCACTCAAATGAAAGCTTTGAAACACCCCTTCATTCTCCATTATTTTAGAAAATTCTCACTTTGTTAGGCTCAGGAGGGAGAGCATTGAAGCCATATTATATTTCGCACTGAATTCCCTGAACTTGACTTGTAATTTAGAGATAAATTTTATTTACTTCGCATCACTCATGACCTTGATTTCCAGTCACTGTGGGTGCTCACATTCCTTCCCACAGAACAGGAAGAAATGGCTGGAAATCCAGCCTACCTTGTTAATTTCGTGGTAATTTTGGTTTCTCCTCGTTCTTTTATTGAGCTAGGCAGATAGCTTCTTTTTCTCAACAATAGCATAATCTTGGTGATTGTAAAGAGTAGCTCTCGCCTACAAGGTTATTCATAATAATTGCTGGATGTCCCATGGGTATCTGGGTGATTTTTGTGTTTATATTGAAACCTTGTTATTAGCTGTAATTCAAGATATCTGGCACTTCAACATTGGGTATGCTCGAACATGTCCCCAGTTGATTATTTTTTTTTACAATTTTCTCTTAAGTGGAATTTCATTGCCTGTCTGGCTGAAATCCTCAGTCAGTGTTGCACAGAGAGGGTTTGGGGAGAGTGAAGGAGGAGTTTGCTCAAGAAAGAAAAATGATTGAGATGTGCAAAGCAGCTTTTGGATATGAAAGTGGCAACATATATCTTATGCTTTTTGGAGGTGGGGGATGTGTAGAAAAGGTAAAAAATAGTTGTGTGGTTGAGTTAAGGATCATCTTTTATCACATTTCTAATAGTGGTGCAGGATATTTTGTGGAATTGAAAGAGTATATATTTTTTTTCAATGGGTATTATTTTCATATTAAATTATGACTTCAATTGCACCTCCATTACAATTTCTCCCGTTTGTCCGTCAAGTACGAGGAATTTTCTTCACCCAGTAAACTTTTAGAGAAACTGCAAACTTTTTGTTTTTCCCTAAACCCTGAGGAACCATATGGCTCCTTGGGCATCCCCTGATTTACGTTGTTCAGGGAGTACAAGAAAGAAAGGCTTCTCTGGTTGGCTCAGAAAACAATAGAATAAACAACACAACAATGGACCCTAGCCCTGAAAACAATAGAGCTGCATGATACCCAGGTGCAATGAAATTACAAGTTCTAAAGGGCTGCGTGGTATCTGCCAAGAAAGACATAATCTGCAATCAGGGCTGTCATTTATTCCACGACACAACCTAAGATCTGTCGAGAGTAGCCAGCAAACAGCTATTATGGCCCGGCAACAACAGTAAAGATGATCAGCTACTCAAAGGTTGAAAAGGAATAAATCGAACCCTGGAAGACTTTCTTTGTTTTATGATTCGCTTCTTTCCTTGTATAGATGGTTTTCACTCACACCTTTAGTCCTGTGGGATTCAAATGACAAAGGCCATGGCAGCCATGTAGGTGCACATAACAAGAAGTTCATTAAAATTCTTTTGTTGTTGTACACCAATATGGCCGCCATGACGTAACATGAAAACCATCTATACCTGGCTTATTTAAAGCTTAATGACCGCCCTGTACAATACTGCAATTAAAAATTAAAGTTAATGAAATAACGCACAAAAAAAAATTCCCAAAACTAGAATACCGAAAATCTCAATGCCTTGCCCTTTTTCCCTTTCCTTAGGAAATTGTTGATTGGTAGAGCTTGCCAAGAAATGTTTTGTGTGAAGTGTAACAGTATAATACCATGATAGGCAGGGGAGCTTCTTTTTACAATAACCATAAGTAATAATGACGTTATGATTAGGACTATGTATTAGGCAGCGATGAATTTTATTGCGGGTTTCCAAAGTAAAGTGTACATCATTATCGCAATGTCATAATTAATTAATGGAAACAGCTGCTTGTAAAATAAATAATTAAAAAATAAAGAAATTTGTTAACTTTTTTCAATCCATGTTATAAAGTCAAAAGTTATAGATATTTAACTCACTTGTACTGTCATCCGAGCTTTTTGTAACTCCCAATTGTTTTAGTTATTTTTCCAGTTGATGTATGATAATGTAAGTGTGTTGATGGCAGTAGAGGTGTCTTCAATAAAGGTGCACAAGGACCTTGTGATCAGGACTGTTGCATTTGCAAGTGCATTGTAAAATAGCCTGTGAGCACGCTCTCGGGAGTTGGGAGGGGGAGAGAACTCCCCAAGAGCTTGCTTACAGGTTAGCCGTGCAAACAAGTCTTGATCTTGTTAGTGACCATTGTGATAAATGTGGTAGTTTCTTGGTGCTGCGGATGGTGTGATCACCAAATGACGTAAAACAAAACATTCAAGACACTTAACAATACCCACACCACAACACAAGCTAACCAACAATAGACGGCTAACGCATTGTTGTACCCAATTCAAACCTTTTGGGAATAGAACTCTTTGTTCGTCATATTTCCATATCAATGAAGCATTGACATGGAAATTATATGGAAATATTGTGAACAAAGAATCTTATTCCCATAAGGTTTGAATTGGGTACAACAATGTGTTAGCCGAATTTGTCTATGGCTTCCCCAACACCAAGAAACACCCATAAATTTTATGTGGCTGGCTGTCACACAGATCACATCATACCTTTTTGCTGTACTCTTCCATCAGCCGTCCTGTTGCATAAGGTCTCTAATGTTGGGAAGAGTGGTCAAGCATTTGGAATAAAAAAAAAAGGCGACAAAACTGGTGAGAGCTGTTCACCAAGACAAATGCCATAAAATAATTATTTGGGTTGCCAAGTACTTAAGTCTGTCTCCACAGGGCTTTTTTGTCACCTGAAGTTCTGGGCACTGCAGAGCACAGGCATTTGTCTTGTGCCATTATACTATTTGAATGTCTGTAAAAGGGTATCGAAGTGATGATTCAAACAGTCAAAAGGCTAGAATTTAAAATATATATTTTAATTAAATGAACAGTCCAATTAAAAAGCAAACAAGGGAACACATGCATGTAACACAGACTTTTAGAAAAGTTCTTCCAACAGTACCATCTATTAATTCAACTTCTCCAAATAAACCACATTCTTTTTAGTAACTTCAACTACTCCAAATCCAATCTTTTAGAAACTAAGGTCACTAACTTAATGTTTTGGGTTTGTAGATCTAAGAAAACTTTTTCATTTCAGTCGTAAAAAGTGCTTGTAAAAAACTCAACTAAAAGCACATAGATACTAACATATGCATTGACTACTTCGTTTAATTTTGTCACCTCAAATAATTTGTAAGTAAAATAAGTAAAATTTGTTGAATGAACCAAACAAGCATCTTGACTAATGCTTTGCACATGTAGAACTGTGTCTTTAATAAATACTGGAATTCCACAAAACTAATTGTCGCCCTTAATTTTAAATATTGTTCATGCAAAAAAGAAAATTTTAAACAGACTGCAATGAAAAGATAAAAATTAACCAAATTTCATTCAATACATCAAACATACTATTGATTCCACAAATCCTCTGAAATGGCTTGAAATTGAGTTTCATGTACTGTTTTGCACCATGTTTGAAAGTTCATTGTGTGATCAAAATTTTGTTGACTGCAAGTCAACCACAAGATCAATATATGCAACTAAAATTGGCACGAATGAATCAAAGAAGCCATTGTTTTGAAATTTATTAGTGACAAGTTCAACGCTACCGATCCCAAGTGATCATGTGGTCAACAAAATTGTGATCATGAAATGAACTTTTTTCAAACAGAGGAGATCAGCGAGAGAGAAATTTGTAGTGTTTATCATGTCACAAGCTTGGGACAGAGTGAGCCCCCGAAAGGGATCAAACTCGACCTTCTGTAAACTGTTGAAATTCGGGACTCAGATTTTTTTGTCCCAGGACTTGTGTCACGGTAAACATTTACTGTCTTTCTTTATTTATTAGAAGGGTTCAGTGTTACTGATCTTGAATCATCTTGCAGTCTACAAAAGTGTGATCATGATCACAAACCATTTCAGGGGATCCCTTGAATAAGTAGTAATTTCCTTACTTGCCTTTCACTCCTAGAATGGGAACCCTGTTCATGAAATTCAATTGTCTCTTTTAGTCTGTGGATGGAACCATAAAGAAGTACTTTTTTTGGCGTTGTTTCTTGAACATGCAAAATGAAATTTGCTACCCAGTACTTTTTTCTCAAATCTTAGCCTCTTTTTGGAGCGAAATAGTTGACTCCCAACAGTGCCAAATAACAAAGTTCAAAAAAAAATATCTCAAATTGCCAAAGAGGTTTCATTTGAATGGTCACACCAAACGATTTTGTTGACAGACTCAAAAGTTAGAACTACTTGACATGTCATCATAATTGACTCTGGGAGTGAAAGGGTTAAGATTATATATCCAATGCTTTTTAGTGGTTGGAACTGTTCAGTTAGCTGTTATTTCCTTGTCTTTGTACATCAACATATGTATGTCATCTTAAGGCAACATCAGTTCAAAGGGTCTTGAGCATTTTCAAGCGTCACTACTTCTACTGCTTGGGTAGCAACCGGCACACCCTCGCATGTGTCGACTATGTGTGCGTGAACCTCATGTCCTCCCATTGCCGCAGTTGTTACTGTCTGAATTATTGAATGTGGTGCCATTGCTACTTGAGGTACGGATGCAGACATGTACTGAGAGTGGGTACTAACTGGTAGATGGTGGGTTTGAATTTGCATGAGGGATGCCGCTGCCTGGACAGGAATTGTCACCATGTTAGAAGTGTTCATGTTGTCCTGGACATTTGCCAGTGCTGCTGCTGCTGCAGCAGCATGCTCTGGTAAAACAATTTGTCCTCCATCTGCTAGGGTGGCTTCGGCGAGTGTGGCTACTGCTGCTTGTGCAATGGCTTCTGTGTGCGACAAATCACTTTGGTCAATGGTTACATTCCCTTGTCCTGGGTGGGGTAGAGTAACTTCGACTTGAGTTGCTGCTGCGACTTCTGCTAATGTTGCCACAGCTTGTGTTGCTTCAGTCTGTGAGGTCGCTGCATCAGACAGTGTACTCACAGCACCTGAAGCATCCACTTGAATGAGAGAAACGGTTCCATCAGCATTTGAAATTGTATGGACCATTTGGTGCGGTTGTTGTACATACTGGTGTTGGGGAGCATCGGCTTCTGAGAATGCAGGTAGAAGATCTTCTCTCCCGTGGTACTTGTAGCAGTTCTTCACAATTTGTCGCAATGCATTTGTCCAGGAAATCCTGGCTTTCTCATCTTCACTGCGGCAATCACTGCGTACATTCTGCCAAGGTAAGTCAGAAGGCCACCATGCGGGTCTTGTAGAATCTTTTCCCCATCCTGGTTTCCCGCGGCCAGTGGAATACCGCAACATCATTGGAATGAAAGCTCGCAGTTGGGCTTGGGTCATTTTATCAACAGGAGTTGGGATGCCATCTATGACTAGTGGAGGTAGTGTGTAGATATCTGGGTTCTCTGGGGGTGGTGGAGGGGCATGTTCAGCCAAAGCATGCTCTAAATCCTGGAGCACAAGCTGCTTGAGGTTTCTGACCACATTTTCTAGTGGTACAGCCCCAAATACCTTGAAAAGCGGATTGGGCTTGCCAGGGCACACGCACAACACAACGGCTTGTTGACCTACCCTTGTTGTATATTCATCAATGGTGGCTCTTAATTTTCGGAGAAGGCGAGTTTGTTGTCGTTTACGAATCGAAGGGTTCGTTTCAAAGGAATGTGGTCGTTTCCGCTTCTTTCCAGTGGCAATAGCAGCAGCCGCAGCTACCCCGACGGGCCCGGCAGCAGCTAGCTGTGCGGTGACTTCATCAGTGACAGTAGAATTCAGCAGGTCCGATCCATCGAAGGTTGTCGACTCCGGCGAAGACGGTTCATCATCGGACATTTGACTCATTGATTGAGACATAGAATGTGAAATTTGGATCGTCTGAGACATGCTTTGAGACAAGGCTTGGGATAGCCCCACCTGATGAAGGCTGACCTGCGCCAGTTTGCTGTCAAAAAGTTAAAAAAAATAAATCTTAGCGCAGAGACACTGAAAACACAACATCACCCGTTCTTTGAATTGGTGCCTGTTCATTCAATTTTCAAGCGACGTATGAATATGAAATTCGTTTAAAAACTGTCGCCTGAAAGGGAACTTTAGAACGCAAAGACCTCAAAGAACATCGAGAAAAAAGCCCCACTATAATCCAGAAAACTCCGTTTGATCGAATTCGCCCGGCGACTCGACCACGGCAAAACAAGCGGCGTTTTTCCTTCCAAAATTTCCATCTTTTCGTCTGGCAAACTTGTTCACAGTCTAGATTAGCGGCGGGTTGAATACTTACACTGGCAAACGGCAAAAAATGCTCCATTACCGCTCAAACAAGACCAAACCCTTAGCAAAAACACACTCAAAGATACCTGGTTTGACGGCAGGATCAAAATAACTCGGCAAAGGTTCTGAATCTGCGCAAAGAAGCTGCTCGTCCGACTTGCGCGGAAAAGAGAACGCGATGGCGGCTGCTCAATAGAACGAACTGGCGTGGAGCTGCCACGCATGTGCTGACCAGCTGCGGGGCGCCCCCAGGCTTGCGAGTTTTGGCAGGGCTTGTTGCAATCTAACGCGTAATGTGATTGGGCAATTGTTTCCTTCTCATTCATAAGAACAGTGTTGATTGGCTGTTGTTTCTGTGTGATGTTTGGCGTGGCGGCACCTGTTTTCATCACCTGTGATTTTTCTTTTATTTTTTCTTTCATTGAATTGTTGACCGAAAAATTAAATATGTTGATAATTAGTTTAAAATTTTCAACAGCAAATTTTGATCAAATCAAATACAGATCATTGCAAGCCTTCAATATATCAGTTAGTTTCTTTTCTATTTTATGTAGCCCGTATATAGAGTCAATGTAAAGGATTCTTTTTCTATGTTTGCAATGTACCTAGCTATAGCCTGCCCATCATAAATATTTATTTACCTCCAGTAGTTTATTATCTTGTAATTTTTCTTCTTTTTAATTGTTGCTGTACATGTCTTTTTCTGCAGGTGGTGTTTGAATGAAGACCCTTTGTTGTCCTTTGGTTGGAATGGAGTGAGAAATGGAATTGCCACAAAGGCTAGCTAGGGGCAATAGTGAAGCCCGTAGGGGAGAACTTCTAGGGGGGGTCTGGGGGCATGCCCCCCCCCCCTGAAAATTTTTAAAAAGTTATGTTGCAGAGAAGCAATTTCCTTCATTCTAGGCAAGCAAGAGTTGTAGTATTTTAAAAAAGAGTGATATTTTGTCTGAATGGTGTGGTTGCATGAGATTGGGTCGAAAAGCGTGAAACATGCATAAGAAGGTTTAGAAATGTGCCGCTCTATTTAAACAATATTAAGGCTGTATTTACATTGGAAAGGGGATGACCCTAGTGCTAGGATCGTCCTAGGACCCCTCCTAGCCTTAGCCTCTTAGGATTGCAGATAATTAGATGCATGGCAAATTTAATAAGCATCACAAAGTGTCCTCTTGCTCTTCTACTCAACTTCAACATCACTTGTTTTCAAAAATTCAGACAATAAACATCACAAAGTGTCCCCTTAATTCTGCTCTTTAAGTAAAGATAAACAGGTGCGCTTACCCTAACCTAAAAACAACACTAACACTGATGCTTACCTTACATTTCAAAAAAGATAGTTAACACTTGGACTTAATGGGACACTTCATGTTGGATATCAAAATTTGCCATGCATCTAACTATCTACAATCCTGGACATAAGTGTTTGAAAGGAACTCCTAAAAGGTACCATAAACCTGTTTTGTAGGTGTGGCTCACATGAATTTTTATCCCTCAGAGGTTCAAATTTTTTCTGAAAAGTTGTTCCTTTCTGGCTATTTTTCTAAAATACCCTAAAGGCCCTTTTACACATGCGATTTTTGATGCGCTCCCCTATGCAACTTTTGTCACAAGTGTAAACTAGTGGCGATTTCCTGTGCGATTTGGGTGCGACACTTACTTTGATTTGGTGTGATTTCCCAAAAATTGCCGCCAAGTTGCATCAGGTTTCGAACATGTTTGAAACCTCTGCGACACTGCACAATAAATTGCACCCGAATCGCACTGAAATCGCCACCCGTTTACACATGCTATTTGAAGATGCAACTTGCATGCAACAAAAATTGCACAAAAAATTGCCTCGTGTGTAAACAGGCCGTAAAAGGTATCAGCATAATGCCGACAGTGGTCATTTTCGATTCTCAGTGGTAGCAAAGACCACAAATATTTTAATAACCCCTGATAGGTTTGATACGATGATGAATCTCGTCACTTTTATCACTTGTCCAGGATTGCAGATAATTAGATGCATGAGAAATTTTGATATCCAACACGAAGTGTCCCATTAAGTCTAAGTGTTAACTATCTTTTTTGAAAATATGTAAGGTAAGCATTAGTGTTAGTGTTGTTTTTAGGTTAGGGTAAATGCACCTGTTTATCTTTACTTAAAGAGCAGAATCTAGGGGACACTTTGTGACGTTTATTGTCTGAATTTTTGAAAACAAGTGATGTTGAAGTAATATATCAAACACGAGGAACAGTGTTTCATCAGATTTCCAAACACCGAGAAGTAGATTGGAAAAACGAGGCGCAGCTGAGTTTTTTTAAACCACTTCAAGGTGTTTGGAAATCTGATGAAACACTGTTTCGAGTGTTTGATATAGCTTCTCAAACTGATCGTTAAATGCGGAGAAAACGAAGGAATAAAATTGCCAAAATCTATGCAAATTAAGAAACGATTTCAAAACCTCCTTCACGGTAGTGATTTCCTTTGTGTTCTCGTCATGAATTATTAATGAGTTTGAGAAGTCGAGTAGAAGAGCAAGAGGACACTTTGTGATGCTTATTAAATTTGTCATGCATCTAATTATCTGCAATCCTGGACATAACTGACTTTTATATGGTAGTCCCCCCTCCCCCCCCCCCCCCTCCCCCCGGGTCCTGAGGAGATCTGTTCATCCCAACCTCTGTTACTGTGTGTTAGAATCTAAACAAGTTGAAACTAGAAATATTTTTAAAAACTATTGAACAGGGTCAAGCCGTTCAAAATGTAACATCTTTTATTTATATTATCAATATTTTTTTTACATTATTTTTTTTTTTACAAACTTATTTACAAAAGAGAAATCCACACATGGTTTCAATGATCTAGGTTACTCAAAAAGCCTTAATTCATCTACATACTTTTAATAACATCATCATCTACTAAAGTGGGACATGCAAGCAAAGAATGAAAAAGTGCAGTAAACTTTTAATACAGACCCTGTTCTTTTAATACCCCTTACCAGTCTTACACAACTTCTGAGAGGCAGATCTAGAGGAAAGGCACAGGGTGGCCAGTCACCTTATTTTGCAAAGAAAATAAATCTCAAAGGGCCAGATTCTCATCCATTTTCATTCTACCCCTTCCTCTACCCCCACCCCATTATGTTCATGACCTCTCTCCCCACACCCTGAAAAAAGGGTACCTTAAATAGTCAGCATTTACATGCATGCATTTCAGTGCAGTTGATACCTCTGGGTGACCCGCACTGTGAATAAGCAGGGGGGCCAGACTGAAAATGGTTCAAATATCTGCCCCCCTTGCTTTTAGTTTCCTTGCAAAATAAGGATGCCATTAACGTTACCTTGGAGATACCCCCAGGGGGTACTCCCCCAAAATACCTATACGGGTATGTGCCGCCCAACGGGGTCGTGATTTTGGGACTCCTGACCTGGAACAGGATATTCATTTTAGAGATGTTTCCTAGAATGGGGTATAATATTTCGAATGCATGAAAGCTTCAAATTTAAACAGACATTTTTTCTAGAATGGGGTATTAAACATTGACCTATTTCTAGAACGGTGTATCATTTTGAGTGCAAATTCTTTCTAAAACGGGGTCCAAATTTGGAGACCCTGGCAACACATACCCACCCAAAATATACCTGAGCACCCCCCCCCCCCCTCCACGGGGGGAGGTACCACTGGGGGGGGGGGGGCTTATTTCCCAAATGCAGCTGGTAATCAAGCCTTAGTACAGATGTACCAATCCTTTCTGGAAAGTGGACATTGTTGACATTTTATTAGAATAACAGGAACCACTCTAACAATAATGATTTCAGATTTTAACATTATATGGTAAAAAAGCTGGAATTTCTAAAAGGCACAGCAGTAACCCAGTTTCTCCTGTATGAACTGGTCAGTGATTAGTGCCCTGTCACTTACAAATGTACTTAGGGTAGGGTGAGGAGGAGAAAGCCTATAGCGCATAAGCCCCTGGCTTCTATATAGGCTTCCTTGTCACTACCACATTAAACATTTTGTAGTCTATAATCTTTTAAGTTATTATAAATTTCTAGAGTATTGTATTATTATTATTATTATATTTTTTTTAATGTGGTTAATGGCAAAATAAATAAAATGTAATAAAATGACCCAAAAACGTTTGCATACGAGACTTCAATTTCTGACAAAACGTTGGAACACTATATATACCATACCCTTTGGCACGGCTCATACCTACACCTATCTATGCCCCATTCACACCAACGGTTAAACATGTCTAAATCGGTTGTTTAGTTTAACTATGTTTTCAGCCTCTATCTTGAACGTTTTGAAATGTATATGACTCAAACTACCTGGAATGGTAATAAAGTCAATAAAGTTTCTTTTAGTAAAGACTTCACTCCAAATATTACGGGAGATTAGGAGGTGTTTTTCTAAACCTGTTTTAAACTAAACAACATTTAAACATGTTTATGCATCAGTGTGAATGGGGTATAGCTTACATAAGGGAGTACCTCCCCGAGCTCCCTCCCCCTTTCAATGTTGTTGGAAAAAATTAAATATGCACCTTCATTCATCCAACATTGGAATAGGGGACACTGGGACAGGGGAACTTTTGGCAAGGTTGCTACATAAGCTATTTACAGTTTCGTAAGAGAATTGATTCCCAAACTCTAATTTCGCACGACTGACTTTCCTCGGAAAAATGAGCACCGCTAGGATGGTGGAACTGTTAAGATAGAAGGTTTTCAGGGGGGGTCATGGTTGGGCTAACTCACCCTACCTCGAGATAGCGTCAATTAGTGTTCACAGCTTTATCCTCGTGCATTGCAAACCAAACTTCCTCGATTTGGATACCCTGAGGACAAAGTTAGACGGGTTTAGAGCGATAGTTGAATCTCTGCCACAGACTCCTTTGGGAAAAGATTGACAAATCGACTTGGAAGTTCACAGGGGTAGATGCGATGACTCAGATGACTAACCCCGAATTTGCTTTGATAACCATTCGGATCACGATGCGCTCGCTATTTCTTCTTTTTTCCTTTTCCCTTTTTCTTCTTCTTTCCTTTTGCTCCTGTGTCATATCCAAACCCCCTGAACTGCAAAAACTGCGGCGCATTATGAGAGATGTAGTACCCATTTGACATGGCGTCCGGGCTCAGCAAATCTACATCTCGCTTTGTTTTAGTAGGTGATGGTGAACGTGACTTCTTCCCACTTTTCTTTCCACCTTTTCTCGAAGGACTTCGACTGCTACCTCTGCTTCTACTTCTGCTTTTGCCCGATTTCCTCACTTTTCCAGACTTGTGTCCCGCCGGCTACAAAGCAAATCACAAACATTACACAAGATTTGTTACGAGAGAATAGAAATGGTAAACAAAACTGTCGGGAATCCATTGAAATGCATGTAAGCCATTCAAAGTCCCCTCCGTGTTTGTCGTTCGCATCACTACTTGTACTCACCATTTCGAAGGGAAGAAGACTCCCGGCTCTCAACGCTGAAGGAGCGTTACAGTGTGAACTCAACTTTGAAGAGTGATTGCATGCCCGTTTCGAAGGAATGCAAATAAAGTGTACGTCAATGCCGTCGGTGTGTTGCCTTACCAACGGATCTGTCCATAATACGCGTGGTGAGTCACGTGGATTTCGCGCTAAATTGCAAGTACGGTACAAAAAGCAGTTTTTGATTTAAAAATGTTTTCTTGTTTATATAATTTATTTTGACTTGAAATATCAGATTGGCATTATGAGCTCCTGATGTAGTAGATTGGATAGTCGAGCGGGAGACCACGCAAACGCGCGTGAAAATCGCTTCCCGCGCGCGAGACTGAGAAGCGATGCATGGTCTCCCGCCCGACTCACGCCTCCAGAGGAAATTAAATGGATGAGGGAATGACTTATTGACTCTTGGTAAGGTAAGGGTAGGGTACACGGTGTCAATTCATAATACATGCTCTTCCATCGAGCCGTGTTTTTAAACAACAATAGATTATTTACTTAACTAATTTAAATTATCTAACTAAATTTTAATTTAAAAGATTATGTGCCAAAAACTATAAAAACTATCCTTTATTAACTATCATTTAATTAGATAAAAATTAAATGCATGATTTAAAAGAGCTAAGAATGGGCTGTATCTTAGCGCTCAAAGGCAAGCTGTTCCAGAGAACAGAACCTTTGCCTGCTTCAGTACTCGGTCTAAGCTGGTCTGGGAACGAAAAGATTGTATTTTGAATTTCTAGATTGTCTAGATTATGTGCCTGAACACTGGAGTAGCTTAAATAATACTATTTAGACGAGTCGGAGAAAGATTTTTATTGTAGTTGCTTTGAACGCCTTCGTTCTAGAGAATCCCAACCAAGGTCACCTGGAAGATCTAACATTAATAAAGTCAGAGAAAGTGATTAAACGTGCAGCCCCGCGTGCAGCCCTATTTTGGAGTCCTATACTGCCACATACGGAGCTCAATAACCAAAGTATGGTTGGATGATAGCTTTATAGATCATAATAAGAGTCTCACAGAGAACAAAATTCCCGACACGTTTGATAGCCCCGAGGCCTGCGGATGCTTTTTTGACAATATTGATTGTCAATATGAGAGTCCCACGATAAGCTCTTATCCAAATCAATGCCAAGATACTTGTAAGGTTTAGCTCTTTCTAGGGAATGTTCATCAATCTTTACATCAAACTGATGGTTTAAATTAACCAACTTGTTATACCTACCAATGATAGGATACTTTTTTTTTTACATTAGACTAAGTTAATTAGCTTGTAGCCAGGTCTGAATTTCAGCTAAGTCGCTATTTAATTTGAACTATAGATCTACTGGATCACTTGTGCTTAGAGTAAGACTTCTGTCGTCGGGGTACATTCTAGGCACAGAGTATACGGGGACATCCGGGAGGTCGTTTGTATAGACTAAGAACAATAGAGGTTCCAAAGATCGACCCTGTGGGACACCGCAAATAATGGGGCAATAGGATGGCCATTTACAAAGGTTGTAATATTGACTCTATACAACAATGAATTTATTTCCAAATTTACAGTAAAGACTAAATTACAATTGCAATAGAATTACAAACTCGAAAATATATGATAAATGTTATTTAGCCACATTTCAGTTCTTTCTGACCCTATTTTGATCTATTTTTCTTCAGTAAGTTGAGCAAAGAAGAGAGGGTTGGGTGGAGTGTCGGAAATGAAGAACATGGAAAAAGTGAGTGAGGAGAGTGGATAATGCGGAGCGTGGAAATGAGAAGTGTAGAAAATTGGAGAAAATATCACGGAAAAAGCTGATTTTATAATATTCCTGTTTGTCGCATCGGCTTCTGTGTTTCCGGTGTGTTGTTAATTGTCATAAGGATAATCATACAATAAAGAAAAAACAACAGCCTGTGCGCGCGTTTGTGCGTTTGCTTCTAATCAGTAGTACATAACTTTTTCCAACTTGGTTGCTCCTCATATACCGGGAACTGAAATAGTTAATCATTACAAATAGTAAAGGAATATGGGCACAAAGGAACGGTGGGCACAGAGAAACAGTGGGCACAGAGAAACGGTGAGCACAGCGGAGGAACAGTTGGCACAGAGAAACGGTGGGCATAGGAACAGTGATAGATGGGCTGCTTATTTGCTGATCATAGAATGACCAGCCAAAGTCGAGTTTTAAAACAAAGGCACGAAGTATGACACGAGTGTAAACAGAAAATAAATAAAAAGCCTCGTTCCTGTAAATCAGTTGTTCCTTTTCATGACGTATGGCCAGTGGAATTATGCGGCCTTGTATCCATAAGCTAAATAAAAAAGCGCGTTTTAACCCATTCACTTTTGGAGTCAACTATGGTGACATGCATTGTCGTTCTAACTTTTGAGTCTGTCAAAGAAATCCTATGGTGTGAGCATTCAAATAAAAGGGAGCTTAAGCGACCACAACGGCGACGGCAGCGAAAACGGTCAAAACAATAGGTTTAATGAGCGAAAACAATGCCTTTAAACGTGCGTTTTACATTTTGGTACATTTCCTTGCCGTTCCCTGCAAAACAACAACGCCAAATGATCAAACTATAGGTTTTGTGCATCATAATGTAGCCACCAACATGGCGGCTATCGTGAATAAGGCCTATTGGAACAACTACAAAGTAGTTTAAGGTGGCTCCCGACAGTTTCCAGCACTTTCCAAGACTTAGATTTTGATGGGTCATTATAACCACTCTTTATCAGTCGGTGCTACAAGCATGATATCAAACGAATGCCCAATGATTGGTGAACACGTTGTTATCATTTTTGTGACACAATATGTTACTATAGGAACAGCAAATTTTCGAAAATTTAAGGTGGCTCTGAACCCCACCTGCAGAATTTTTTTAAACTTTGCCAAAAGTTGCATCTTATCCTACTCATCAAAATTAGACAATAAAAAATGGGGTTCACCGAGTCATTTTTGAGTAATTAACACTTAAAGCTAAAATTAAGGTTGTTTTTAGCACGTTATACTGTTCCTATAGTAACATATTGTGTCACAAAAATGATAACAACGTGTTCACCAATCATTGGGCATTCGTTTGATATCATGATTGTAGCATCAACTGATAAAGAGTGGTTATAATGACATAATTATATATGTCTTAAAAAGTGCTGGAAACTGTTGGGAGCCACCTTAAAAAGGCGCGAATCCTTTTTTCAAGTGACGTTTTCCTTGGCGTTGCCGTCGTCGTTGCTTACGCTCCCTAATACCTCTTCAGCAGAACGTTTGCATGGTACCATTTGTTTTTTAAATATTCTATAAAATGAAATTTGGTATTTTTGTTTAATTTGATTTTTGGCACTCTCCGGAGTTAAGGGGGTGATGCTAATCGTTTAATTGACCGTTGATGTCCTGTTACCATCGGTGTGCGACATTTGCAACTCTCAGCGTTAATCACAACTCATTCCTATAACTGCAACTTTGGCGAACTTTGCCATAACTAAATTCATATCCGCGAAAACTTTCGTAATACTGTCACGGGTAACCCAACCCCAAATATAGGCTTCAATACCACCTTAAACACTTTGTAGTCTATCGTCTTTAAGTTCATAAATTTCGCACTTGAAAGGTAATAAAAATACAGCGATTAACTAGAGCGAATGATGCTGCGTGAGAATTGACGTGAGGTTAGCAGAGTCGATATGAGGACATAAACATTAACTAGTTAATTAATTAAAATTAGCGCGTATGAAAGTTTCTGATACTACACGAATGTTGCTTTACTTAGGAGCGCTTAACGTTGTTGGTATACTGAGAAAGAGTTGATAACAGCGCACTAAAGTTATTGAGATCGAATGATCCTGCAATGGTGTTGACGACGCCATAAAAAGGTAGTTTTATCAGTGATCGATAAGAACGCACGATTGATTCGAGTATACAGGAGTTCACAAGGACGCGCGGTAGTTGATGCGAAGGTGCGATATTTATGGTCAGTGCAATAGGCTGACGAATGAAGTTTGCCGAGAAGGCCAGAAAGTCTACGACAGCGTACCAAGGTAGACAGGAGGGCATGAGAGCTTACAAGAGCCTACGAGGGCCGACGAGAGCGCGGAAGAGTTTATGAGAACATACCAAGGTTGACAAGTGGGCATATTTGAATGATGGGAGCGCATTATTACTGATGAAATCGTATGAACTGACTAACAAAAGCCGCCGAGAGTCGAGTTGGCGTACGAAGTTGCAAGAGCACATAGGAGTTTCTAATAGTGTGCGCGTATTAACGAGAGCGCAGATGAGCGCACGAAAAAAAAAACATGTGTATGTAAATTGAAGACAGCACACGAGGATTGGTGAGAGGGTACGAGAGTTGATAAAGACATAATACGGTTGAAGTGAGCACATACGATTGATGAGAGCGTTTGAAAGGCATGCGAAATTACGAGAACTTGAAGGGACAACCATGAAGTGAGAGATGCATGCGAATTTAAAGGACAGCGTATGAGGATTGGCGACAGTGCATAATGCTTGATGAAAGCGCACTGGGGTCGACGAGAGCGTACAAGAGATGACTAGATCTAGAGTGCACGAGGGTTGACGAAAGAGTAATGGTTGACTAGAGCCGGCATGGGATCGTACCAAAGTTAACGAGAGCGAATTAGAAATTACAAGAGCCCGTGATAGTTGACGACAGTGTCTGAAGGTTGATGAGAGCGAATGAGTGAGAGATGGTGAAAGCGCATTACAGTTGCCACACGATAGTTAACGACAGTGCAAGGTTGATGAGAACGAGAGCGCGTGATAGTTGACGACAGTATCCGAATGTTGATGACAGCGAATGAGAGACGAGAGCGCATGATAGTTGCCGGACGACAGTGTCCGAATGTTGATGACAGCGAATGAGAGACGAGAAAGCATCATCATGATAGTTGACGACAGTGTCCGAAGTATGATGAAAGCAATGAGAAACGAGAGCGCATGATAGTTGACGACAGTGTCCGAAGGTGCACGAGAGTTGACGAGATCGAATAAAAAATTACGAGTGTGAATTATAGTTGACAACAGCGAACGAAGGTTGACTGACAAGACTTAAAGTGGGGGACGGCGTACGAATGTTTACGAAATCGCGTAAGAGATGACAAAAGCATAAGAAAATTGGTAGAATTCACGAGAGGGGATGAGAGTTGACGAAAGAATATGACAATTGCCGAGAGGGAATAAGAAATAATGACAGTGCATGATAGCTAACGACTGCGTAAAACTCAAGTGCAGAAATGAGAGACAGCGGAAAGAAAGCTTGATAGTCCACATCATCGTGCGAGGTTTAACAAAAAACGAAAGATAAATAATGAGCGAACGAATGTTGACGAGAACGCCTGAGATTCACAAACAGCTAAGAAAAAGGTTTAAGAAAGCGCATGACGAGGAAAGAAGCGAACGAATCTTCACTAAATGTAGAAGACAACTTACGAGGGTTAACAAAAGCGATAAAGACGGATGGATGACAGCGCACGAGATAAGAGCGCATAGAAGCACTTGTGAAGTAATAATAGTACAGAGCTTGACGAGAGCGCGAATGTTGAATGCATGAAATGGAACAAGAGCGAATGCTACATCATTAGACTTGACAAGAGCTTGCTAGGATTTACGATAGCGCAATTAAGTGCTGAGGGCACTCGGATAATTAAGGTTTACAAGAGAGGAAAGTTGATTAACACGCATGAAAGTTTGTGGAGTAGCGCACGAATGTTGCTATAGATAAGAGCACTTAACATTGTTGATATACTGGAGTTGATAATTAAGAGCACACGAGAGTGAATGATCTTGTATAAGATACTTTGAATGATGGACGAGAGCGCAATTGAGAGTTAATGACAGGGCAGTAAGTTGATATGGGTGTAAATGATGCATGGTTCAACATCTTTCAGCATTTGTTACTCAACAAATGTTGAAGGATGTTGCAACTTGTTGAATGAGTAGAAAACACATTCAACATTTTAAAACGATTGACTGACGACGTTCAAAAGGTTGCAACTTGTCAGTTTAACAGAATAGAGCCTGGCATTATTTTTTTCACAACGTTCAACATATTGAATGGCCTATTTCAACATTCAACTCGGCATGATAATTAAACTATTCAACATTTGTTAAACAGCAGTCGCAACACTTACGCCTGATCAACAAATGTTGAATCCGCGTGTATCATAGCTTAATAGTTGTTTTAAGGCTCACCCTAAAACAATAATAATTTCCTCTTTCTACTCGCTCGCAGCGAGTCTAAAACAAAATAAGAGAAGGCTAATGAGGCCTGGTAGCAGTCACTTTAGAGAGCAAGAAAGGCAGGCGAGAGGAACAAGATGCTGTATATGTGACCAGTCTTAAGCATATAATTATTTTTTCCAAAGTATTGAAATTATTTTTCAGTCCCCTACGACGCATTCCAGGCCTTATTGCATCGAAAAATGACTGCTACCCAAGCCAAAGTCGATGAAAATATTTTATTGAATTGCATTAATATGTTACAGATGTTATGCGCATGCGTAAGAACGTTTTATGATACATTTTAAACATGATAAGAAAATGTCCGAGAAAATGTTACTCCTTTCATTCAGTCATTATTCATTGCGTATTCCATTTATTCATCTGCGTATTTCATTTAGTCATTAGTCATTATTATTGAAAGTTTTCTAAATGAAGGCTGTACCACAATGGCGCCAGTGTTTCTTCTAAGTCTTATATATACCAAACGTGAACATATACTTGAGATGTAGGCGTAGGTACGGGGGCCAGGATAGATAGGATGGGGGGGGGGGGGGGGAAGGAAGGATAGATAGGAAAGGGAGGGCAGGATAGATAGGATAGCTGGCTTTGATAGGACTAGCCTGCGAGCAAGCTGTGCTGGGTTAAAGGGGATTAGGGAGGGAATGAGAGGGGCCTCCCTAATCCCCTTTAACCCAGCACAGCTTGCTCGCAGGCTAGTCCTGTAGGGGGTTTTGCTTTTTTTTCTATTGATGTTAATTTTAGATTTGCACATTTTTAAACGAAATTCTGTTATTTAATTGTTTATTAGTTTTGTTGTTATTTGTAACATTTGTATTACTTTTGTGGTCATAACTGTTATGAATTATTAACGAATTTTACAATGTTATTTATCGTTATTAATTATTTTGTTAATAAGAAAAGACAACAATATGCAATAAAAACTATAATAATAACCACAAACCAATGAAGAGTGCATGATCTATCATCGTATCTTTGGTCTTTACTAACAACTATAATAATTGGTTTTGATTAAAGCTGTAAAGGCTTAACACATACGATTTTTACGCGACAAATCGCACGCATGCGTATTCTTTCCAACTCACTTAGAATTGCCTTGCAAATCCCCCTTTTCACAGAGATATTAACCCATGAATATTTAAACAATAGAAATCGGTTAATGAGCTTAAAAGTGACCTTTTCGATTTTTGAAAAATGGTCTTATTTTTGCTCATTGACAAATCTCTATTGTTTCCATATTCATAGGCGATTTTCTACGTTTCTATAAGAGCTCCAGCTTTGACACTTGACATGTTCGAAGTTGTTCTGCTTCACATGAAACACGATGGAATGTTTGACTGATTCAGGCTGCGATATACATAACAACAAGAGGCTCCAAGCATCCTATACTCATGCGCATGCGTAAGAACGTTTTATGATACATTTTAAACATGATAAGAAAATGTCCGAGAAAATGTTACTCCTTTCATTCAGTCATTATTCATTGCGTATTCCATTTATTCATCTGCGTATTTCATTTAGTCATTAGTCATCATTATTGAATGTTTTGTAAATGAAGGCTGTACCACAATGGCGCCAGTGTTTCTTCTAAGTCTTATATATACCAAACGTGAACATATACTTGAGATGTAGGGGTAGGTAGGGGGGGCAGGATAGATAGGATAGGGGGGGAGGCAGGATAGATAGGATAGGGGGGGGCAGGATAGATAGGATAGATAGGATAGCTAGCCTAGCTAGGACTAGCCTGCGAGCAAGCTGTGCTGGGTTAAAGGGGATTAGGGAGGGAATGAGAGGGGCCTCCCTAATCCCCTTTAACCCAGCACAGCTTGCTCGCAGGCTAGTCCTGTAGGGGGTTTTGCTTTTTTTTTCTATTGATGTTAATTTTAGATTTGCACATTTTTAAACGAAATTCTGTTATTTAATTGTTTATTAGTTTTGTTGTTATTTGTAACATTTGTATTACTTTTGTGGTCATAACTGTTATGAATTATTAACGAATTTTACAATGTTATTTATCGTTATTAATTATTTTGTTAATAAGAAAAGACAACAATATGCAATAAAAACTATAATAATAACCACAAACCAATGAAGAGTGCATGATCTATCATCTTATCTTTGGTCTTTAATAACAACTATAATAATTGGTTTTGATTAAAGCTGTAAAGGCTTAACACATACGATTTTTACGCGACAAATCGCACGCATGCGTATTCTTTCCAACTCACTTAGAATTGCCTTGCAAATCCCCTTTTTCACAGAGATATTAACCCATGAATATTTAAACAATAGAAATCGGTTAATGAGCTTAAAAGTGACCTTTTCGATTTTTGAAAAATGGTCTTATTTTTGCTCATTGACAAATCTCTATTGTTTCCATATTCATAGGCGATTTTCTACGTTTCTATAAGAGCTCCAGCTTTGACACTTGACATGTTCGAAGTTGTTCTGCTTCACATGAAACACGATGGAATGTTTGACTGATTCAGGCTGCGATATACATAACAACAAGAGGCTCCAAGCATCCTATACTCATGCGCATGCGTAAGAACGTTTTATGATACATTTTAAACATGATAAGAAAATGTCCGAGAAAATGTTACTCCTTTCATTCAGTCATTATTCATTGCGTATTCCATTTATTCATCTGCGTATTTCATTTAGTCATTAGTCATCATTATTGAATGTTTTGTAAATGAAGGCTGTACCACAATGGCGCCAGTGTTTCTTCTAAGTCTTATATATACCAAACGTGAACATATACTTGAGATGTAGGGGTAGGTAGGGGGGGCAGGATAGATAGGATAGGGGGGGAGGCAGGATAGATAGGATAGGGGGGGGCAGGATAGATAGGATAGATAGGATAGCTAGCCTAGCTAGGACTAGCCTGCGAGCAAGCTGTGCTGGGTTAAAGGGGATTAGGGAGGGAATGAGAGGGGCCTCCCTAATCCCCTTTAACCCAGCACAGCTTGCTCGCAGGCTAGTCCTGTAGGGGGTTTTGCTTTTTTTTTCTATTGATGTTAATTTTAGATTTGCACATTTTTAAACGAAATTCTGTTATTTAATTGTTTATTAGTTTTGTTGTTATTTGTAACATTTGTATTACTTTTGTGGTCATAACTGTTATGAATTATTAACGAATTTTACAATGTTATTTATCGTTATTAATTATTTTGTTAATAAGAAAAGACAACAATATGCAATAAAAACTATAATAATAACCACAAACCAATGAAGAGTGCATGATCTATCATCTTATCTTTGGTCTTTAATAACAACTATAATAATTGGTTTTGATTAAAGCTGTAAAGGCTTAACACATACGATTTTTACGCGACAAATCGCACGCATGCGTATTCTTTCCAACTCACTTAGAATTGCCTTGCAAATCCCCTTTTTCACAGAGATATTAACCCATGAATATTTAAACAATAGAAATCGGTTAATGAGCTTAAAAGTGACCTTTTCGATTTTTGAAAAATGGTCTTATTTTTGCTCATTGACAAATCTCTATTGTTTCCATATTCATAGGCGATTTTCTACGTTTCTATAAGAGCTCCAGCTTTGACACTTGACATGTTCGAAGTTGTTCTGCTTCACATGAAACACGATGGAATGTTTGACTGATTCAGGCTGCGATATACATAACAACAAGAGGCTCCAAGCATCCTATACTCATGCGCATGCGTAAAAACGTTTTATGATACATTTTAAACATGATAAGAAAATGTCCGAGAAAATGTTACTCCTTTCATTCAGTCATTATTCATTGCGTATTCCATTTATTCATCTGCGTATTTCATTTAGTCATTAGTCATCATTATTGAATGTTTTGTAAATGAAGGCTGTACCACAATGGCGCCAGTGTTTCTTCTAAGTCTTATATATACCAAACGTGAACATATACTTGAGATGTAGGGGTAGGTAGGGGGGGGCAGGATAGATAGGATAGGGGGGGAGGCAGGATAGATAGGATAGGGGGGGCAGGATAGATAGGATAGATAGGATAGCTAGCCTAGCTAGGACTAGCCTGCGAGCAAGCTGTGCTGGGTTAAAGGGGATTAGGGAGGGAATGAGAGGGGCCTCCCTAATCCCCTTTAACCCAGCACAGCTTGCTCGCAGGCTAGTCCTGTAGGGGGTTTTGCTTTTTTTTTCTATTGATGTTAATTTTAGATTTGCACATTTTTAAACGAAATTCTGTTATTTAATTGTTTATTAGTTTTGTTGTTATTTGTAACATTTGTATTACTTTTGTGGTCATAACTGTTATGAATTATTAACGAATTTTACAATGTTATTTATCGTTATTAATTATTTTGTTAATAAGAAAAGACAACAATATGCAATAAAAACTATAATAATAACCACAAACCAATGAAGAGTGCATGATCTATCATCTTATCTTTGGTCTTTAATAACAACTATAATAATTGGTTTTGATTAAAGCTGTAAAGGCTTAACACATACGATTTTTACGCGACAAATCGCACGCATGCGTATTCTTTCCAACTCACTTAGAATTGCCTTGCAAATCCCCTTTTTCACAGAGATATTAACCCATGAATATTTAAACAATAGAAATCGGTTAATGAGCTTAAAAGTGACCTTTTCGATTTTTGAAAAATGGTCTTATTTTTGCTCATTGACAAATCTCTATTGTTTCCATATTCATAGGCGATTTTCTACGTTTCTATAAGAGCTCCAGCTTTGACACTTGACATGTTCGAAGTTGTTCTGCTTCACATGAAACACGATGGAATGTTTGACTGATTCAGGCTGCGATATACATAACAACAAGAGGCTCCAAGCATCCTATACTCATGCGCATGCGTAAAAACGTTTTATGATACATTTTAAACATGATAAGAAAATGTCCGAGAAAATGTTACTCCTTTCATTCAGTCATTATTCATTGCGTATTCCATTTATTCATCTGCGTATTTCATTTAGTCATTAGTCATCATTATTGAATGTTTTGTAAATGAAGGCTGTACCACAATGGCGCCAGTGTTTCTTCTAAGTCTTATATATACCAAACGTGAACATATACTTGAGATGTAGGGGTAGGTAGGGGGGGCAGGATAGATAGGATAGGGGGGGAGGCAGGATAGATAGGATAGGGGGGGCAGGATAGATAGGATAGATAGGATAGCTAGCCTAGCTAGGACTAGCCTGCGAGCAAGCTGTGCTGGGTTAAAGGGGATTAGGGAGGGAATGAGAGGGGCCTCCCTAATCCCCTTTAACCCAGCACAGCTTGCTCGCAGGCTAGTCCTGTAGGGGGTTTTGCTTTTTTTTCTATTGATGTTAATTTTAGATTTGCACATTTTTAAACGAAATTCTGTTATTTAATTGTTTATTAGTTTTGTTGTTATTTGTAACATTTGTATTACTTTTGTGGTCATAACTGTTATGAATTATTAACGAATTTTACAATGTTATTTATCGTTATTAATTATTTTGTTAATAAGAAAAGACAACAATATGCAATAAAAACTATAATAATAACCACAAACCAATGAAGAGTGCATGATCTATCATCTTATCTTTGGTCTTTAATAACAACTATAATAATTGGTTTTGATTAAAGCTGTAAAGGCTTAACACATACGATTTTTACGCGACAAATCGCACGCATGCGTATTCTTTCCAACTCACTTAGAATTGCCTTGCAAATCCCCTTTTTCACAGAGATATTAACCCATGAATATTTAAACAATAGAAATCGGTTAATGAGCTTAAAAGTGACCTTTTCGATTTTTGAAAAATGGTCTTATTTTTGCTCATTGACAAATCTCTATTGTTTCCATATTCATAGGCGATTTTCTACGTTTCTATAAGAGCTCCAGCTTTGACACTTGACATGTTCGAAGTTGTTCTGCTTCACATGAAACACGATGGAATGTTTGACTGATTCAGGCTGCGATATACATAACAACAAGAGGCTCCAAGCATCCTATACTCATGCGCATGCGTAAAAACGTTTTATGATACATTTTAAACATGATAAGAAAATGTCCGAGAAAATGTTACTCCTTTCATTCAGTCATTATTCATTGCGTATTCCATTTATTCATCTGCGTATTTCATTTAGTCATTAGTCATCATTATTGAATGTTTTGTAAATGAAGGCTGTACCACAATGGCGCCAGTGTTTCTTCTAAGTCTTATATATACCAAACGTGAACATATACTTGAGATGTAGGGGTAGGTAGGGGGGGCAGGATAGATAGGATAGGGGGGGAGGCAGGATAGATAGGATAGGGGGGGGCAGGATAGATAGGATAGATAGGATAGCTAGCCTAGCTAGGACTAGCCTGCGAGCAAGCTGTGCTGGGTTAAAGGGGATTAGGGAGGGAATGAGAGGGGCCTCCCTAATCCCCTTTAACCCAGCACAGCTTGCTCGCAGGCTAGTCCTGTAGGGGGTTTTGCTTTTTTTTTCTATTGATGTTAATTTTAGATTTGCACATTTTTAAACGAAATTCTGTTATTTAATTGTTTATTAGTTTTGTTGTTATTTGTAACATTTGTATTACTTTTGTGGTCATAACTGTTATGAATTATTAACGAATTTTACAATGTTATTTATCGTTATTAATTATTTTGTTAATAAGAAAAGACAACAATATGCAATAAAAACTATAATAATAACCACAAACCAATGAAGAGTGCATGATCTATCATCTTATCTTTGGTCTTTAATAACAACTATAATAATTGGTTTTGATTAAAGCTGTAAAGGCTTAACACATACGATTTTTACGCGACAAATCGCACGCATGCGTATTCTTTCCAACTCACTTAGAATTGCCTTGCAAATCCCCCTTTTTCACAGAGATATTAACCCATGAATATTTAAACAATAGAAATCGGTTAATGAGCTTAAAAGTGACCTTTTCGATTTTTGAAAAATGGTCTTATTTTTGCTCATTGACAAATCTCTATTGTTTCCATATTCATAGGCGATTTTCTACGTTTCTATAAGAGCTCCAGCTTTGACACTTGACATGTTCGAAGTTGTTCTGCTTCACATGAAACACGATGGAATGTTTGACTGATTCAGGCTGCGATATACATAACAACAAGAGGCTCCAAGCATCCTATACTCATGCGCATGCGTAAAAACGTTTTATGATACATTTTAAACATGATAAGAAAATGTCCGAGAAAATGTTACTCCTTTCATTCAGTCATTATTCATTGCGTATTCCATTTATTCATCTGCGTATTTCATTTAGTCATTAGTCATCATTATTGAATGTTTTGTAAATGAAGGCTGTACCACAATGGCGCCAGTGTTTCTTCTAAGTCTTATATATACCAAACGTGAACATATACTTGAGATGTAGGGGTAGGTAGGGGGGGCAGGATAGATAGGATAGGGGGGGAGGCAGGATAGATAGGATAGGGGGGGCAGGATAGATAGGATAGATAGGATAGCTAGCCTAGCTAGGACTAGCCTGCGAGCAAGCTGTGCTGGGTTAAAGGGGATTAGGGAGGGAATGAGAGGGGCCTCCCTAATCCCCTTTAACCCAGCACAGCTTGCTCGCAGGCTAGTCCTGTAGGGGGTTTTGCTTTTTTTTTCTATTGATGTTAATTTTAGATTTGCACATTTTTAAACGAAATTCTGTTATTTAATTGTTTATTAGTTTTGTTGTTATTTGTAACATTTGTATTACTTTTGTGGTCATAACTGTTATGAATTATTAACGAATTTTACAATGTTATTTATCGTTATTAATTATTTTGTTAATAAGAAAAGACAACAATATGCAATAAAAACTATAATAATAACCACAAACCAATGAAGAGTGCATGATCTATCATCTTATCTTTGGTCTTTAATAACAACTATAATAATTGGTTTTGATTAAAGCTGTAAAGGCTTAACACATACGATTTTTACGCGACAAATCGCACGCATGCGTATTCTTTCCAACTCACTTAGAATTGCCTTGCAAATCCCCTTTTTCACAGAGATATTAACCCATGAATATTTAAACAATAGAAATCGGTTAATGAGCTTAAAAGTGACCTTTTCGATTTTTGAAAAATGGTCTTATTTTTGCTCATTGACAAATCTCTATTGTTTCCATATTCATAGGCGATTTTCTACGTTTCTATAAGAGCTCCAGCTTTGACACTTGACATGTTCGAAGTTGTTCTGCTTCACATGAAACACGATGGAATGTTTGACTGATTCAGGCTGCGATATACATAACAACAAGAGGCTCCAAGCATCCTATACTCATGCGCATGCGTAAAAACGTTTTATGATACATTTTAAACATGATAAGAAAATGTCCGAGAAAATGTTACTCCTTTCATTCAGTCATTATTCATTGCGTATTCCATTTATTCATCTGCGTATTTCATTTAGTCATTAGTCATCATTATTGAATGTTTTGTAAATGAAGGCTGTACCACAATGGCGCCAGTGTTTCTTCTAAGTCTTATATATACCAAACGTGAACATATACTTGAGATGTAGGGGTAGGTAGGGGGGGCAGGATAGATAGGATAGGGGGGGAGGCAGGATAGATAGGATAGGGGGGGGCAGGATAGATAGGATAGATAGGATAGCTAGCCTAGCTAGGACTAGCCTGCGAGCAAGCTGTGCTGGGTTAAAGGGGATTAGGGAGGGAATGAGAGGGGCCTCCCTAATCCCCTTTAACCCAGCACAGCTTGCTCGCAGGCTAGTCCTGTAGGGGGTTTTGCTTTTTTTTCTATTGATGTTAATTTTAGATTTGCACATTTTTAAACGAAATTCTGTTATTTAATTGTTTATTAGTTTTGTTGTTATTTGTAACATTTGTATTACTTTTGTGGTCATAACTGTTATGAATTATTAACGAATTTTACAATGTTATTTATCGTTATTAATTATTTTGTTAATAAGAAAAGACAACAATATGCAATAAAAACTATAATAATAACCACAAACCAATGAAGAGTGCATGATCTATCATCGTATCTTTGGTCTTTACTAACAACTATAATAATTGGTTTTGATTAAAGCTGTAAAGGCTTAACACATACGATTTTTACGCGACAAATCGCACGCATGCGTATTCTTTCCAACTCACTTAGAATTGCCTTGCAAATCCCACTTTTCGCAGAGATATTAACCCATGAATATTTAAACAATAGAAATCGGTTAATGAGCTTAAAAGTGACCTTTTCGATTTTTGAAAAATGGTCTTATTTTTGCTCGTTGACAAATCTCTATTGTTTCCATATTCATAGGCGATTTTCTACGTTTCTATAAGAGCTCCAGCTTTGACACTTGACATGTTCGAAGTTGTTCTGCTTCACATGAAACACGATGGAATGTTTGACTGATTCAGGCTGCGATATACATAACAACAAGAGGCTCCAAGCATCCTATACTCATGCGCATGCGTAAAAACGTTTTATGATACATTTTAAACATGATAAGAAAATGTCCGAGAAAATGTTACTCCTTTCATTCAGTCATTATTCATTGCGTATTCCATTTATTCATCTGCGTATTTCATTTAGTCATTAGTCATCATTATTGAATGTTTTGTAAATGAAGGCTGTACCACAATGGCGCCAGTGTTTCTTCTAAGTCTTATATATACCAAACGTGAACATATACTTGAGATGTAGGGGTAGGTAGGGGGGGAGGATAGATAGGATAGGGGGGGAGGCAGGATAGATAGGATAGGGGGGGCAGGATAGATAGGATAGATAGGATAGCTAGCCTAGCTAGGACTAGCCTGCGAGCAAGCTGTGCTGGGTTAAAGGGGATTAGGGAGGGAATGAGAGGGGCCTCCCTAATCCCCTTTAACCCAGCACAGCTTGCTCGCAGGCTAGTCCTGTAGGGGGTTTTGCTTTTTTTTCTATTGATGTTAATTTTAGATTTGCACATTTTTAAACGAAATTCTGTTATTTAATTGTTTATTAGTTTTGTTGTTATTTGTAACATTTGTATTACTTTTGTGGTCATAACTGTTATGAATTATTAACGAATTTTACAATGTTATTTATCGTTATTAATTATTTTGTTAATAAGAAAAGACAACAATATGCAATAAAAACTATAATAATAACCACAGACCAATGAAGAGTGCATGATCTATCATCGTATCTTTGGTCTTTACTAACAACTATAATAATTGGTTTTGATTAAAGCTGTAAAGGCTTAACACATACGATTTTTACGCGACAAATCGCACGCATGCGTATTCTTTCCAACTCACTTAGAATTGCCTTGCAAATCCCCCTTTTCACAGAGATATTAACCCATGAATATTTAAACAATAGAAATCGGTTAATGAGCTTAAAAGTGACCTTTTCGATTTTTTAAAAATGGTCTTATTTTTGCTCATTGACAAATCTCTATTGTTTCCATATTCATAGGCGATTTTCTACGTTTCTATAAGAGCTCCAGCTTTGACACTTGACATGTTCGAAGTTGTTCTGCTTCACATGAAACACGATGGAATGTTTGACTGATTCAGGCTGCGATATACATAACAACAAGAGGCTCCAAGCATCCTATACTCATGCGCATGCGTAAAAACGTTTTATGATACATTTTAAACATGATAAGAAAATGTCCGAGAAAATGTTACTCCTTTCATTCAGTCATTATTCATTGCGTATTCCATTTATTCATCTGCGTATTTCATTTAGTCATTAGTCATCATTATTGAATGTTTTGTAAATGAAGGCTGTACCACAATGGCGCCAGTGTTTCTTCTAAGTCTTATATATACCAAACGTGAACATATACTTGAGATGTAGCGGTAGGTAGGGGGGGCAGGATAGATAGGATAGAGGGGGGAGGCAGGATAGATAGGATAGGGGGGGCAGGATAGATAGGATAGATAGGATAGCTAGCCTAGCTAGGACTAGCCTGCAGGCAAGCTGTGCTGGGTTAAAGGGGATTAGGGAGGGAATGAGAGGGGCCTCCCTAATCCCCTTTAACCCAGCACAGCTTGCTCGCAGGCTAGTCCTGTAGGGGGTTTTGCTTGTTTTTCTATTGATGTTAATTTTAGATTTGCACATTTTTAAACGAAATTCTGTTATTTAATTGTTTATTAGTTTTGTTGTTATTTGTAACATTTGTATTACTTTTGTGGTCATAACTGTTATGAATTATTAACGAATTTTACAATGTTATTTATCGTTATTAATTATTTTGTTAATAAGAAAAGACAACAATATGCAATAAAAACTATAATAATAACCACAAACCAATGAAGAGTGCATGATCTATCATCGTATCTTTGGTCTTAACTAACAACTATAATAATTGGTTTTGATTTAAGCTGTAAAGGCTTAACACATGCGATTTTTACGCGACAAATCGCACGCATGCGTATTCTTTCCAACTCACTTAGAATTGCCTTGCAAATCCCCCTTTTCGCAGAGATATTAACCCATGAATATTTAAACAATAGAAATCGGTTAATGAGCTTAAAAGTGACCTTTTCGATTTTTGAAAAATGGTCTTATTTTTGCTCATTGACAAATCTCTATTGTTTCCATATTCATAGGCGATTTTCTACGTTTCTATAAGAGCTCCAGCTTTGACACTTGACATGGTCGAAGTTGTTCTGCTTCACATGAAACACGATGGAATGTTTGACTGACTCAGGCTGCGATTTACATAACAACAAGAGGCTCCAAGCATCCAATCCAATTTGTGTTCAAAAATTAACATTTTCCATCCTTCCACTTAATGTAGGGGAACTTTATGGTACAGGTGATTTTGACTTTTGTTAGTTTGATTTATTGACAAAGTAGACTACGAGTAGTCCCTCCTTTTTCCTCATGGATAGTAGAGCAAGCGAAACGCGAGCGCGCTTGAAAATCACCCCACGCGAGAAATGCGCCGCGCCGCACATCTCGCCTTTCTCGTGTGGGGTGATTTTCACGCGCCTTCGCGTTTCGCTCGTTCTACTATCCCTGAGGAGGGACTACTCGTAGTCTACTGACAAAGCAACAAGATTGTCGTGCTTGAAGTACCCTGGGTGCCAGAGGGTGTTTTTTGAGTGGAAACAGGCAAGTTTGAGCGGCGAAGCCGCGACAACAAGGCGCGAGCTTGTTCTAACCGTTTATGCTGTTAATTTCACTCATGATATTCAGAGAACGCACCTCTGGATCCAGGGTGTGGTTGAAAATGAATGAAAGCAACATCTGGTATCTTGTACTTGAAGAACGTTGGTCTGGCCAGCTAAAATATTGTATTAAACATTAAACATGTCATATTATAAGTGGAACCCCGCCTTACGGTCACCTCGTTATTACGGTCACTTTTTTTGTCCCGGCGAAACGCCCATACATTTTCTTATAATAAAACCCCGTTACTGCGGCCACCCCGTTAATGCGGCCAACGGCCACATTCTGAAATCCCAACCTGTATAATCCTTTATAATTTTACCCCGTTAATACGGCCACTCGAACCAAATACGCATTAATTATTGACCAAACAAAACAAATACTGCACAGTACTTGAGAAACAATACTGTATTTATTCACAACGCCTGCAACTTGCCATGTTATGAGCTGTCAGTAAAACGCGGGATCGGGGCCGGGTTCGGGGTGGGATTATGTGTAGGATTAGGTATGGGATTCGGCATAGTGTTAGGATTAGGTAATAAAAGAGATTATATTTAATCCCATACCTAATCCTAGACCTAATCCCACCCCGATCCCTGCCCCGACCCCGCGTTTTACTCACACCTCAGGTTATGTGACCTCTGGCGTAACGTAATCAAACAGCAATTTGCTTTCCTGTCATGAAAAAGAAACATAGACCAGTCATAAAATTTGACCCTACCCCGTTAATACGCCCAAATTTTCATGGCCCGTTGGTGACCGTATTAACGGGGTTCCACTGTAGGCTGCTTTTAGCTTTGCTTTCAACACAGGGAACCCAAACGCTTTATTAGTTATAACATAATCATTTAATAAAAATATTGTTATTTACCTGTTTTCCTGTATCTTTTTGAGTCGTTTTGGAAGCGAAGAGCGAAGACGATTGCCAGTTGCACGTTTCAAATATTATCTTGTCTGCCGCTTCGTAAATACGCGCCTATTACGTCTCAAGTTTCCATTATTATTAACTATTAACTCTCCTCGGAGAAGAATCTCGGGTTTCAAATTAACGGCCATAAGAAGAGAGTTTCATCCCTTGCTCTCTTCTCTTCTTTCTCTTCCCCGAGGAGAGTTAATAGTTAATAATAATGGAAACTTTTATTTCGTATTTTACGAAGCGGCAGACAAGATAATATTTGAAACGTGCAACTGGCAACCGTCTTCGCTCTGATTCAAATCGCTTCCAAAATGATTAAAAAAGACACAGGAAAACAGGTAAATAACAATATTTTTATTAAATGATTATGTTATAGCTAATAAGGCGTTTGGGTTCTCTGAGCTTTCAAGATATACTTTTATCGTCATTATCGTCACTCTCCGGCTGAAGTAGATCCTCAAAGATCCATCATACAAGCAGCAGGATTAATTCTCGTATACGATTTCTTGCCATTGATCCATCAAGTTCATATATTACTCAACAACCTCGCTATTTGGGTTGAATTTAACCCTTAGTATATCCCTTGTTTAGTGGTATAATCGTATCAATAACAAAATTGGTCATCCGCGCGCCTATTTCTTACGTAATTGACACTCGGTCACGTGGGTGTCCAATTACAGCTATCCAATTACAACTTTTTGTAATTGGATAGCTGTAATTGGACACCTACGTTGCGCGCGCGTCAATCAGTTGCACTTGAATGGGTTTCCTTCTACTTTCAAAGTGATAGAAAATATCCTAGACGTTTTTAGTACGAAAGGGTCGACATAGACTATTTAATCTCGAATTTTGTTATTGATGCGATTAATTAGTAATTGAACTTCGTGTCGTACAATTCAGGGGTAATCGTGCTCGTAATTTCAAATCGTCCTCGCGCTACGCGCTCGGCCGATTTGAAATTACTCGCCCGATTACTCCCTGAATTGTACTCTACTCAGTCCAATTACTATTACTTATCATGCTTTCAGGAACAGAATCTTATCGAAGGATAAATATCATTCATCAATAAGGGTCTAGTATACGTTATGGGTCTCAGAGTCTCAGCGACACACCCCCACCCAAAAATTTGCGGGGTACCCCCTCCCCCAGCTCTTATCGGTTGTAAGGAGCCGGGACTTGGCTAACTGTAGAACTGCTGTACTCTGAGATAACTGCATCCCAACTTGTTTATAAGAAAGGGACTCGGAGGGATAAAGGGGTGTTGGTTATAAGAAGACTGGATCAGCCAACAGAATTTATTATTTATTTAGCACTGACATTACATTACCGAATGTCACAAACCCATACCAATAACATCTGAGTGACGTAGGAACGAACTAGTCAGAAATAAATATATATAGATAGGCTTAGCCTAACAGCGGAGCTCTCTGAACAAAAACGATGATGATAAGCTTAACTAGGTGAAAGGTCGGAAGCACAAGAATAATTAGAATTAAGATTGACGACCAGGCTATTTTTCAATTTTAGCAATTCTCAAAAACAGTAAGCTTATTACGCGACCGTCTGCACAGTGCATTTAGACTGCACAAATTCCACAAAAGCTCACTGTTTCTGAAATGTGAAACCTCTCTTGAGTGGCAAACCACGAAAAAAAGCAGGGAAAAACGATTTTGCAAACCGTTTTCTCTGCTAAACAAAACAAAAGTGTTTTTTTTTCGTTTTAAAATGTTACAATATTATCCTGAGAGGCTAGTCATTTCCGGTTACAAGGCATCCTGCATTATAAAGCTAGTCATTTCCGGTTACAATAATACAAGGTCAGTTCCGGTTTACATGAGTCACTTGAAAGTCTAGTCCATAAGGGATTATTTATAAAGTTCATTTCCGGTCGTTTGGTCCACTTGAAAGTCCTTTCTGGTTTGCACATGATTACTTTAGTCATTTCTGGTATTGAATGATGAGTTGCCAGTAGCTAAATTATTTATAGAGTCACAAGCTTTGACTGTTGTATTTCACAAATATTCGGATGACACCACAAAGCAGAAAATTTCTATTTGGTCATTCGGGAGAAATCAATTTGCCCGGGGGGAGGGGGTACTCCCATATATGAGCTATATAGGTATGTGCCGCTGTCAAGGGTATGGTTTTCAAGCAGTTTAGTCTGGGATAGGGTATAGTAATCAGAAATGTTTGGTCTAGAATAGGGTATCATTTTCCACAAAACTGATCAGTTGCATGAAGAATTTAGTCTAGACGAGGTTTACTGGCAAATGGAAAAATCGGTAAGGTGTGCTGTACGACATTTTTACTGACCCCTGGTATCTTAGACTGTGATAGTGAACAAGTTTTTGC
Organism: Cladopsammia gracilis; assembly: GCA_022457155.1. Classification (NCBI taxonomy): domain Eukaryota; kingdom Metazoa; phylum Cnidaria; class Anthozoa; order Scleractinia; family Dendrophylliidae; genus Cladopsammia; species Cladopsammia gracilis. The sequence goes on from JAJGOT010000016.1 coordinate 945,249, forward strand.
AAAATAGTGAGTCTAGAAAAGGTCTAGGATAGGGTAGGATTTTTCGGTGTTTATTCTAGAATAGGGTTGCAAAATGCAGCTAAAATGGTCTAGTATAGGTTAAGGGTCTCAGAGTCCCAGCACCCCCCCCCCCCCCCCCCCCGGGGGGCAATTTGCAACTGTGTTGTGATGTCATTCCTTATGTCCCTTACAGTGTCCCGAGAGTTCTCGGTGCCATTGTGAAAATAATCGAGGGTAACAATTTTGAAAGTCTGTTTGTAAGAGCTTTTGAACAAATTTTGTTATCAACATTGAGTAGCGAAATGGCCGGGCCACCAATTTTTGAGGTTTTTCTTATCATCTTTCTTGTAAAGTAATGTAGTCACGCTTCCTTGCATTGAATCACTGAGAGAATTATTTTCCAATTGGACGGAACTAAATTTATAATTTCGAACAGAATAGGGCCTAAAAGATCCCAGAATTTAGCGAAAAATTGTTGAGGTAATCCGTCTGAACCGGGGGTTTTCCCTGAAGAAAGTCCACGCATTGCGTGGGTAATTTCAGCCAAAGATAAAAATCCTTCGCAGGATAAAATTTCGCTCTCACTTAATCTGTTTACAAGATTGTTAAAAAATTCGGTTTGGACTGTTAAATTAACAGGTTCTTGCAAGTACAAATTACGGTAAAAATCGAAATGGGCCGGAATCTTGTGAAAAGACTTCAACACCGGCGGAGTTATAAATAGATTGAACAGTATTTTTCTGAGCACGTGAATTTGGTAGGTTTTTCACCTTCTTCAAGCCATTTGACTCTGCTACGAATTTGGCTTCCTCTCATTTGGGATAAATTAATGGCCCGAATTTCTCTTTCAAGCGTTTCTATGGTGGTTTTCGCTGAGCTATCTCCTTCAATAAGAGCCCGTTTAGCTTCGATCAAAGAATTTATAGTTGCGCGTTGTTTACTTCGACCAAAATCTATAGCAACTAATTTTATAGATTCTTTAAGAAAATCCCACAAAGCTTGAATGAAAGTAAATGCTTTCCAGTACAATGCATGTTTCTTAATAATTTCTGAGATCATATCGCAAACATCAAATTCTAAATTTAGCCTCCAAAGTCCTGGTCCACGGGAAAATGAATTATGCAAATTGCGGCTTAAATCAACAGAATCATGATCGGAAAAAACACAAGGCAAAATTTCAAATTTTAAAAAGGAATCATACAAGTCCTGAGCAATAAAAAAATTATCCAAACGTGTACCGATAGTTTTATCCGCATTATTACCATGTGCATTGTATTTTTCAGTCGGCCGTGTTTTTTTTGCGCCAGAGAACACTGTGCAGATCTTTCAAATCCATGGAAATTGTAGGATTTCCTCCAAACTTATCAGAAACGTTTTCAATGCAGTTAAAATCGCCAGCAATAATTTTAAAAGAGTTCGGAAAAAATATTCATGAATTGTGTCATAAAGGTCGGCACACACGATGCGACTAGTCCCTGCGACTAGCCGCAGGGACCAGTCGCAGGGACTAGTCGCACCGTGTGAACTTGTAAGTAGTCCGAGCGACTAGTCGCAGGGACCAGTCGCATCGTGTGAACTGCTTCAAAATCTAGTCGCAGGGACTAACTTTAAAAAAGCAGCAAAAACTGGGGGCAAACGCTATCTTCGTTTCACTCTGCAGCTTTGTTAAGAAACCAAAATTATTAAAATAGCAAGGTAGCATTGAAATAAATCAGCTTATTATAACCGCAGGTAGTTCAGCGAAATTATTCAGTACTTGAATTGTTTATGATTCAGTTTGGATAGAAGCGAGAAATAACGCACTGTTACCAATTATTTTAGATGTTGCCAATACAGAAATAAAACGGGACGAAAATTCGATCAAGATCTTCAGTACTCATGTAAATTATTTCAAAACTGGTTTTTAATCCCGGAGAGGAAACATTCCTGAAGTCACGCAATCGCTTCTGTACATTGTGATTTTGGCGGGAAAATACGGCGGGAAAAATCTATTTACCAAGCGTTTGAAAGATGGCATGTTCCGCCATCTTGAAACAGAGTCCGTAAGGAATTGTAGGAGCATGTGATACCGATTTGTGATTGGTTTATTTTAATTTGGTCGCAGGGACTAGTCCCACGAACGGTTCACACGGAGTGTTACGTGGGACTAGTCGCAGGGACTTGTCCCAAAAATTCAAACCAGTTTGAATTCGTGGGACTAGTCGCAGCGACTAAATTTTGGTCCCTGCGACTAGATTTTGTGGCAAAAATGGCCAGTTCACACGATGCGACTAGTCGCAGGGACTAGTCGCAGGGACTAGTCGCAGGGACTAGTCGCATCGTGTGTGCCGACCTTAAAAGTACGTTCACTTGGATTCGTGGGTGCATAAGTATAAAACCAAATTAATTTTCGTGTCGTCGAAATCAGTTAAAACACTAACAATTCTACCAGAAGAATCTTTTTTCCATTGTAAACATTTGAAATCAGTATTTTCAGCGACAAGAATGGCAACGCCGCCTTGTTTACCAAGAGCGGGCGACCAGAACCTTTTACCGCGCCATTTCATGTAGCTGTCAGAGAATTATCGCATTTTGTCTTGTCGCTAAAGGTTCTTGTAAACAAATAAAATCAGAACGGGAATTTTTCGCAAAATCAAAAACAGAGCGTTGTTTCGCTTCATTGCCAAAACCACGGATATTCAAAGTTGTAAATTTAGCTCTGAATGCAAAAACTTGGAGAAAATTCTTCGGGTAAAATTAACATATTTAACTGAAGCTTAAGCTTAAGTCTTATTATTAAACTAAACAATTTTTGCAAATCACATTTAGACGTTACTTGCTTTTCTGCTTATGTTTGTTTGTCCGATGTCCAGTGTTTCTCCTCTTCGGCAAAGGTTGTTTGCCGTCATATTCATAACGTTCGAGAGTTTTAGTGTCCGTTTTCTCCGCTCCTGTGGTACTGGATTCCGTAATAAAATCAAACATCTCCCCGCTTTGAAAAATGTATGACGTTCCCCGAAGCAAGATTTTATCCCAGGAAGCTCTTCTTTTTCCACTAAAGCGGCTTCTGAGTATCACTGTCTTGAGTAGCAAACAAAGAAAAAATGCAGGAAAATAACGACTTATAATTTCAACCGTTTTCTCCGCTCAGTAAACACAGCAGACAATCAAAGTGTTTTTCTAGCTGACGTGACATTCGGCCGTGTAACCGCGCAAAAAACAAAGCCTCGCTTTGGTTTCTACATGACGTCGTATGCGCATGTTTTGCAACGTCATACGCGCCCGCGAGCTAGTCCTGCGCGACAGAGCGCGGTCCTGTGTGACACACCACGATGTGACGCGCGGTCCTGTGTGACACACACACACACACACGCGCCCGCGAAACATTCCGCTATCCATGACCATGAAAAATGACGGCACAGGTTCTATGAGTATGGGGCTGCGCAGCCAGGCCTTCGGCCTGGCGAGTGCTCCGCTATTATTCTGACGGCACGATATAGAGGCTCGCGTTTCGTCATGGGACATCTCGGGACTATTTTAGGGTTTGGCGGGAGATATTTATCATTCTACGTCGGTCAGTCTTCTCGAACGTTGTCTTTTTTCGTTCAAATTTTTTATTTTTGTTACGTTGGGAAATGAAATGTTATACAAGTATCTAGTAATGTTACCAGTTTTAGTACCTTTGTCCCCGAGGTCCAGTGCCACTGCATCGTTATAGGGGGTATACGTTTCCACATTTTTTTTTGGCCACATCTAAAGGGTGGTTTTTTAGTGGTTTTTCGTAGCTGGCGTGGCACAATTTTCTGAACTTTTGAAATATAATGTAAGTGAAATGTAATTTAAAAGGGTCAGGAGAATAGATATGATATGTTTTTAGGATACATTCATTCATAAACTATTTCACATTTAATGTCTCATGTTAGTGGAGTCAGAATTATTAAAAATAATTATTACTCTGGCCAATCACAATAGAGGTAGACAATCCAACGAACCAATCAGAACTCTAAACCAATACATGTAGCTAACACCAACCACAGGAAAATGTGTGCAAGCCAGGATAGGTTTTGCTTCTACAAGGGTGGAAATAACGGCCGGTCAACGGACAATGTCCGGCCTGATTGGGGCTTTGACCGGTCAAACGTTCATCTTGCCGGTCATGTTGACCGGTCACATCCATAGTGATCCTTTCAAAACTTTAGAAATACAATAAAATAGCTGTTGTTTACTATGCACTATGACTTTAATAAATACCGCAAAGTTATCCTAGAGTTATCTTAAAGTTACCCGTAAAGCTACCGTAAAATTATCGCAAAGCGGCTACCTCCGAACGTTAGATTAACCGTAATTTCCCCTCGAAACTACCGTAAAGTTATAGCAAAGGTAATGTAACGTTATTGTAAAGTTCCCGTAAAACTAACGTATAGTTATGAAAGCTACTGTAAAGTTATCGTAAACGGTTACGGTTACTGTAACGTTATCGTAATGTTCCCGTAATACTACCGTATAGTTACGAAAGCTACCGTAAAATTATCGCAAAGCGCCTACCGTAACGTTAGATTTCCCGTAACGTCTCCGTGAAACTACCGTAAAGTTATAGCAAAGGTACCGTAACGTTATTGTAAAGTTCCCGTAAAACTATCCTATAGTTACGAAAGCTACCGTAAAATTATCGCAAAGCGGCTACCGTAACGTTAGATTTACTGTAACGTCCCCCTGAAACTACCGTAAAGTTATAGCAAAGGTACCGTAACGTTATTGTAAAGTTCCGGTAAAACTACCGTGTAGTTATGAAAGCTACTGTAAAGTTATCGCAAACGGTTACGGTTACTGTAACGTTATAGTTATGGAAAGCTACTGTATAGTTATCGCAAAGCTACCAAGCCGTTATCGTAAAGTTTCCGTAACGTTATATCATAAAGTTGCCGTAAACTGCCGTAAAGTTATCGCAAAGCCATCGTAACGTTTTCGTAAGGTGCTGGTAAAACTACCGTAAAGCTATGGTAAATGGCTATAGCAAAGCTACCACAAACGTTTACCACTGAGTTAGCCATTGGTTTGGGGCGGGGGGGGGGGGGGGGGGGGGGGGTCGTATTGTGTACTTGTGGAAAATTAAATTCGTTATACTTGACCGGCCAAAAATGAAGTATGACCGAGCTAAAATTTATTTGGCCGGTCATCGTGACCGGTGGACGTCCCAAAATTATTTCCAGCCCTGCTTCTAACAGGTGGAGAAAATTGCCCAATATTTTTTTTAACCAATAACAATTCAAAACCACAGCAATTTATTGCAAATTTACTTTGATACTCAATTCAAAACTGTTCAAGTAATGAATCAGTTGTAAGAGACAATATCTGTGTTCCTTTGGCAGCTTATATCTAAATAGTTTATGGCTCTATTGAGCCTAAATTTCCTGTATGTTATACTAGAAAACACGCAGCATATGTGGAGAACAGATAATCAAATGCTGATGTTTTGAGCTTTAGTCAGAATTAATCTTCGTGAGAGTGAATTTGCTATGTCATAGTATCTGCAAAGTAAATTGACTATTCTGACTTGTGCAGTAATGTGTGGAGAATGTCTCTCTTTTGTGCATTTAGAAAACTTTGGTAATATTACATTTTGCCATCAGGCCCAATTTTTGCAGCGCTCTTATTTCCATTTTAGCATTTTGTTTAATTTTTTGTGGGAATGGTTTCCCAAGCGAAACAAAAAAAGAGCCTGACGGCAGGTTAATTTCACACATTAATCTTGTACTATCTCTGTTTCCTTTTTCTTGAATTTTTCTTGGATGAAAGTCTCTTCTTGTTTTTCTTTTCATTATTCTTTTTATCCGTTGTCATTTCTTCAATAATTGGCTTTACACTGCCTTTAACTGTCTTTGTGATAACAAAGTTTTCCTCTGTAACACGTCTACAGTCTATTTCCTGTGTTTGAACTGCATCAGAATCTTCATTTTCATCACTGCAATTATCTTCCTCAAAGGAATCGTCACTCCTGTCTGCCTGTGTTTCCATCAATGCTAAACTCTACACATAGAAATGAAGATATAAAATTAATGTTAAAATCAATGCCACAATGCCTCCCCACCCAAGAAGGTCATTGGAAGCATATGGTAAGCAATAGGCAAGTCACAAGAAGCTTTGCTGCTCCACTGCATAATGCACACAAAGTACTTGCATTTTACAAAAGGGAGAGTACTCAGGAAAACGAGACAAAAACAGGGGTCTCTACACTACCCTCCTGCGTAACCCAAAACACAAGTTATATTTTACCATTTCAATGTATGGAGCAGCATCTTCAATGTTCTCGATATCCAGTTCTGATGGAGACTTAACGTGAAGCTCTTTTTGTAGTGTTTCTTCCGCTTCTTTCATCTTTGGTAAGAAATCCTTTACTCTTCTTAAGACTGAGCAAAAAAATATGATATTAGCTTGTTTTCAAACTCGTTAGCAGGGCAAGACCTTTCCAATGGTGTGTAATGCAACAATTTTCTTTAAGTGTATATGACAGATTTTTTTTATTTGCTTGATCGAATCTGCATGATGTTTTGATGAGAAAATCAAAACATTTTTTTTTAAATATCATTTTTTATTCCCTGTGTTTTAGCCATCTAAAAACATAAAATTTCACTTCTGGTGGGGTTCAATACCACACAAGAAGGAAGACTGGGGATAGCTGTGCTGCGACATTAATATGGGAATACCAGTTTCGTGGTTTCTCAGTCCCTGAGTATATTTTGATGAACAGATACAACATAGATGCCCTGCCGTTGATTGTCTGAATTTTAAAATGTCTCGTATCCGTGTTTTCTCAATGTTTCACGTTGCTGTCGGAAATTGAATGAACATTTGTCTTTTGTCACGACTTAATTTTACGTGCTGTCTCTACTTTTTGGGTCATGTCGCCTGTCGGAATTTACCCTGGCAGGGCCTCAACATACACAACAAAGGAAATGCAGGAGCCAAGAATCCGCGAAACTGGTGGTCCTGTATTGATGTCACAGACCAACTATTCTCAGTCTCCCTTCCTCTACCATATTAGAAATTTCACGTTTTTTTTTTTTTTCGTTTTTGCACCGTGGTATAGGCAAATCTTGAATACCAGTAATGCAAGAAATTGTTGCTGCCATACAAATGTCTGTACAAAAACATGTCTGTATAAAAGATAAAATAAAAAAACACTATCCTACAATGTATATCTTGGCTGGTAGGCAAGAATTAATTAGAAGATGAGCCTTTTAGCATGCAGTTTGATAGTTTCTCTGACCTTCTCTGCTTGTGTGATCTGAAAAAAATTATACTACAAGGATTTCTGGTAGATGTCAACAACAGCATCACAACAACGCGATTACAACTTACCTGAAGGTGGCTCAACTTTAAAAATCTTTAATGGAACCCTACTCTCTGATTTGCTTTCTCTGGTAATGAGGAATTTGGAATTTTCTGCAACAAAAAGTCATGCATAGTTATTAAATGCGGACGATAAATTTAGGCGAGAATAAGCTTACAAACTGTCTGTTTAGACCGCCATAACACGGTTCATGGTTAAGGGTTATAAATAACGTTACCAGGTCTGAAAGGAATATGCAGAAGTTCATCAGAATGCGAAACTTGTCGTTCTTGAATTCCGTCGCTACAAGACGCCATTTTGAAACATAAGACCACGAGGGATTGTTTATTGCCCAGAAGGCACTGCGAAAACCAGCTGTCTGACCGGATATGACGTCATTGAACTGTATATCCGCCGGAGAAAGAACACAGATGGTTATGGTGTTGAAAAAAGATGGCGGTCAGCGACGGGGATGAAATGTTCCTTCAAGGTGAATTTGGAGGTCCTATTTTGCCCTGGGATCGCTTCAAAAGATGGGTGACTTGCTTTTGCGTTGTAACGTTTGATATAGAGCTTGGGCAAGCGCTAGAGGTAGGAGTTTTAAAAATCATATGCGCTTCATTGAATCGATTGATGTGTTCGTTCGAGAAGTGTGCGTTCATGGGTTCTGAACACAGCATAATTTATAAGCATGTGGTCGTGTTATTTTTAACGCGCTTTGATTTCTTTTGCTTTGTAACAGCTCGTTTACCCCGCACATATCGAACTGACGGATCGTGAGGTTAGTAAATCAAATCAAATCCGCCACATTTTGAGCTATCAGACTGTCATGTCCACTTTCGTTTCATACGCAACGTACGTACTGTACGGGATGTTTGTTATGGTGACAATTTTGGAGTTGAAATAAGTGAATTGTAAACCAGTTTCTTGCCTAAATGAAAAGAGACGTTTTATTTCACACGTATATGATTCTTGTAAATGTTATGGCATGTAGATTGGTAGGTTGTTTACATGTCGCCAGTCTTTCATTCTCAGAGGAAATTTGATCCCACTTTTTTCAGAGAAATACGAGATGGAAGACAAGGCGACAGGAAAAGACAAAATTTTAGTACGAAACCTTTTTTAACCGAGATTGTAAGATTCTGCATGTATTACAGGAAAGCTTTTGCAAATACTTAATGGAGACGTTTCTACATGTATCATGAAATGTACACTCAATCATGGTCCTATATATGGTAATAAATTCTAACCCCCCCCCCCCCCCCCCCCCCCCCCCCCATAAGTGGATACCTAAGATAAGATCGGAAAGATGCTAGGAAGATTCTAGGAAGATCAAGGGGACTAGATCCGATCTGTTAGCAGGGTACAGTGTTTGTATGAGAATTCAATGTCAAATATTTCTGGTAAAATTTAATTTCTAAAATATCCCATTGCTGATACATTTCTCTGTAAAATTTTCCCACAAAATTTTGACAGTTTTGCAGACAAATGTATAGATGACCGAAGATGCCACTACACACTTCTCAGCATTGCTTCCATCTCTCAAATTTGACAAACACATGTATAATCTTTTTATTGTTGATTCAAAACATCTATGACATGGACTGGAGCACTGTTCTTTGCCATTTAAGTTCATTTCATTTAGTATTCATTCTGTCAGAATTCATTAACACTAAAAAAGAACAATTTGAATGCATTTGCAACTGTAATTAATGTTTGCTATTGTCAGGACCATTTGGATTTATTTAAATGTTTTAATTTACTTGATTTAAATTAAATATCGTAATTTCATTCTGAAATTAAGTTGATTAGTATTTTCTCAAGTCAGTTGACCAAGTTTCAAGGCTTAGAAATTTGATTTATTTAATGCTTATACTCTCATTTTAGTTTGTTCCATGGCAAATATATTTTTTAAAAAAAAACAACTAATATCCATGAGCAAGTATCAGATAACAAAACAATTCTATTATATTGTGACCTTAGCAACCAAACAGTATATTTTATTTCATGCTCTTCAATAAATATTTGAATGTTTAATATTTAAGTAAGGAATTATAAATTTGTTTATTTGAACTGTATGGGGTTGACATGGTACCAGTACATTTTGCTGTCAGAATGTCCACTCAACACAGCTTGACTAAACAAATTGATAATTCCTTATTCCACAAACATTATTTCAGGTATCATATAGGTGGTTTGACCATGTTTACTTTTTGTGATTTTATAAAGATACCATGCAGCTCTTTACAACCTCTAATTTCATTGGACCTGGGTATCACACAGCTCTATTGTTTTCAGGACTAGGGTCCATTGTTGTATTGTTTGTTCTATTGTTTTCTCAGCAAATAAGAGAAGACCTTGTAAGAGCTGCGTACTGCTCCATTTTATACACTTACATGTATGTTACAAGAAAATCCCAGCAATCTATACATTTTCTGAAAGCAAAATAAATGTTAGTTGGGAAAAGGAGTTTCCTTTCCAGAGCATGGGAGGCGCACAAAGGCATGGGGCGTGAAAAGGAGCAAAAAAAATAGGGTGGGGGAAAAATTTTTATATTGCAAACATTTCATTTAAGGCACAACAAATTATTTTGCAGAAAACAAGCATTTGTTATCTGGCCTTTCCTGACTCGAATTCAGGTATGCAAATAATATAGTAAAGTAAACAAACTAACCTAACAGATATTCTAAAGTAAAGATGCAGATGGGCCATTGGAGACCCAAAAAGTGTTGTTTTTAAAGGACATGAAGCAACTACAATATATTCAAAGGGGGGGGGGGGGGGGGGGGGGAGAGCGATTAATCAAGGGTACGGTGGTTAAGCAGTATGAACTCTACTGTCTGTTTCAAAGCATCATATAATAGCTAATTTTTAATTAAAATTAATATTTTAATTTGTTTATTTAATAATTTTGTTTGTTTGTGTTTGTTTAACAGGATGTATGGGGGACACTCAGTTTCATTTCCGCATCAGGTGCAGTCCTCGCAGTTGCCATAAGAGCCAGCTTGTTCAGCGATGTGAAGACGAAGTTCCTATGGCTTACAGGGTACATGAATAGAGAAAATAATTTACTGGACAGTGTGGTTGTACAATTTTGTTGTTCAAATTTTACTTTGGTTTGAAAATTTTCAAACCGGTTTGATTTTTTGGTTCTCTTTTGCTGCATTCACACTGACGAAGTAAACATGTTTCATTAAAAAAATTCAAAGCTCTCTAACTAGGAGCAACTGTCTCAAAGAACTCAAATTCAGATTGAACAGATGTGGTTAGTGAAGAATAACATTTTGGCTGTTGTTATGTTTTATGGTAAGCCCAAATTGCCGAGAAAATTTTTGAAACATGTTTAGTCTGAACATGTTTCAGCGCTAGTGTGAATGCAGTATGTCTCCTAAAAAGAATATGTTTTTTTTTTAAAACGGTGCTTTAATTTGTAAAATACCTAAATGCTGATATGGAGGAGATTACTATTAAGAGGTCCTCTGATGTTTACAACTGTAACTGTGAGTACCAGTTGTGTAAGCAACACATTTCCTACATTAAACCATGGGAACATGTTTAGGTGCCTTGAAACCATAAACATGCCCTTTCATCTTAATAATATTGTGTGATAGTAATAAAGGTTATTAAAATATTTGTTGCTCTTGCTTTCAGAGTGACCCTGCACATTTTTATGGTTTTGCTTATTTCCGTCAAGTGAAGGACCCAAGTATACAGAGAGGCTATTTTCAAAAGGTAAAGTTGCTTGTAGGAGTGGTTTTTAGTAACTGTGTCGATCATCGAGTATCATGAAAATTTTTGCAGCCCATTCAACTCAATAATTTATTATTTTCACACGTTCTAAATGCCACAAAATAAAAGACATTTGGTAATTAAGAGTAGTTAATAAAATCTACTTTGTTCATAAGTGACAAACATTATCCAGTATGCTTCAAGAATCTGTATAAAGGATAAATATATCTTGTATAATGTAAGAGAAAAGATGGCAAATGTTTCGCTTGGTCGTGATGTTTGACCCTTTCACTCTCAGAGTCAGTTATTGAAACTTATTAAACCTTTAATTTCAAAGTTTAAGAAAGATCGTTAATTTCATTTTGTACAATGATGAAAAACAAATGGTACCATGCAAAAGTATTGCCGAAGAGGTTTCAGTTGTAAATGGTCACACCCCAGGTTTTGTTTAACTCGACTTTTGAGTCTGTAAACAAAATTCTGGTGTGTGACCATTTAACTGAAACCTCTTCAGCAATACTTTTGCATGGTACCATTTTTTTTTTCATTATTGTACAAAATGAAATTAACAATCTTTCTTAAACTTTGAAATTAAAGGTTTATAAGTCTGTATTTTGTATAATTGAGTTTTGTCATTACAAAATAATGTATTATTAATTATAAGTACCCTATCAGTCAATCACTGTTTCTTACTCAAAATTTGTTGTTGTTGTTGTGTTTCAGTCCGTTGTTTTGATTTCAAGAATGCCTTACATCAATCTGTTTTCTGAGGTGGTGAGTTGTCTAATTGTTTGTGTTAAAAATATGCAGTTAACTAACAAAATACAAACTGTGCAGGCTACTCATAATATTAAAAACTGTAAAAACTAAATATTTAAAACTTTGTGTGTTTCGATGATGTTTTGCATTTCCATCATAGGTTCAGATTACAGCCCCAAGTTACTTTGAAAATGGGGAACTCAGCTTAGAAACAGGTACATGTAGATTCTGAATAGTATACCAGTATAGTAAAACTCCTTAAAATGTGGGCGACACGGTGGTGTAGTGGTTAGGGACCGATCATTATTTATGTGGGGGGGTGGGGGGGATTTTTTTTGTTTTAGCATGAAAGAAAAAACGTGACCCACCCCTTTAAGGCCATTAATTAATTCTTGACCCACCCCCATATAACTTTATATAAGAGGTGACCCACCCCCAACCCCCTTCAATCTATACCTCCATAAGGAGTTCCTGTTCACTGAACGAAATCAGCATATCATTGTGAAAGCCTAAATGAGAAGTTGTCATGCTTAAAACTAAAACTAAGCAAAGCAGTCACAGATATCAAAAACAATTTAACACCCTCAGTGCAGGCATTAAGCAGATTTTCTGCTGCCAAGGGGAAAAAGAGAACAAGAAGTCAGAAGGAGAACAGAAGAAAGGCCAAAAAAAGAAAACAGGAAAGACTCCAGGCAGCTGTGTTCAAAACAATGAAGAACATTACAGCAACAACAACAAACAAAACTTTACTTGTTGACCATTGAAAATCTCTGTTTCCCTGAAGGTTACAACATCAGTTCTACAAGCCAACATTCCCTTTGCGAGGAAGAACTCAACGTAGACAATCTTGCTAGGTTGAAGAGAAGTGCTGTCGAACATTTGCACATTATGAGGAATCAAGGACTATTTGCAATGGATGCGTTTGAACTTGTTGATAATACAATTAAAAGAGTATTGGACAGTTGAAAATCCTTGCTTTTTAGATCAGGTCACAAAAAGGAGCTCAATAGCTCCATATTACAGTCAAACTACCGGAAGCGTGAACACCTAGACATCATTATTGATTAGATTAATCGCTTATTGAAAAAATAAGTTTTCCAATATTCAAATCAAAACGAGTTTAAAAAAATTTGCTTTTTTACTGAAGTCATTAAACAAAAAATAGTAATTCAATTAAAAAACGAATTTTCAAACTGTTTTTGATTTGAAAATTGGAAAAATTTGATTTTACTAAATTGAATAATGAATTCAATAATCCATTATTGAAACCAATAATGATTTCTAGCTGTTCACGCTTCAGGTAGTAAAAGTTCCCAGACAGTTATTTTAAGAAAAGGAAGCATGCAAGCCTTCTCAATAGGGCTTATGTTTATTTATTGATATTTAGTGCCCACATCTTTGATTCTCCATACTTAGGTTGAATTGCTACATGTGACATCCAGTTGTGTTATATTTTATGTCCAGCATTGCATTAGAATTTATATAGATCTTCCACATGAATTGTAGTGAGTGTGATTCTTTACAAAACACACAATGACCCACCCCCGATCATCGAGAAATTCTCTTTTGGCCCACCCCTTTCCTCTACAAAAAATAGGCCTGGCCCACCCCATGATTTTTCCCCCCCCACCCCCCCACATAAATAATGACCGGTCCCTTAGCGCGTTGGACTTTCAACCTGAAGATCGGTGGTTCGAAGCCTGGTCTCTGCCGTCGTGTTGTTTCCTTAGACAAGAAACTTTACTCCACATTGTCTCTCTCCACCCAGGTGTATAAATGGGTACTGGCGACAAAATGCTGGGGGTAACCCTGCGATGGACTAGCATCCCATCCAGGGGGAGTAGCAATATTCCTAGTTGCTTCATGCTACGGAAACCAGGTTAAGCTCCGACCGTGTGGGCCATCTTGGCCCGAGTGCGACTTTACCTTTTTACTTTTACTGCTAATTAAAAGTATTAATAAGTTTAAAATTCCTTTTATTTCAGTTTGTCATGACATTGATCAGTGGCCATACCCTGAAGCAGGTCATACATTACAGTTACCTCTGATGGGTAATGTTATGCAGGTATGATGTGCATGTATGTATTGTTGTGGTTCAATTTTTAAACCATGCAGTTTGATTTTTGCTCTCCTTTGCAGCTGATTATGGTACTGAGACAAAAGTTAAGGAAAATCAAATTAAACTGGTTTGAAATTTTTAAACCAAAGAAAAATTTGAACCACAACATAATAGATATCATGTTCCGAGTTTGCAACACAGGTACTGCATAATGCTCTGGGCATCGGTTGTTCAAAAGATTGGTAGTGCTATCCACTGGATAAATCACTATCCAGCAGATACATGTAACACAAAGGCTTTTGTTAATACTTATCCATTGGATAGTGATTTATTCGGTGAATATAGTGCTATCCTCCTTTTCAAGAACCACGGCCTGGCTTTTAAACTATCACAGGTTAGGATAGGCCAATTTCTACATGTAGAACTTTTAGTTTTATAATAATTAACAGCTTACAATGTTGAGAAAGATGTGATGTTCATCACGTCACAAGTACGAGACAAAGAAAATAATCTGAGTCCCAACAGGAATCAAACTTACGACCTTCTGTTAACCAGTTGGATGCTCTTACTAACCACTGAGCTTATGAGAGACTCGTGGCAAACCTTTTGCCTTGTACTTCATGTATGACATGTGTTCTGCATACTGCTAGGATCAGAAATGTCAAAGGTGTCATAAGAGGGATAAATAAAGAAAGATGGTAAATTAAAAGCTCGGTAATGAAATGAGAACGACGTAATGTCGCAAGCATGGGACAAAGAAAAATATCTGAGTTCCTAACAGGTATCAAACCAATGACTTTACAGTGTTGTACATGTGTTTTATCATCACTGTTAGGTGCGAGTGCCTTCCAGAGGAGACAAACCAGGAGCAGTGTCGTCACCAGACCACCCACTTGTTGCTCATATCGTAGTAAGTTTATTCCAGACATGTTAAATAATAATTTGTTAAGAATAATAATTATTTGAATATTAAATAATATTTGAATACCATAAATCCTCTATTAACCCTTTGACTCACAAGAGTGACAAAATCAAAATTCATAAAAAATCCTGAAGTTCATTTTGTAAAGCAATGAAAAACAAATAATACCATACAAACATAATGACAAAGAGGTTTCATTTGAATGGTCACACCATAAGCTTTCGTTCACAGAGTCAAATTTAGAACTATATAACATGTATCTAGTATTTGACTCTCGGTCAAAGTATGGTTTATGTACATTTATCCACATGCAGGAAGTTCAAACTACAGATGCACATCAGGTTTTGCTAAATTACAGCCCACCTCCTCTATTAAGCTCCCCTCTCTAATATAAGACCCCCCCTCCAAACATGTTTAATAGGATTATACAAACAGTAGCACTGGAATAATTGTTCCATAAAAGGCTTTTGCAGACCTGCTCCCTGGCATTAAATTAATTTATGTCCTATCCTGCCATCATCTCAGAGGATCTTTCATGATCTCACTTATGCTTTATGCAAGTTGACAGGCAGTGTAACATCTTCTGCTTTTGAGTTAACAACACAGATTCTGATTAATATGTTCCTGCACATTTATGTAATACATCTCTTTCTATTTCAGCCTCAAATGCCCTCACCCAAGGTCATCCCAACTCTAAAGGATCCAGATATATTTAGGTTGGTTGCTGGATTTAGAATAAAGTACATACCTGTAATTTTTAATTAGTAATTATTTATCTATACAGTCAAACTGTAATGTTAGCAGAAGTAAAGAGATCAAAAGATCCCATATCTTAAAATATATTTACATGTACATTTATTGACTTTTAGAGTTGTCTGGGGTGCTTTTTAATTTGACAAAATGTGTTGTCCCTTCTTGTGAAAAATAATACAGATTGGATTGCTTTAATGTTACATGAATGTATATACAAATGCAGCTACATGAACTTGTCATTATTTTAGCACAAATCTATTTTCTTAGTTTAACAACACATTTTCAAAGTGAAAAATTGTAAAATTTGACATGTAAGGTGGTTTTGCTAGCCAGCCTTTTGATTGGTAATACCTATACTCTACATTGTGTATTGAGTTTTTTACCACAATTGCCGCTAAACTCGCAATCTGATTGGTCGACGTGAGTGGTAAATGAGAGAACAGACAACGGTGCTGACGCTAACATCACGCACGCTTGAAAAACACCAATCAGATTGCGAGAAAGTTATAGACAACGCTTGCTCTTTCTTTGTTGTCACGTTTTGTAACAAGACTTCAACTGAATTTTTCCTTGTGTTTTTTCTAAATATTGTTGTAAAAAACAACTTTACACCGGTTTTCCGTGGTGTGGACTCTTATTTACCACGATTTACTTCATCACATGGTCAAAATTTGTTGCTGACTCACTCGGCTGCGCCTCGTGAGTCCACAACATTTTGACCATGTGATGACGTAAATCCTGGTAAATAAGAGTCCACACCACGGAAAACCGTGTGTAAATTTGTTAATTATATTATTCTCTTTTCCAGATGTCTTCAATCTGTTCTTCCACACATTCATCTTTTGTGGGAATTGGCACTAACAAATGAGGTACAGATAGAGGACACTTGCAACTTTTCCTTGAACTTGTTTCTAATAATCAGGGCTGCCATTAATTTTGTAAGTAGCAGGCTGAAAATGGAAAGTAGGCAGCTTGGCACTCAATGCCGTGTTTTTTTTTTACCCGGAGATTACGTGTAAACCTGGGAACCACCTGTGAAAATGTTCCAGGTGCCACCCACAGACCTTGGATAACTTCGAAAGAGATCAAGTTGGCCATAATATCAACTGCCGATACTTAAAACTGTTGTAATACAGATTAATACATCTTTACTTCGACTAAAAAATTAGAAAAGAATGTCTTACATGTAATTTCTCTAAGCTTTCTCTTCAACAGCAACAGTGATGAAACGAAAGTAGACGGCCGACGATGGGCAAGTACCCTCCCCCCCCCATCCCCCCCGGCCACATTGGTGGGAGGCGAGCACTCTCACCACTGTACCATCCTTGCTAAATTATTCCCTGCTAAATTATTTCTCATCTTATTTTAGCCCATTGTTGTGATGGCACCTTCACCAACAATCTGCTCGGAGACAGTCCAAGCTCTTACAAGGTAGATGAATATTGTATCACATGGCATAAACTGTAGCTCGTACATTATAATTCGACTGTTAGGTCATTAAACCTGATGAGGAAAAGAGAACATGCAAAATATTACACACTCAGTCGATTGCCGTATTAGACAATCATTAGATAATGTCATTACCATATTACACACTCGGTAGATTTCCATATTAAGTTCATTGTCATGTTACGCACTCAGTAGATTGCCGTATTAGACAATCATTAGATATTTTCATTACCATAAATTGCCGTATTAAGTGCATTGCCATGTTAAGTAAGCTATAATTATAAATGGAATTTCAGTCAAATGATAAATCCCTTATTCAATGGATAAATCCAAAAAGTACAAGGGCCATTACTTTCAGAACTTAACTGGTAAATTTCTTTTGCACTTTCAGTTTAATCTCGCCGCTCCATTACTGCTCAGACTACAGACCTTTCTTCACGATCCATGATACAGAATTTAAAGAATACACGACAAGAACACAAGCTCCGTAAGTATCAAGATACTTATAATACTGCTCAATAGCTTTAATTTATATGCCCCATGCTTAGATTTTATTCACGGACTCAATTGCTAAGGGAGTAGAACCACCTTGTTTAGCAGAATAAACAGCAACGTGGGAAAATACTGCTCAGTAGCTGTAACTTTTATGTTCACACTTAGGATTTTGTTCACAGACTCAAACATTAGGACCATCAAACATTAGGACCATCTTATGTGGAATAAAAAAAGCTACCATAGAAAACCATGCACTGCTCACTACATTTTAAATTAGTTTCCATTTGAATGGTCACACTTTTTGATCTTGTCTAAGAACCTAACTTTGGGGTCATTGTACAATACTTTAATTTCCATTACTTATGGGTCAGAAGCATTGTTTGATCAGTGCGCTTTCAAGAATATTGTGACAAAGACAAAATCTTTTGTATTTCAGGCCTGGAGTCATTCTTGGAGTGACTAATCCTTTCTTTGCCAAAACTCTTCAACACTGGCCGCACATGGTGAGAATAGGAGAAATGTCTAATCTTGGTAAGTAACAACAATCACAGACTCAAAAGATAGAACCACCTTGTACAGTCTAATAAACAGTACCACAGGAAAGTACTGCTCAATAGCTTTCATTAGAATGGTCACACTTTAGGATTTCATCCGCAGTCTCAAAAGTTAGAACCACCTTGTACAGCATAATAAACAGTACCACAGGAAAGTACTGCTCAGTAGCTTTCATTTGAATGGTCACACTTTAGGATTTCATCCGCAGTCTCAAAAGTTAGAACCACCTTGTACAGCATAATAAACAGTACCACAGTAAAGTACTGCTCAGTAGCTTTCATTTGAATGGTCACACTTTAGGATTTCATCCACAGACTCAAAAGTTAAAACCACTTTGTACAGCATAATAAACAGTACCACATGATAGTACTGCTCAATATTTAGCTTTTGTCATAGTGTAATAATGTATATTGATGCAAGAGGGTAGAATGTGCCATGTTGTGTATGATTTGACTGTTTTAAATTTGCACAGTCGTGTAAATAAATACTGTCTTAGAGTGATTAATTTTGTTCAACTTTTTAATAGTATTATCATCAAGAAGATCTCCTGGTGTTGGACAAAATGCGAAAAGGACATTATCGTCAAAACCAGGTATTCTGAAAATGTTGATAAACTTTGCAGATTAAGCAATCTGTTTTTGAAAAAACCTTCAAAACACAGAATAATGGCCAGATGGCACCATTCTCATCAAGAATTCCATTGTATACATTTTAGTTCAGATAATTTACCATTAATTGTCACAAGCTTCCTATACAACTAAAGACATCTAACAGGAACAATTTTCAATACCAAGTGAGGTAAATATTGCCGCTGTCCTTAGAAAATTCTTTGCAAATTAGATCGAGTATGTACGCTGTAGATGTTATTTTATATTTTTTTTTCTCTAGGTATTTATACAAAGTACAAGCAATTATTAGCGAAGGATAAACTTATATTCAGAAGACTAAGCAAGGTGAGTACAAGGGTGACTACATTGTGGTATTTATATTCACTTGGCTATTAGAGCTAATTTGCTAATAAGCCAATAATTTAAATTATATTCTGACAAACACAACGTTGAATTCCGTTGAAGCCCCCGAAGCCCTGATTTTTTTTCATTTTACATTCTCTGTCCATTGTTCATATCATATGATTCATTCATACCTCATTTGTCACAAATAAATCAGTGAAGTAACAATGTGTAAACTTGCCACTTTATTGTGGATGAAGCCACACCTGAAAACTGAAATCCAAAAACTGATCTAACATGTGTTCTGTCAACAGGGAAATCATCCAAAGCGACCTCCAGAAGTGCAGGTGAGTTTATGGAATACTTCATACTGCTGGGGCTTTCAATATGTGCAGTTTGATTTCTGTTAAATGACCTGCTTTGTTGTGTTACTGTGGCAGCGATGTGGGAGCGATGAAGCTAACCGGGGATCAAGTCTTCCGCTGCCAACCATGCCCCCCCCCCCACTCCCCCCGGGCTCCATTACATTAGACCTGTTCTCTGAACAATGAACTCTGAACTCCTGTTGGCCGAACTCTTTATTTGAACACAAGAAAGAAAACTAGAATTATGAAAACTGGGAAGGTTACTTGAATTGGCAAAGTTACGAATCTCAGATGCGCTTTGAAGAAAATTTACATTATTTTATTCTTCATCGTTTATTGACCATCTGAGATCACACGTAAGTGTTTCTTGTGGCTCTGAAATTTTTGGAACTTTCAAAGTGTTCGCAAGAGTGTTCAATCCTGAACATATTTCTTTATTTTATGTTTTATTTTTGTAGAATGCCATACTGAGGAGACACTTGGTGGAACTTACACAAAGCTTCATGATACCATTGGTATGATCGCAAACGTAATGTTTTTGTACTGTTTTCGGTTGATGGCCATTCACGTTCATTATTAATAACAATAAGAAGAAGAAGAAGAAGAAGAAGAAGAAGAAGAAGAAGAAGACGACGACGACGAAGACGACGACGATGGCGAAAAAGACGACGACGAAGACGACGACGACGACGAAAAAATCGGGGACGAAGACGGTGACGAAGACGATGACGAAGACGACGACGAAGACGACGACGACAAAGACGACGACGACAAAGACAAAGAAAGACGAAGACGACGACGTTTTATAGTGCGCTTATTACGCTATAAGACGTTTTTTAGAGTGCATATTACATGTGGAATATGTTCATATTAAAAAATAATAAGAAGAAGACGTTTTATAGTGCGCATATTACATGTGAAATATGTTCATATTAAAAGAGGAAGTGGTCTTATCAATCTCATCAAACTAGTTAGGCAAAGATCATTCCTTGGGAAATCGGCTCTTCTTCGTTCAAATGATTTTTTTATGTTGGGGTGCGGGTAGGGGGAGGAGATTACAATGTTTTGAAATGCATCATTCTCACCTTCTTAACGTTTCCTCTTTTCAATGCTCAGGAAAGATATGTCGCCAGTCTCATGCCCCTGCAGAGAAGCATCTCTCCTTGGAAGGTAAACATTTCATGTTTTTATTCATACATATAACTCGTAAATAAACGAAAACCTCAAATTTCTGGAGGACACAAACAAAATTGTGCCTTGCGGGACCATGTGTTAGCACTTGCAGATGAGACTTGTATTTCTTTAGCTTCTTATTTAAACTCTAATTCGTGTTGTGTTTATATTTTAGCACCCTCCAAGATTAAAGCCTTTTGATGCAGATGAGTTTTTGACGACATTAGAACACTCCGGGCCCCAGCTAACATCCAGGCTGCGAGGAAACTGGGTTGGACTCTACAGGTAGAGACAAATAAGTTTGATGATTTCTGTTTGAAGTGAAGGTCGTGTTGGTTTGAGGGGCAAAATAAACCTATTATTTTTATTTTAGTTGCTTAACCCAATTGACCAAGTTGAGTACTTGTTAAGGATTCAAATGGTCACAGGTCTACCGGACCTCTAGACATTTTGCGATGGTAGTGGGACAAAATTTCACTCGATGGCTCAATCGGCTGTTAACGTTGAGCCCGCGCTATGTTATGGTCGTCTGCCTTATCCATGGGGACAGCGTTGGAGGGAGGGAGGGAGGGTGGAGAGTTGGACGCAAGCAAAAAATTTTGTTTAGGAGAGGGGAGGGCCCGAACGTTTGGTTTCATATTTGATTCTTTATTGAAACGAATGTAATAAGTTTGAAGTGATTTCCAAACAAGTTCTCATTATATCTCAACCGCTCTATCATCATTTTTTTCCATTAAAAGCGGAAGCATACATGTAGTTGTTTTTTGGGTTGGCCGCCTGAGAAACAAGTCGTTGTTTAAAAGCTAACACAGTCTTTTTTCTTTAAAGGAAATTCTTTAAGTCCGCTAACTTTGAAGGTTGGCTCCGTCATCGTCAGCAAGAAATCAGACAGAAGCTGGAACTTCTGCACCTAGAAGCACTGGGAAAAGCTGTGAGCATTTTTTTTTTTATTCAACCAGGAGTTAGATTTTTTGAGTGTCGAAAGCAATTTCACAATTGCTTTGGCTTTACATTGCTACGCTTTGTGATTGGCTAAAAATTCTCGCGCCAAGTTTTCTCAACCAATCAGAAGTAAAACCAAAAAACAATCGTGACTTGCTCGCACGCATTTTCCTGCGCTTGGCGCCGGCTACATGCATTTGGTGTAAATTTCAAGAACTGTTGAAAGACGTATTATCAACTTTTTTAAGGTTTGTTCCATTGCGGTACCGATCTCCTGTTCCTGTTGTTGTGTATTAGGGTAACTCTGGATACATGCAGAAGCAAACAAAATGGATCTAAGGCCATCCTGTTACGTTTGCTATCTTTTTGCTTTTAATGATTTTGTGTTGGTTGGTCAATGATAAAAAAAAAACAGAGGAGTAGTCTTGTATCAAGAGACGTACTCCATCTTCATCACTGTGCAGTCTAGACAGAAGGTCATTTTGAGGTCACAAAAGTAATATAGATAGGTATCAAAACCGTATCAAGTACTGTTGAACAGTACCAATCTCCTATCGTCAGGGGTTTTTAGTTTTCGTTTCGGGAGAAGTTCTGAGTGGCCGAGCATCCTTGGGGTGGGGGTGGGGGTGGGGGGGGGGGGATCTCCTTCCCTCGGAAATGTTTCGAGATGTGTAGTACTAATCTCCTGCTGTTGTGTGGTGCAAATTTCGAGAAATGTTGAAGGACGTTTTGTCAAGGTGTCATCACAGTGCCAATATCCTGTGATTGTGTAGTAGTGTAAATTTTTACTAAGTTCTTATTTTAGTTGAGACATAATTGTTGTTGTTCTTTGGTTTTCAGGATGTTTCATTTTGGATCAAGGACAAACATGAAGTGGAGATGGTTGATTTGTTCTTGCAGATCAAAGAGAAGCTGGTGAGTTTACG
This sequence comes from Cladopsammia gracilis, assembly GCA_022457155.1. Classification (NCBI taxonomy): domain Eukaryota; kingdom Metazoa; phylum Cnidaria; class Anthozoa; order Scleractinia; family Dendrophylliidae; genus Cladopsammia; species Cladopsammia gracilis. Next base: position 967,635 of record JAJGOT010000016.1, read on the forward strand.
TTCGCTTGTAGGAGAGTGGTACCGAGAGTTGATAAGGGTGGACCGATACCCGCTTTTTCCATTCGATGCTATAAGAGTACGATTTTTATCGATATTTGGCATTTCTTTTCGATATTGGTATCGATGCTGTATTATGATGTCGTTGGTCGAGACTCGTTGTGAAGTCATCACTATATGGCGAGTGGGACTGGGGAGATATAATTATGTTTTAGTTTATTTACCTGGTACGGTTTATTTTTCGAACGTTAAAGTTTGAAAACAGAAAAAAAGTACTCAAAGAATATCCAACCTCATTGTAGAGGGCCAATTTTTGTATGACGAGCCCTAAGTATGAGTGGAATAATTGTTTAAGGCGACCTATCGCTAGCTATTAATGTCGATCCCAGAATCCGCGTTACCATTGTCCGGCGGAACGGGCAACGAGGGATTCCGCTGGACAATGGTAACGCAAACTGGGAACGAGATTGGACATCTGCCTTATGGAAAATGTTATCAACTTAACATGAGATTCGTGTCATGTCGCGCCATATCATCTCCTTAAATTTGTTAAAAGTTGCACCACACTTGTACAACGAATATTATGCAATAAATAGCATTTCATGATTGCGATTACGTCATGGTTCTGGAAGGTAAGCTAGGATAAGATGCAAAATATACAAGGATGTGGGTTGAAACAAGGCGTACTGTCTTCCAGACTTTGTGAACGGGAGGCCACTGTTCAAAATCTAGTTAGACCAAGGTTGTAAGGTGTATTTAGACACGAAAAGTTGGTGTTATCAACTGAGCTGTTTAAGGTAAATTGACTTTATCAATACAGTTTCCTTAGACACGCAATCATTCGGTTTCTCAATGCGGCAGCGCGCTGCCTGAACCACAATGTATTAACCCTTTAAGCCCTAATATCAAAATTTGAATTCTCATTCTAGTCCTATTCATTTCCTAGAGAAGTTGTGGGGAGAAACTGCTTGGATATCAAGAGAACTCCTCTCGTGTGATCATGTCCTTAATTCTCATGACCTTTTTGATTGATAAGGCATTAATATTACAAGGAGAAATTTGATGCTGATCCGGCTCTTAGGGCTTAATTTTGATCATGACATCTCATTGTCACCATATAATTACCTGTCCCTCGACTAGAGTAAGCAAAGACAATTAACAAAAACTAACAACAAGGTTAATAGATGTTTATACCTCTGTTCTTTACAAAGAATTATTTACTTCAACGTGAAACATGCCTATAGAACTGTTGCTACACAGTTTGATTATCCCTGCTATGTTTACAGTATTATAAAAGGCCTACTTCTCTTAGCTTTTCTTCCCCACTATAAAACGAAAAAATTCACAGTTTGCGGTGTTAATGATTCATCTCTAAATCTGTTACGGATCCTTGAAAACTATAAAGAACTAGTCTTTCAGAATGTCTTAATTCCATTTCAGCTATGTATTCTTTGACTGCTTTCTTGATTTTCTTCTCAATCCTAATTTTATTCCAGCCGCTAAACGTCTCCCGCTTTTTAGCGAATCCTCCAAGTATAAGCGATGGGATTGCTCCACTTATAAACACAAAAATGGTCGAGACCAGCGCTGATATATCATTCGTAGTTTTGAACGATAAAATGATAAATAATGATAGAGATAAAAATAATAAAATTAGGGTAATTTCTCGTAGCATGCAGCACATTTCAGTTCTTAAGGGAAAAGCAACTTGCTCTTGAGAATGAAATTCGTTGTCTTTAAACAAAACACGGGCATACCAAACAATGTTTTTTTTTTCGTTGTTACCGCAGACAAACCAAAACAGTTCTTTTGGGATTGTCTCATTACTGCTACAGTTTAACAACGGCAAATCCTTAGTGTCCTCTTTCCAATGTTTTGATATCATACCTTTGACTTCTTTGAATCTGCTTTGTAAATTTGAATAACAGAGATACATATTTCTTGCAACTACCAGGATAAAAGCCGCGTAGGGAGTTACAAATTGTGCATTTAAAACTAGTCCCATGATTGTAAACAAGAAAGTCTGTATGATAAAATTTACTGATATATCCAAAACAGTAAAAAACAAAATGCACAACAGTATTGAAGATATAGCAGCAAAAACAGCTGATATGACTCCCAAATTCGTAGAGTAAACAAATATTTTTATAGTCTTCTGGTATAAAATTAAGGAACAGGTTAAAAGTGGTGAAAAACCGAGGATTGTAAACCCTAGTTTGATTAGAAAAATCGTTATATAGATTATTCCTGATGCTGCAACAACAAGCAATCCTGGAAAAGCAGAAATTAAAACACACAAGGAGCGAAATGCTCGTCTCTGTCGAGATTCCCTTAACCGAAGATTTGTTCTGCATGGAATCAATTTTTTAAGGCAGCTCTTTAATGCATTCATGTACTGCTCAAACATGAAAAAGGTTAAATCGTAAACGCACTCACGTTGTACTTTTAAACGTTGAAGGATCTCGTGACTCATTGAAACAGATCGATAAAACAAATCCTTTGGTCTGATTAATAGAAGTAACACAAACACATTAACACAACCAGCGAGTAGCATAATATTGAAAACTGTTTCTTTTGCTCTCCAACTATAAAATCCCATAAGGGAACAAGCACTGGTCCCTGATACTCCTACTGTTTTGACGTCGTCCATTGGCAATTTTTGGCAAGTCTCCTGGTAAAATCGGAATTTATAAAACATAATTACAGCAAACTTAAGGTGTACAAAAATAGGAAATGCAACAAAACACAGAAATAATAGTTTGAGGTTGAAATTGATTTTTAAATGTGGAAGTTCCTTTGCATAGTCGCCAAGAAGACCGCAAAAGGTGATAGGAGTCGCATCGTCCAAGGGAATTTCACGATCTGACGTTTCCTGGTCATCACGAACAGGGAAATTTAATTCGAGGCTGTAAGAATCTTCTTCGTCTCTGTCCTCTTCCGACTCCACTCTTTGTTCGATATCATTTTCTTGTTGATTGGGTTGACTGGGTAACACTTGGTTATTTTCGTCGTCTGTGTCGTTTTCCAATCCGATATTTACAAGGTCGATGTTATTTTCCACTTGATTATCTTCGTTGTCTCGGTCCTCTTCCAACTCGCTTTCCTGTTTGTTTCTTATTTGCTGTTCCTCCTCCTTTTCCTTTTCATACTCGTGTTGAAGGTTGAAAAGGAAATCTGGTAATAACAGAGAAATTGCTGGCAAGTATAACAATAGTATTATCACAAAAATGTTAAAAACGGCGTTAAGTGACGCTAAGAACCAGTCACTTTCAACGCGAATCCCGCACCGAATAAGCGGATCATTCATTTCTGTGAAGTTCTGTACACTGCAGCACAGGTAGTTCAATTCTCTATCAAGAGAAATTGAGAAGGGGCTACTAGGGGTCCAAGAGGAATTGCTCACGTGGGTTGTACACACAAAGTCTTTTTGGTGTAAGTGGTTGTCAGAGCTTACTTTCGTTACTTTCACGACATTGCCTAACAGTGTTTCCCCGAGGGCATTGTCCTGACAAGATGTGTTCAAACGGGCAAGACATCCAGTTGGTTGTTCTTCCAGATGCACATTCATGTGCCTTACTTGATATTTTAGTAATCCCAGAGAATAAATGTCATAGTCTTCCGGCAAAAATAGCATCGGCTCTCTTAGCGTCATTACCCAAACCCATCTGTTGGCGAAAGAGCTTTCCTTCGACTCGAACGGATGAAAGCTGTCGTTGTCGATTTCTAGATTGAAGTAGACCAATCTTACACCCTTCTCTGAAGCTAGCTTTTGGAATGTGAGAGCTACATCTCGTTCAACTGGAACAAGCTTACACTGAACCTCGCCACAGGCATTTTGAGCAACAGAAAACGCCAGAAACCAAACTACTACAAGAGAAACAACCAGGATAGCCATGTTCGGCGACTTGTTTCTCTGATCTGTTCCGCGCAACCAAAGTATTTAGGGAATGCAACTAGTCCACATCGGTTGCAGTCAAAACCGGTCAAGCGTTCCCGCCAACAATGAATTAATGAATTCATTATTGCAAATTTGATTTCATTACTCGTTTCAATAATCCGCTCTTCAAATAAATAATACAAAATTCAAAATAAGCCTCGATTCAAAAGAATAGCCGATTTTTTCCTTGCTCATTAGCTTTTTCGAAAATTCACTTTTTTCTAGGGAAACTAATCGCTAAATGTTTTTGCGATACTGCTGCGACGGCCAAGTGTTGTTTACAACACTGATAAACCGATGAACGCGACAACTGAGCATGAATCTGTCTGTTTTGTAGCCGTTACAGTAAAATCGCTCAGATTTCTACTTCATTTACAGAGAAAGACGAAAGGTAAGCTAGCAATAAAAAAACTATAGCGAGGCGGCGACGATTCTTTTGCAAGGAACAGAGAAGCGTGGTTTCGTGACTAACCGTTTGTTTCGCTTTCTTGCGGTTTCGAGTCGCTTCTGATTGGTTGCTGCACAATGGGAAATGTCAAAATTTGGATTCGCACAGTAATCCATCAAAATTTGATTTTTGAATCGAGGCTTATTTTGAATTTTGCATTATTTATTCGAAGAGCGGATTATTGAAACGAATAATGAAATCAAATTTGCAATAATAAATTCATTAATTCATTCTTGGCGGGAACGCTTGACCGGTTTTGACTGTAACACAGTCAAGCAAATAAATTCCACTTTATCTGTCATAAATTGTCGGCGTCTGTTTTTTTGTCAGTATAAATGTTATTGCTATTTTACCCGATTAAGTGTTATCCAGTAAACGCAATGTAAGTATCACGATTCTAAGTTACTTTTGCTTGCTTCAGTTTAAGATAGCTAGTTTTTGCCTTCTATAAAACCAGTCCGTGATTGGTTAAAAAATTACCGCAGCACATTTTTGGGACGATTCTTCGCGTGCAAAACCACAATTTAAAATATTCTTCAACGAAAAAAGAAAGGGCATAAACGTTTATTACTTTGTCAAGTTGAGTGATAAAACAACAATTTTTTCGGTGCAACAATCCACTTTACTGAAAATCAAAGAAAACACGAGTTTTAAACCTGTTTTTTGATTGTTTGAACGGTTTAATGAAAAAAAAATATGGCAAACATGGCGTTATTTTCCTAAGTTGTCGACGGTTTGAACTCAACGTCTGACGTGAAATTTCCCTATTTTGCTAACTTTTTGCAAAACAAAAATCTAATTACGTGTACAAGGCCTTGTTTACAACACTTCAAAAGTCGCCGTCATTTTTAATGTAATGCAGTATTGCCTTCTCAAAATCGCAATTGGTCTAGATCTATAGAGAATGCAACGTGTGATTTTTATTTACATAACTATGTGACCTTCAGACCTTTTTACGACAGTGTCGTTCGAGAATTTTGTCTATTATATTGCTGTCAGCGTATAATAGATCATATAGTCCTAGCAACCTTTATCACACCGCATTGAGTGAAACTGCAAGTTTCGAGAAAATCTGCCGTAAACTTGAAGTTCACCAAAACACACGAAGAAACTTAAAGTTTACCAAAACCAAAACACACGAAGAAGAAATGGAAAACGCACAGCGTGCAACCATCGAGTTTTATAATTCAACACATTGATACACTGCCCAAATATGGTCAAAAAGTTATCGATATACGCTATGTCTACATGACGTACTATATCCAACGATGGAGGTAAATTTCGCATTTTGACACGAGAATGCAAAAATGACGGACCGGCCTCCATATTTTTTCTTCAAACTGTGCTTTGTTATGAATGTGTTCAATTATAAAACTATTATAGCGCTCAAGCCTGCCTGATATCACGTAATTCTTATTCGACGAGGCCGTAGGCCAAATGGATGCACGCGGGAGGTTGCTAAGCACGAAAAAGCGAGTGTGGGAAGAGTAGAAAGAGTGGCGAGTGTGGCGAATGTGTCGACACATGCGCGCGCTATTGCGTGTACAAATCATTAGTTCCAAAGACTTCTCGTCAAAAAAAAAGAATCTCGCTGATTAAGTAGGTTTTCGTCTCATTGTGGATTGTCAAACCTTTTTTTGTTAATGACTTCCATAACATTGCAAGGACCACTTGAACAGACAGTAGCAAAACTAGCTGGATCTTTGTGCAGATCAGGATCAGCAATCAACTAAATAAAAAACTTTAACATGCAAGGCTGATTAGACAGCAAATTCATTCGATTTCTTTTAACCCTTTGACTCCTAAATTTCCACCAAAAAAAAACGTTTTTTCAGGCTAGAAATGTAATTTTATGGCCATTATCTAGCCAAATTGAGGCCGAATAGTCAATAACATCGTTTGCAGCTCGGCAAACTAAACCCTCCTGCCATTTGTAGAAGTATTTGAGAATTTGAGTTCGGGCATGCGCACTGATCGAAATTTCGATAGTTTTTGAACGAGAAAAACACGACTTGCCTTGACTTTTTCTTTTTCATTCTCAAGCCCGTTCCTTTAGTTTCCTTTTTGTCTGTTCGTTTTTGGTCAGTTTTGTTGACCTTTTAATAGTCTTTCTTGACAATGTAAAGTTTTCACCCAAACGTCGCGGAATGTGGAAATTTTGATCGTCAAGTAGCCGTCGGTGGGAAGGGCAAATTTTCCTTTGATTTTGTAACATAAAGTTCACAGGTTGTTTGCGTGAAACTCCAGTTCAATTCATCCAATCGGTCTCATTTGGGTATGTTTAGCAAGATTTCCTCCTTCCCTTGCCGATAATTGAAAAAAATATCTTCGGACGCTAAAACTGATGACGTCACAAATGGTACAACATGCATGACCCTAAACAGCGCCTAAAAGCGCGCATGGGAGTGAAAGGGTTAATAATATTTGCTCAATATTTCGGTTAGACAAAACTAACCTTCATCAGGGGCTAAGAAAGCTAAGTGAGTAGCTTAGCTTTCCTAGTACATTAAAGCAAATTTTGAGCCAAATAAAACGGACCAATTTTTTTTTCTAGGAAGGCCTCAATATGAAATGAGGGGTTTGCGCAAATCCAGATTTTGGCTCCTGTTTTTATTTCGAAGAAAATCGGTTCATATTTAATAACCCATGCTTCATTCAACTAGGAGACACAAAAATAATTATTGCAATAGAGTAAAAAAACAAAGAAGTTATGACCAAACGTTTGCCGTTGCGAAATTGCATCCAGGTCACAGATGAGCGCATTTTCATTTCGAGCGAGTGACCTTAACATTGTGTCAGTTTTAATAATAAAAAATTCAAAGTGGGCTGAATGATTGTTATAAAAGGTGACAGGCCTAGCACAAATCCTACTCGTTTCTAAAAGCATTTTAGCCCGGCTATGGTGACCCCAAGTACGTGTATTACTAAGAGATTTTTTCTTTTAGATCAAAATTAAGATGTAACAGGCCTGTTGTTCTCAATGTTGTCGATTCTTTAATCTTAGGAAAAAGTCTCTATGGCTGTGATACTGACAGGAGGAATTTACGATTTCCCACTTGCTTAGAATATTCAGTTATACCGTCGTTTGTTTGCTAGCTCTGGGAATAGCAATAGTAAGAATTGTTTTGGTTCCCTTTAAGTAACAATCCGTGTAAGAAGTAGGCAATTCTCTATTGTTCCGCTGCATTTCGCTTTCCCCACATAAGAATGTTTAGATTTTAGTACTGAGAATACGTCAACCTATGGACAACATGGTTTTGAAATAAAATTTACTGAAACTTTATTTTAAAGCGATGTTTCTTTTGTGTTACAAGATTTCATCCAATCGTAAGACTCCAAAACAATGGCCAAGAAAGACTTCTAATTTTCCATGTTCCCCACATATAATTTTTGTTGCATTAAAAATCACAATAGTTTACACTAAAAGGGCATCAATTAGTAAACTAGAGATAAATAAATGCGCTGCCTGATGAAGTTATGGTAGATTTTCATGTTTTAGCCAATGAGGTGGACGGTTTAAACAATAGCACAATTCACTCCTTTCTGCATTCCGTGCATTTGGGTTGCCTACTTCTTACACGGACTGTTACTTAAAGTAAAATAGTAAAACTTTATTTAAATTTAAAATTACATTAAAAATCTAATTACAATAAGGTACGTTACTAAAATATTTGGCTCGGCGGCAGAAAGATTGTATGTTTTCGGAGTTTAGTATGTTTGCAAGAAGTTCGTGCCACTAAAAGGAAAGGTATTTTCCAAAATTTAGTTTACCTCTTGGTATGGAGTTCTTAGAGTGGTTTTACTTCATCTGTGAAATAGATAGTAGGATTTTACGCCGTAGTACTTCGTATCAGTTTCTATTATCCTCAAATATTAGAGCGATTACAGTTAACCCGTGAAATAGTTAGTAGAATAGTACGCACTATTAGACATAATTCCATTGTTTTCTTTTGTTTAATTTGGACTATCACACACTAATTGTCAGATTGTGTTTCACGGGTTAACTGTAATCACTCTATCAAGGTCTAGCGCTAGTGTAATAGATAGTGATAGATAGTGTTACACACTAACTAATAGTTTCTGTTTCACAGTTGAAGTAAAATCACTCTAATGCTCTACCTTGTAATGTAGTTATGAATGTTGCAAACTATAGCTTGGAACTAGTGAATGACGACAGAGAAAAACAAGCTTACATGTACAATTAAGTCTTATGATAGGTGCGCCTATTTGAAAGTGTCGACCAGTGCAAATATCCCATTGCAGAGGAGCGTGCGCAACATGTAATTATCCGAGCACATCTTTTTTGTAGGTGCTGTAATCTATCCTGTAGTTGTATCTATCCTGTTGTAGCAGACTTCTCCATGCAATAATCAAATAAGGGAAGAATTAAGTGTTGCAAGATAAGTAGTAGCCGCATGAGTGTAAATTGGTCGCTGAATGTTAGGATCAGTTAATTTCGCAGTCTGTGATGAGTGGAGCGCAAGTCTGCGGCGATTAGCAGTCTAACATCCAAGTCTTCTTGCGACTTGTTTTCAGCTCCTCAAACTGTTTATTCTGCATTTACGTTGTGTTCCTCAGAGCTAGGCAGTACGGCCGTTGTTAGACGTATGACGTTATTGGATGCAGAAATATTATTATTATTTTTAGTAGTAATACGGGTGCAAGGGATTACTTTTGTACATTCTGTAAGAAATACCCTGAAACAAAAATGATAAACGGACAGCAACATGGTTTATGGGGATGTGGAGTAAGAGAAACTTCTCCGTGAGGATTTGCTTAGAAAGCAAAGAGTTTCTGTGCTTAATCTTTATATACAGCACCACAATCTGACAACTTAAAAGAAATTAAACAAGAAAAAAAGTAAGCTCGACAGTTAGCAGCTCATATTTAGTTGTCAGCAGCCTTCGGCAGTGTAACCATCGGCAAAGACAGAGAGAGTAGATATCTAAAAAAGAAAACAAGTTTGGATGCTTTTTTTATTTTGTTACTTAAGAAATCTAAATGTAAATCGACATCACCACAAGTTCATTTACAAAGTGTGGTTTGATGATTGGATTATGTAACCAAGAATTCCATTTTAATGAGCTGGTGGGGGTGGGTCATGTAATTTTCACCTTTCAGAAACCTATTTTCATTGGCCTTGTAAAATACAGCTGCTATTGTTTTTAAGGTGGTCAGACACGAGGGGTCATGTGGCAGGGAGATGTCGCAGCGACATGTATCAGGGACGTGCGGCGGGGACATGTAGCAGGGACAAAATCATAGCGCTTGCACGCACATGAAAATGTTGCGAGGGCATGGTTTAGGGACATGTTGCAGCGATACGTCCCCTCGTGTGAACTGATACTTTCATAATTGTGCAACACCAATTTTGGGGACATTTTGTCCCTGCGACATGTCGCACGAAGTTCAACTTGTTGAACTTCATGGGACACGTCGCGGGGACAAAATGTCCCCAAAATTGGTGTTGCACAATTGTGAAAGTATCAGTTCACACGAGGGGACGTGTTGCTGCAACATGTCCCTGAGACATGTCCCCGCAACATTTTCATATGTGTGCAAACGCTATGATTTTGTCCCTGCTACATGTCCCCGCCGCACGTCCCTGCTACATGTCCCTCAGTATGTACTACACAATTTTTTCCCGCTGCGACATGTCGCTGCGACATGTCCCTGCTACAGGAGCCCTCGTGTCTGAACACCTTTAGGGCTAGGAACCATCGTAATTGTTATTGTTGTGTTGTTTCCTCGATCGAAGGGTATCGAATCAGTGGTGTGAGACCTTACGATAGCTGCTACATCGCCCTAGCAATGGCAGCACATTCGTGCTTAGTTTTTTAAAGACCCTAAGTGTTGGACCGGCCGGGACTTGTACCCGCGACCTGCCGCTCTGCATGTTCTAATATGCGGGTATTTAATGTACTTGTTTTATAGAACGGTAAATAAAATACTCGTATTTACGAATTCTTATTTTATTTCAGGCCGGCACGGCGTCTTTTTACCCTCCTGTAAGCCACGAAGTTAAACAACAGCTGAAAGCTCACTTGGTTTCTATCACGAAAAAACTTCCAGAAGATCTTCAGTTTGTTTTGAAGAATAGTTGACAAAGGAGAGCTCAAGTTTAGTTGTGAGGAATGAGAATGAGAATGGAATCTAGATTGATATGTTTAAAATATGTTCTCTTCTACTCCCAGGAGTGGTAATGTTTGTGTTTTGTCAAATACTGGAAGACAAACAGTACCACAGGAAAGTACTGCTCAATAGCTTTCATTTGAATGGTCACACTTTAGGATTTCATCCACAGACTCAAAAGTTAGAACCACCTTGTACAGCATAATAAACAGTACCACAGGAAAGTCCTGCTCAGCAGTTTTCATTTGAATGGTAACACTTTAGGATTTCACTCCACAGACTTGAAAGTTAAAACCACCTTGTACAGCGTAATAAACAGTACCACAGGAAAGTACTGCTCACTAGCTTTCATTTCAATGGTCACACTTTAGGATTTCATCCACAGACTCGAAAGTTAGAACCACCTTGTACAGCATAATAAACAGTACCACAGGAAAGTACTGCTCAATAGCTTTCATTTGAATAGTCGCACTTTAGAATTTCATTCACAGACTCAAAAGTTAGAACCACCTTGTACAGAATCATAAACAGTACCAATGGCTCTCAATTGAATGGTCAAACTACAGGATATCATCCAGTCAAAATAAAATCACATGACACATGTTTAGGGGGTCTGGATGAGGCTACTCGGAGTTCGAACGGAGTCTGGAAATCTTGAAAAAGTATAGAAATCTGCCAGCTGGTTTTCCAGGAAAAAGCGTAGATATAAGTTTTAGCCTTGAAATTTTGTCAGCGCTGCTTCAAGTTACTGATGTATTTTTCTGCATTCTTCGCACAGTTGCCGATCACAGTTGTTTTTAGTTTATGGTGGGAAAATGATCGAGATAAGTAATAATGGTAATAACTGAGAGTCCAGCATCCATCCAGACCCTCAGTTTAGACTCCTGGGATGGAAGGGAAATATTTTTTTATTGATTCTTATAATTGATAATAAATTTTTATTAGTATAATCCTACCAGATTATCTACCAGCTTTTAAATCATTGCGATCGATCGCTGATACATTCTTCAATATGATCGCAAAGTTTTTTGGTCAGTGATTTAGCTATCCTCTGAGCGTGATTATATGGAAACCAGCCTTTACGGACACCAACTCGTGGTAACAAAGTTGTCCGGCACAAAAGAGTTGGCTGTTTTATTTTTAAACATTTGTTGCCTTGCGAGAGAGATAGATTGAAAGTTCTGTTGTCGTTCTGGGGCGCTCGCATCCAAATCTGTTCATAATTCTGAATGAAAGATAAACCCCATATTTCAAACAACTTTAAATGTTTTTAACAACGAAAATGGAAAAAGTTACTTTTAATTCATCCTTTTCTCGAAAAGAAAAGCAAATGTCTAAGTTCTTGTAACTTTGTTTTTGTTCATGTGAAATCTGAAATCCTAAAGGGAATATAGATATTTATGTTGCATTTTAAATCATTACATTTTATTTTGATAAAGTGAAGGGTAAATACATCTAATTGAGGGGGTATAGGACACGTAATTTTAGGGGAATCTTTTAGCTATCTTTCATATTAAGCTTAAAAATAAGAAATGGTCCGCACGGTTATTTATGGCTTTGGTGGGATTATCAGACTCAAACCTAGTCGCTAGGCGCGCGGAGTGTTATGGGATGGGACCTCCTTCCTTCCCATAACACCCCTCACTCCTTGCTTTAACTGAGTTTTTGTTCTGGACTGCTTGCTCAAGAAGCACTTCATGTATGAGCAACGATAATAACTCAATATTTTAGCACAGTTTTGACGTAAAACGAGTTTTCATTTGATTGAATCGTGAGCAATAGCGTGTTCTATTCCCCCTGTTAAACTTTGGGAAAAGGGAAGTTAATTTTATGTAAATAGCGCCAAAGTTTATTTTTGTACACAAGAGTAACTGTTTATTATTGGAACGGGATCATTGTAAATAGGTAAAAAAAGGAATATGGTCAACAACATTAAATATTTCTTGCTTTCTTTATACATTTCGCTGGATTTACCTTCATGTAAGCTGATGTGATTACTGTAGGCGCGATAATTTGCGCGCCGGCTGCGCGCCGGACTTAAAGGACCTGTGTCAACATTTTCAGTGTTACTTTAAAAAGCCAAAAGACATATTTATGTCATTGAAAACCCATAAATGGTCCAGTTTTGTTTCAATTTATTCTACTAGTGCTCTAAGAGTAAAAATAAGTGTGTTGGGCTGCAGATGGCCAGGATGGAAATGGATTGCATCTTGAAAAAATTGGGCTAATTTTTTCGAGTTTATCGCTTGTGTCTTGGAAAACTCGCTAAAACTCTGATTATGGTTTGTGTTTTCTTCCAAAACTCACTTGATATCTTCCTATTAGTGTTCTATACGCATTTCGTGTACGACAAAGATACTCAGTTTTAATTTGGGGCAGTTTGACCCCAAAACCAAAATATCATCATGACATAGCTCTTTTCAGGTCCTGTTACACGCGGCATTTTTTTCTTGCGACACTAACAAGAACATTGCGAGACCTGCCTTGTACCAGACGTCTCTCTTCTGAAAAATAATGGGCGCGCAAGGGAGGAAGGGAAAGCGAAAGAGCGTTCGCCTCCATTTCTTTCTCCTTCCCGTGGTTCCTCGCGCTTCGCGCTCATCACCAGTCGCTCGCGCCGTGGCGCTTGTCACGCGAAACGCCTGGGGAGGAGGCTATTGCGAGACAAGTTGCAGCGGATTACATGGTACACGCGCGTAACTTGGCTTGCAACGCTCAGTGCGAAAAGTAGAAAACTGTTCAACTCAGTTTTTCTACAACTCGCAAAGGAAGTTGCGAAGAGAAGGTGTTATGCGCAATTTAGTCATCCGCTCTTTGTCTCGCAACGGCTTTCGTCAACGTTGCATTGTGTTGCAAGTTGCAAGACGGGACGATTCTTAATGCAACATGTTGCGTTAAAAGTTGACGCCGTGTAACAGCCTACGGATGATTTTTAACATATTTTGTTGCGGTAACATGTTTTTGAACCAGCTTGTTGCACTTTGTTGCACTTTGTTGCCAAATTGTTGCGTTAAAAATCCGCGTCCCGGGTGTTGTGATACATGGCGTGATTTTTAAACGCAACGATGTTGTGTTAAAAGTCATAGTAAAAATTCGTTTCGTGTTACATCGTACAGACCGGCAAATGATCCCGGCCGGCAAATGATTCCCGGCCCTCAATGATCCCCAAATTGATCGGCAAATGATCCCCACAAATGGAATGGCGTGGAGTTTAATCACTGGAAAGTTTTGTTATTATTATTGTTGTTCGAGGCGTTCGTCAAATTCGGACGAAAAACCTAAATGGCCCCTTTATGCACCCCTAAAGCGAAATACAGGGTCACTTTGCAACAATCCCATCAAAGGTCTTCAGCTAATGTTACAGTTCCCATATTTACTATAAATCGAACCCGCCGTGTTCAGCGGACGCCCTCTGTTATAAGCGGACAGCAAAATTATGTCCGGATTTTGTTACACGAAACCTGTATTAAGCGGACATTTCAGGTGTTTTCAGCTTGCCTTTTTATTAGATTGTGGGATTATCCTCTACTTCTAAAAGCGTGTTTTCCGGTAAAAAGTAATTTACCACGATACAGTCATTTACGAATTAGGTTTATGGATTAAAAAAATGAAATCAGTACGAGTGGGTATAATAAACGTGGAGATAAGAGGGCCAACAATGAACTATTATTGAACCTGTATCAAGCGGACACCCTTGTTAAGTCTGATCAACTTGCTAAAGGCCCCGTCCACACCTATCCGGATATTTTTAAATCCGCAACTTTTTTGCGGATTCAAAAATATCGAATCGTATTTGCCCGTCCACACATCCACCGCGGTCAAACGTCCGAGGCGTTTTTCCTTTTATTTAGTGGGATTTCATTTAATATTAAATGGAAATATGGGCAAGGATGTATAAAAAAAATTAGTCGACGTTACTATCTTTTAACTTTTCTCAAAATGATGAGCTTTTTTCCGTTGAAAACCGATCAAAACTCTTTGCGCCTGATCAAAATTATGTTGGCAAATGGCGCCGACAATTCTGCAGTTCACAGTTTTTAAACGCTTAGAACGTTTTTGGTGAACTTTCAAAACGTTTGGTAAATTGACAGTGTATTGGCAATATATTAAACTTTAAACAGTGAAAATGACAACCTTAACTTTTAAGTACTTTGCTTGACTTCTGCAAATTTGTCTCGTTTGACCGCGGTTAAGTCCACACGTATCCGGATTCGCTCTAGTACCCAGGGCTCCTCTTTAAATGTTGTCGAAAGGCCAACATTTTGTGCGCACATGCACAAAATATCCGAATACGTGTGGACGGGGCCTTAAGCAAGTTGATCAGGCTGATAGGACACAAACTAACCCATCATCGTGATAGTCTATGACGTGTAATACGCGGGAATACGATGTTAATTTATTTAAATGTAACAGTGTCCCATAGTCCTACGGAAGCCCGAGCAATCAGTGACGTCACCAATTGTTATTAATGTGCCAACCAGAGCCTTATTAGCTGCCGAAACAAAGGGTTCTTTTGTTCCAGTGGTTGGTACATTTAAAGAATGTTTGTAAACAGATATCATCCCTATAGTGCCGATATTATTTCCGGAGTTGTAATTGTTGTGGTGCAATTTTATCCTTGGTGCAAATTTGTTTTTCCTTTGTTTAAAACTCATTATCATACATTGCCATAGCCAAGAACAAAGGAAAAACAAATTTGCACCAAGGATAAAATTGCACCACAACATATTAAAGTCGATCACCAGTACTAGGCAACCGTAACCGGAGTTAAATAGAGATAATATATACTTTCGCATCATTTTGTCTTCTCGGTATTATTATTTCGGTATATATTTCGCAAAAACGAAAACTAAGACCGTGGCAAAAATAACTTGAGAAAATATGAGGGTCTTAGTTATCGGGGTCTTAGGTCTTAGATTTTAGTTTTCGGGAGTCTTAGTTTTCGCTACAACCGAAATTTTGGTTTCAATTTCAAAACATACACCGCACGGCCGGCAAGAAAAACTTTTGCGAGCCTCCTTAACTTGCTGCGCGGGACTTTTATCTGATAAGGAAAAGATCTAGGGAACACGCACAATATCCGTGCGAATTACACAGTAGATTGTCGTAGTACACCTTAGTGCCCCGGTTTGAAGACAAAGTAGCAAAATTGAAAGGAATTTTAGTCAAATAATAAATCATTATTCGATGGTTTAACAGAGGCGTGCGGACATTTTACCTATTGCTTGCATAATACGACGCAACTTAGGGATGGACCATTAGAAAAGTGATGGCGTGGGGGGGGGGGGGGGGGGGGGTGGGGGGGGAGAACTTTGGGAGAGGCAAGAAATTTTTTTTTGTCCACCTAAGGTGGAAATCTTTTTTTTTTTTTTCACTCGATGGCTGGAATCTTTTTTTTTTTTGAATAGTTTATTATTTAATTTTCCTTGGGCAGATTTTTTTTTGCGATAATGCGTGGGAAGTTTTTTTTTCCTTAATAATTTACTGGGAATTTTTTTTTTTTTTTGCTTTTGCCCCACCCCCCGTCACTTTTCTAATGGTCCATCCCTTATCTGTTAGACCATCGAATATTTTAACACTGTTTTAAGGCCCGTTTACACATGCGATTTTTGATGCGATTTTTGTCGCGCTCTCCAATGCAACTTTTATCGTAAGTGTAAACTAGCGGCGATTTCCTGTGTGATTTTGGTGCGAAATTAGCTTTGATTTGCTGTGATTTCCACAAAAATCGCCTCCAAGTTGCATCAGGTTTCGAACATGTTCGAAACCTCTGCGACATCGCGTGACAAATCGCTCCCAAATCACACTGAAATCGCCGCTAGTTTACCGGCACACGCGATTTGAAGATGCAACTTGCGCGCGACAAAAATTGCACCGAAAAGTGAAACAAAAATTGCACAAAAAATCGCCCGTGTAAACGGGCCTTCAAAGGTGCATATATAGAGGATATTACATGGCCGCGCGAAGATACGAAATTTCTCTTCGAGTGTTGAAAAATATTTCACGAGTGAGCGCAGCGAACGAGTGAAATATTTTTCAACACGAGAAGAGAAATTTCGTATCTTCAAACGGCCATGTAATGTTCTGTTTATTATATAAACACCAATGAAATCAAACCATTTCACTTTAATATTTTTTTTGAAGTCTTAAAGTAGAACAACGTGTCAACGGTGATCTTTTCACGTGTGAAGATAACATGTTATTCTCACGTGTGAAGATATGATGTTTACGCGCGAAAGCTCACCCGGTATTTCATTGGTGTTCATATAATAAATTGAAGTCTTCAAAGGAGGCAAAAGTATGTGAGCAATGTGTAATTTTTACAATTTTGACTTTCAAATTAGTTTCCCCGGGCAATTTTCGATAAACGACTGATGTGATTTCACGGAAATGTAGCTATACTAGTGTAATATTCTAGACAAAGAAAAAGTTGTTCTTCAGAGGTTTTTATGTACTCAAAATCTACTGAGCAGACGGTTGCGTAATACCGTTTTTGAGAAAGGCTAAAACTGTTGAAAAATTGGTAGGTCGTCAATAATTAGCCTGCCTGAAAACGATATTCAGTATTATTACTGCCTCATACTGCACGACCTGCTCACGTGAAAGTCTAGTAGTCCGTGAGAATTAATGCCTCCTCTTTTGGTTTACCGTCAGGGATCAGTTACTGGTCGTTACTCCAAGGCGAGAGCCATGTAAATCCATCTACTGTCTTTGTGTATTTCTAAAATTTAAGTATATTTCGGAAATGGATCGAAGTCTCCCTCCTGTCCGTCATCGACCACAAACAGAGCGAATTCAAGATCTGGATGGCTTTTCCAAGTCGGACAAATCCGAAGAACTAGAAACCACTCCTCATCAACTCGACCAGGTTTTTGTAAAATCTGTTTTCTTTTTTTGTTCATTATTATGTGGCGTGTTATATTAATTAACGCTGATAGATCTGATAGCTTCGAAATGCGGTTTAATTAAGCAACTGTTCATATAGTAAACCTCACGCTTATACTTGCTCTGTAAACTTACACCTGACCTTTTTAATAGCTCCAGAGCTTTGTAAAGCTAAACTAGCAAGCAGCACTTTTACGTACTTAAGTTTGTAAAACTGATTCATCCTACGAGTTTCGACGGACTATCGCGGACTTCATCAGGAAGGTTTACAAGTACGGTAACAGTTACATGTTTGCATTTATACATACATACTCTGTAAGGCCACATAACGTAAACCATAGAATCTCAGAATTTTTTAAGGATTTGCGTATGGAAAAAAGCTACAGCATATGTGTGACATATTTATGACATAACATGTGCGTGACATATTTATTTTGGGGACCATAGATTTAGCAGATTTAGTACTAAAATCTGTGGTCCATAAAGGGTTAGAAGAACGGAGCTATCTATCTACCACGTTGCGCCTCGTTCGTCGACCGGTCGCGTCGCCGGTTTTCACTAAAAAATAAACTTCTGGTACCCAAGGTATGGCCATTTTTATCTGTAACAATATGCGACCTAATAAAGCTTCAATGGAGGTTTGTGATGAGGGGTATATGCAAATCCGCCGCCAAAAACGATCGGCAAAAATTTATGCTCAAATCCGAACTTTTGAGATGCAATACAAATCTCCTGACTTGAATCCTTGCAAATATCGTGTATGGATTGGGGTCATTTTTTTTAGAAAATAGTGCTTCTTGAGTTTTCTCTCATTAGCTTCTATTAGTTTCTTTTGTTCCGTCATAGTCGAATAAAGTGCAATGACTATGAAACCTGAGAAATGTCTTTGTTCGATGTTTTTGTTTTTGTTTTTCGGCCTTGACCGTGCACAACACAATATATGTCAGCATTTTGTTCGAGCAACTGACTAATAGAAATTGTGCTATTAAGTTTATATTCAGTCATAGCGTGTGATCAAAAAACAAAAGATGTGCACGGTCAAGTACGGTTCAACATAAATTGTAGCCACTCCTTTGTTATCGCCATTGAAGTCTGCAAAGTTTCATAATCAGCTAACCCCACTAAGTATGGTTCCGTACACCAGCATGGCCGCTGAACGTTCGTCTTTTCTTTGTCTTTTTGCAAATCTGGCCGCCGCAAAACCGGTATGCAAATCCACCGCCGTTGCATTTTGATCAGTTTTGAAAGCCGAATCCATTGATCCGCAAAAACTTCTGCAAAAATTCGAATACGCATAATAGAAACATAATGACATAGGAAAAAACACACACACACACACATCGAACCCGAGTCGTTCGCTTCATAACAGTAAACTTATATTCTTATCCACTGTACCAACGAGGACTGGCTGTCGGGAGCTGTAATTTTTAACATATTATAGAGTACCCATAACAATAAATGAAAGCTAACCGTTTTCAAATCAGAGCTTAACCCTAAACACTGTAGATCAATGCTAAACCCCAAAACGTTCTTCTTTGCTTCCCTGGGAACGAGGTTGAGCTCTGTTCTCTCAGTTTTCTGAGTAATAAATCGGGTTTTGTTCCCGCATACGTCAAAAAATAAAAGAAACAAAAGCAGTAGTTTGGAGATAAAGTGTGGGATTGCAAGGATTGAAGTGGATTACAGTTCATGAAATTTTGACAGGCGGTCAAGAAATTAAACTTGCCATTCTTGTGAAATTTTGACTTCATTTCAAGCTGTTATTTTGTCCATATTTCTTTGCCTTAGGTCTTAGTTTTCGCTACAACCGAAATTTTGGTTTCAATTTCAAAACATACACCCCACGGCCGACAAGAAAAACTTTTGCGAGTAGTCCTTAAATTGCCGCGCGGGACTTTTATCTGATAAGGAAAAGATCAAGAGAACACGCACAATATCCGAGCGTTTTAGAATTACATTGATTTAATATTCTTAGGTACGGTTAGTCGCCATGACATTCCATATGACCTTCTAAACTATTTACAAATTGCCTCAAAGTTATCCAAAGTCTTCTTAATTTCCTTCACTTCTTCAGCCATGCTTTGCACTGGTTTTATTATAAAGCTGGCATTTAACTCTTTACACACACCTTACAATTAAAGTGTACACTGATTTTGAGCGATTTTCTTTAAACTGTAAAATAGTTACTAAGCTAGTAGGCACCAGTATTTTTTTTTGTTTAGTTTTTACTAAGTTTGGCTAATTTTGATTAATTGCTAGATACTGTTTCACGGTCTGAGTAAAATCACTCTAATATTCTTATCTATGGTTAGTCGCCAAGACATTCCATATGACTTTCTAACTATTTACAAATTGCCTCAAAGGTATCCAAAGTCTTCTTAATTTCCTTTACTTCTTCAGCCATGCTTTGCACTGGTTTTAAGCTGGCATTCAGTTATTCACACACCTTGCATTTAAAGAGTACATTGATTTAATATTCTCAACCAATGTTAGTCACCAAGACATTCCACATGACCTTCTAAACTATTTACAAATTGCCTCAAAGGTATCCAAAGTCTTCTTAATTTCCTTTACTTCTTCAGCCATGCTTTGCACTGGTTTCAAGCTGGCATTTAGCTCTTCACACCTTGCAATTAACGTGTACATTGATTTAATATTTTCATCCACAGTTACACTCACATGGTCAACACAATCGCCATATACACCAAGACATTCCATGCTAACATGCGACATGGCCTTCAAACTATTCGCCAGCGTCGAAAGCATGTGGTCTAAGTTTCCTGCGATGTTTCTAGCCTTCGATTCTAAGTCTCTCAATACCTCCGGATCAACAGGTGGTATCTCGGACAGGCATGATTTCTGAACTTTCTCCCAGTCATCAAGAGATGCTACCTCGCTCTTATTGATTTCTTCGTAAGTGTCCATTTCAGTCCTTGTTGATAGCGTTCTTTCAGTTTTTGTCTCAGAAGAAACTATTTCCGAGGCAGAACTGGTAATTTGTGTATCTTCCTCTCGCTGTTGTGCAGACATTTGAGTTTCTATCCTTGCAACATTTGCAGACACCTCTAACGACTCTGAGGAAAATGAACTGTTTTCTTGCTCACTGCGACCCTTTTGTTCTGTTAACAGTGCAGTTTCTGTAAGAAAAATTAGGCACACACTTTACAATGATGTATAACTAATGTATTTAATGTATTGCAGCAGTATTTCCTGCACTGAAACTGAAACACTTAAATTTAAATAAATCACTGAATTTCATTTTGCAAAATATTGCCCATTAGCTTTCAGTTGATTGTTACCCCAAAGAACTTCCTCCAGTCTTAAAACTAAGAACGGTATTTACCGTATTTTCTCGATTAAACGCCGGGCCCCGAATAAACGCCGAGTATAATAGAGGAAGTTGTAAGAGAGCCTCTCAAACGTTTGTTTGTGGTATAGTAAACTTAAGATTTAAGGGAAAGGAACACGGCTGCCAAGAAAAACGAATAATAACCCTTTCTTAAAAAATGGCGGGCGAGAAAAAGCTGCTGATTCAAAGAAACGCCGGGTCGACAAGGCCAAGTTTGAAATAAACGCCGGGGGCGTTTAATTGAGAAAATACGGTATTACCTCGTGAATACGCAGAGTATGACGTCATTCAGTTGTCACACAATGCCTATTTATGTCACGCTAAGATGTTTTGGTCTTTTTAAATCTATTTTACTCTTCAATGCTTTGACTTCAAACTCAGTATGGAATATTAAAACCGATCTGTGTGTATTCACGAGATGGGTCTAAGATTTTTTTTGATTCTCCTGGGCTTGGTTCCAATTGTTTTTTTCTCTAGGGGTTGTGACTCCTTTCCTCTTGATTCCCATCCTCTTTTTCTCCCGGGCTCGATTTTTTCTTTTTCAGATCCTACTCTTTCCTAACTTCCTTATCTCCCAGTCCTCACCCCCTTCTAGTCCAGTTTTGCTTCCTGTCCCCATATCAGCTAGCACACAATGGTGCACTGTTATAACCATTGTATTTCTTGCAGATACATTGTATACATGCTGCACCATTGAAGTGAGACTTGTGTACCAAGGCAATCGCATTGCACAAAAAATACTAAGCTTTGGATTCAT
The DNA here is from genome assembly GCA_022457155.1 of Cladopsammia gracilis. NCBI lineage: Eukaryota > Metazoa > Cnidaria > Anthozoa > Scleractinia > Dendrophylliidae > Cladopsammia > Cladopsammia gracilis. The sequence goes on from JAJGOT010000016.1 coordinate 989,140, forward strand.
AATGGTGACAAACAGTTAGGAAGAATTTCAGTGGCAGAACCAGACTATATGAATATGAATGATGAGTGTGGAGAGAAAGGAACTTAGGAAAAAATTCTGAGTTCCAGATGGGATTTGAACCCACAACCTTCCGTACTCTAGTCGGATGCTCTAACCACTGAGCTACTGAGAACTCAAGTGATGAGCAATGTTCAAATGTGGGCTATGCATGACACACGGATTGGATCACACAACCACAAGTATGCCAATGAACACACTAATAACTAATTAACAAATACGTATGTAATATTATTAACCTTATGAGGGACTACTGCAGTAATCCACTGTACAAGTGAAAAGTCAGTTCCCAGTTTAAACAGCTCAAAGTTGCTGTTCCAATAAAATTTCAAATCATGCACTTCATGGTTGCTTAAATTAATAGCTACATTCTATTCTACATTTGGCATCTTTGTTTAGATGGTTAATAATTAACAACACAGACAAAACCAGGGATAAAAATTAATTCCAGTGCTTGGTAGCCAGTCAGGCCAGTTTGCTTGAATTCTTAGTGGCCCATCCCAAAATAAAGTAGCCCTCAATTTCCTCTAGTTTAAAACGAAAAACTGAAAGTCTGTTCTCAAAGCAAAAACATGCGCGACTTGGAAACCATCCCACACAGAACTCTGGGTAAGTCTAGAGTAATGTGGCAATCACAAAATTAAAATGGTGTCTTAAGATGTTGTGAATGTGGATCGCTCATGAAACCATGTTAAAACGGCTTGGAATTTTCCACTTCAGAACTAAAGCTCATTAAAATTGATGAACTTAAGAGTTGACAAAAAAAGAAGAGAAAGGTAGTCCAATTAAACTGCAAATTTATTTTTATTTTTTGACTTTGTACTTCATATAATTTGCATTGTAACTTTTCGAAATTCTGTAACATAATCGCACATTGGGCAATCAAACCTCAACATTTGGTGGCCCTGGTCACTTTTTAAGTCGTTTTTGGCTACCAGGCGACCACAAATTTTTAGCCCTGCGAAACCCCCATTAAGGGGACACTTCACCTTGTCTCGAGTGTGTCCCCTAAATAGCAGTTCCACTTTATTTATTTATTGCCACTAATGAAGACACACAATAGCAAGGATATAACGGGGAACACAGCCCTTTGGCAGTTAGTTGTCTGTTTGCATTTTTGGGTTGTTTATACACATGTTAAGCCTCGCTATCTCTCTAATAACTTGGAGAACAGCACAGGAGTGTTGGCAGAAACTTATTTATAAATCTTCCCAGTAATGCACAAGTTGTACACTGTAAGCTGGATTAGACAAGAAAAATATGAAGGTATAAAACTACACAGTCATATATTCATGATTGATAGTAAGATAATAATGCAGGGGTGGATATATGGAAGGGCCCCACCCTTTCTTGCAAAAAATATCTTTTTCGGTCTATTTGTATCTACATTAATTTTTTAGATGTACAAATGTAGGAACCATTTAAAGACTACACAATTCATAGAATGATCACTTTTAATTTAGGTTCAGAGTTAATGCCAAGAGCTTAGAGAAGTCACTCCATACATTATTTTGTATCTACAGCTGTACTTATTAAATTAAGTTAACTTTAACTTAAATTTTAGACGAAGGAACCATTTGATACACTTAAAGACTACACATTTTATAGAACGATCTATTTTTAGATTCAGAGTAATGCCAAGAGCTTAGACAAGTCACTCCATACATTTGTATCTACTTATTACAATTATTGTAGCTTAAATAAACTTTAACTCAAATTTCTTGATTAAGGAACCATTAAATTTAGTACTTTTGAAGACTTCACATTTGACAGAATGATCTATTTTAGGTTCAGAGTAATTTATTCAAAACTTCATGGTGGGCGACAATGTACTATTATTATGACAACATATATTTGCTATGGTTACATGTATGTCAATTTAAATAAAGAGCAAATCACACCACTCATAATATAAATAAGAAAATACACCGTACTTGGTCCTCTCTTATTTGTATTGTGCATAGCCCCTCTTCAAGATATAAAACCAGATTATGCAAATGATACACAACTGTGATACACATATTATGGAAAAACGCAGAAAAGACCGAAGTTATCGTGTTTACTGTACATCAAGTTTCACCAAAACACCAACCATGCAGAGTTTTTCATTTGATGATGTCCACTGTTATTGAAATATCAGGCAAAGTTTGTGACCTTGGTGTTCCTTTAGACAAAAATCTAAAGTTCGCATATCACATAAATGAGATGTGCACAAAAGCCACCACTGCCATTAGGCTAATAGGACATATTCGCAAATACGAACCAGTAACTACAGAAGATCTGAAACTGTTACCTAAGGCACAAGCGTTTTCACAAACAAACAACAACAAACAAAAACCTTTATTTAGACACGATTATTTCACGCCTGGATTATTGCAATAGCATCCTCTATGGTATGTCCAAACAGGAATTTGATAAACGACAACAAGTCCAGAACACTGCAACACATTGTTCACATAACTGCATGAAATTAAACACAAACATACATGTATCACACCTGCCCATTAACATCTATGCAGGCAACCGGTTGAAACACACATTTTATAATCTCCAAAGTTAACTCTGGCCTATTACATCTTTCAGAATTCGGCCCTTGAACAAGAATATTGCCCTCCCTCCCATGTAATCTGCACTCCTCCTCCCACTCAGTTCTAATTATGTGTACTTTACACTCCAACTGTGAATTCTGGTACATATGGCCAATGTGGTTTCTCCCACCAGCACCATGAAACCCTCTCCCAAAGAATTTGAAAAATATTATTACTTTATCATCTTTTAAAACAGCTCTTAAAACATTTTTATTTAGCCTGAAAGTTCTTGAGTCATAATTTAACAATTTTATAAATTATGTTTAGTTCTATATTGTCGCCTTTTTTATGCCATTGTAAGTGCACTGCATTTTTTAATGCACTGATAAAAAGCATGGTTTTGTTCTAGTCTGAGATTATTTCACGAAAGTCCAAAAACTGTTATATTCAAAATAATTCCTACTCTGTCCACATCCCTCCAATTGCAGAATAGTAAGATGGTCACTTTTTAATATTTATATATCATTATTGCCTTCCACTTGATATCCTTGAAAACTTGCAGTACAAAATTCAGTACAAGGTTCAAGTGCCCAATGAGACACATTTATCAAGTCTCGTGACCTTGTGCTAATAAGCTAAAAAGCATTAAGCTTATTTTGTTAAACACAGTTCTAAAGTGGTTGACTGTGTGGCCATTAAGGCGCCTTCAGGCAACAAACTTAAGTTTGCACACTTGTGTTCGAAAACTCCAAACTGCATGTATGGATAGTTGGTCATGCATGTTTAGAATTTCTGAAATTCATAACAACACAATCTGTCATGACACCGGTGGCGTGATCAAGCACATCATGATCAGGTGATGGTTGATAAACCAAACCAATGAGATTCGAGATTTAAACTAAACAAAGTGTATACCTTGATCGCTTGGTACATGTAGGTGCTCTTCGGTCAAAGATCTCACCGCGCTGTCACCTTGGGCTGCTGTTTTCTCTGATGTTAACGCAGATGTTGTGACGGATTCTTGAGAGGAAGCCTCCATTCCCCGAAACAATTGAAAATTACAGGATCCGATTGACTTCACTTCAAACGCAAGGAACTAAAAAGCCTGGGTACGAAATTAACAATACGCATGCTCGGAGCGGTCAAGTTTAGTACCTAGTTCTCCTCCGTTGCCAGAAGGAAACGAAGATTGACGAAAATCTGCCGAACTATGAAATATGAAATAACGCGATTTCCACGTTACTATGCGCCCAACAATTATAAATAACTCTAACGGCATCTTTATGGTTGGATATCGTCAGCAAAAGGCGTTTTTCATCGCTGTTAGTGTTGTAGTGGGCTTTTTTGTCATTCTTTATTTTTATTCGCTTCGGAAACCTTCGGACGCTTTCAAACCATTCACAGCTTTCATCTACGCCTCAACTCGCACACGCAATGTTGGGCTTCCATCCTCCGACAAGGAACAACTGCCACATGAAGCCTATGACAACACCGTGCAGTTCGATCAAGTAAGTACCATCAAAGAACTGTTTCAGGTTTTTTGGTAAATTATTTTAAGTTTTATACATGTGCTTATAATATAAGCTTACCACGGTCGGGTCCATTGACATGTGAGGCCCTGTTAGGGTTTTAGGATTATGGATTATTAGGGGTTTTTAGAGAAGGGATACGGATTATTGGCCACTAAATTTAAGGATTACGGATTATTTGCGTCCTCATTTCAAAATTACGGATTATTATCGATTATTATCACATAGATTGCTTTTTACATAAAAAAGGATAAAAGGTCATAAAGGGAGGTAAAAGTCATACAGAGAACGACAAATATTTATCTCCAGTGGCCCCTCCGGTGCTTCTAGTCAAAATTCCGCCCGCGATGCCTCGCGGAAGTAGTCGCCAGTCGCTAAGTCTTCTGGGTAATATACTCAAGATGGCGGGTAGTTGAGAACTCACTGTAAGTGATCAAAGATCAACAAAAGACTCGCTTAAAAAAATGGCATCTCTCACATCGCTGTTACACCCGCTTAATGAGCCACTCCTCGAAGTTACTGGGGCAATTTATAAGCTTGAAAATTATGCCGAGCAGAATGGTTTAACCGTTCTCAACAAAAATATGTGTTGCTACTGAAAGGTAGCAACTAGCAAAATTAATACAAACCTGGCAACTGATGAGGTTCGAGAGGAGAACCAAAACCATATGGTCTTGCCTGAATGTAATAGTGGCATAAACGAAGCAGTAACTAGACTGTTAAAATTGCCAACAGAGGTTTTAGTATAAACAGCGAGCTCCACGCAGCTATAAAGCGTAGCAAATGGAAGCTAAAATTACAGCCTTGACTGAGAGGTCAGTTGAATACTACAAGTTGAATAGCTTATTAAGCTACAACTCTCTCTGCAATAAACCTTTGATCCTGAAAATTAAAATCCTGCAAAGATAAAATTAAAATAGCTGGGCCCAGCGTGACATTAATAGCAGGAATGACATTCACGGCCAACAGATCATTTCAGATCCTGTCATGTCAGAGAGAATCAGTCAGTTAGAGAAATTCAAACCTTTCCTACATAAAAATCTACATTCCAATATTAATGGAAAAAAGAACACACCAACCGCCAGGCAAAAAAGGATGCTAAAATGAGGTCAAAAAGCTTCAAAATCACGGGAACCACAACCGACAGACTTGACCTCTAATCCGTTGCATGCACGCGGCTTTTGAAAGGTTTTAAAACTCGGTCTACACTAAATCCCTCCTTAACAAACGGTTAAATATAGAATAAACTTTTTTTAAATGTTATTTTAAAGTGCCAAAGTTTTTTAATAAGTTCCAAACGTTTCGGGCTTTGGCCTTCTTCAGTGGAAATATGTTCGTTGAGAAATACACCACGACATCTAAAGATTAAAATGATTGTCTCTTGCATGCGTGCTCGGGTAAATTAAGACATGGCTCGCCAGTTATTTCGACCAAAAAGTGAGGGGGTGGTCTATCTTCTGAGGCTTTATTTGTAACAGCGTAAAACTTTGGAAGGCTAATAGGTTTGCAATTATTGTCATTTTGACATGCAAATGTTATGCAAATTAGGCATGTGACTTATTTCGGCCAAAAAGTCTTTAAAAATCTTTAAGGGAAAATGGCACCAAAAGAATTATGGCATAGCTGTCGATGATCTTTTGTGAGACCCTGCCTGGCTATGCCATGCTGACGAGTCCTAACTAGGAAGAAACAGCTGTCCATGGCTGCAACTGCCAGGGTGATATGGCTGTGTGCATGCGTAAGGTACTGGCCAGGCCGAGGGGTTGGTGTTCGAGTGTGTCACTTGCTTTTTTCGTATTTATGCTTGATATACAGTACGTAAATCAATTCACGTGACACAAAAGGGTAATTAGGGGGTGCTATAAATAGATTGTTTTAGAATTTTATTTTAGGGATATTTTTTTTTACAATATTGGGATACGGATTATTTCCAAAATTTATCTAGGATTATGGATTATTCAGACCCCCCCTAACAGGGCCTCACATGTAGACCATGTAGAAATTTAAAGTCATTTCCTTAAAAAAAAAAGAAATATTAAGTTAAGGCCAAACTTTATATTAAACGTGGCAGAATCAACAATCACAATCAAGTACATGCAGACTATTGAATAAATACATTTTAATGTATTTATTCGTCATTGTTTAAAGGGGGGGGGGGGCAGGTGGGGGGTGGTGTCAGTGAGTCACTGTTAAAAAGAGGGTGTCATCCTTCTATATGGCCATAATTTATAGTGCCTTCAATGCTTTGGGAGGAGGAATAGTCGAACTCCAGGGCAAGAATTGACTTATATACGATATGGTATACCCCCCAATGGTGCTACTTTTTGACACAAAAAATATTTTATTGGGCAATTACGTAAAAAGCACTTGAAATTGAAAATATCTACCACTGTAAGGGAAAATGGGATCAATTTCACAACTTCATTTGTATCCTGCGATAAGCTTGAAAGCAGATTTTGCAAAACATTGCACCATAATACCGTAATAATAATAATAATAATAATAATAATAATAATAATAATAATAATAATAATTAAAAATAATAATAATAATTATCAATGATCGAGTAATAAACTTTTTTCCAAATTTACGTGTAATTTGCCTGAATGCAATTAATTCATGGAATGAAAAAGATAGGTTACTGTGCTTGTTAATAAAAAAAACACCTATAAGCCTTCAAGCAAGCTCTAGAGCCTGAGCCGGAGAGCTTGCTCACTGGCTATGGCAAACTTAATCTCAAAGGAAACCATCTTGTATTAGAGTGTGCATGTAAATGATGCAAGATATTATATGCCATAGTAATGCGCAATATAATTCTAGGGTTGTTCATGCTAGTCTCTGACCATTCTAATTATCAGCAAAGTGAGAAAATTAGCATACTGTTCAACATGAAAGCCAGACTTGTATTTATGGCAGTCTTGAAGAACAGTATGCTATCTTTCTTAATTGAATTTACTTCACTGTCAGCTTATAACCTTGTTTTAACAACAGCATATAATTAAAAATTATTGCACCGTTTCTTAGTTTTATTTCAGTTCACTTGCATGCTTGTAAATTTTTCCCAAGGCCAAAATGCAGTTAATAATAACAAAATGGTACAAAGATAAGAAGTCAAATTTCAAGCATGAACTGTAATATATTTTTATATGATTATAATTTACCATAAAAACACAAAGACTGACCTTGGGCTAATATTCCAAATTCTCTTAACCATCTCCTAGGCGACCACCCAAAATGCTAAATCAAAGGTATTGTTTACTAGTCAGACCACTGGGGTTCTTAAAAACTTGAAACCATAGTCATTTCACTGTAGAAAGCATCTACATGTATCAGCACAAAATACTGTATCAATGTATATGATTAGAAAATTTTTTATTCCCTATTGTATTTTTCTTTTAAAGAGATAACTTCCTATTTCATAGTTTTTAGATTTTTCTTTAATAACCTTTCTGTAATTTTGTTATAGTTATTGTATTGCGCATTTGATCATTTAGAATACATGGAATATGCGCAATATAAGCATGTAAATTATTATTATTATTATTATTATTATTATTATTATTATTATTATTACAGGTTATTTTGTTTTACATTATTGATTTAATCCATTGTACAGTCATGTAAATGTGTATGTAATCCAAGATATTCACACCAATGCACTTCAGCGAAATAAATGCCCTTTTATTAAATGCTTGGGCATCTAAACTGTATTTTGGGGAACATTCACTCTTACGGTGTTAATTTATTTTAAGAAAGAAATTAACGTACAGAAGAGTTTTATTATGAAATAAATATAGTATACATGATTTTGTACTTATTCTATAATACATGTAAAATGATTAATCTGTATTTTTGTTTCTTTTTATTAATTACAAATAGACATGGTTTAACAACAACTGCCTGGAAACTTTAACATTAAATGAAGGAATAGAAAATATTGGGGTATTGGTAGATGCATGGAAAAACTCCCTTGGTACAAACTGTAGGTATGTATGAAAAACTCTGTACTAACAGGATTTAAGGTTACTCCTCAGAGCCTTCACAGGTGTCCTTTGAAAAAAAATTTGTATGCTTGCCAGTTTTAATAGTACATGTAATATGACAAACTAGATATCAGTAGTTAAAGTGTAATGTGTAGTTCCCGAAAAAATCCATACCCACCCCACGGAAGGTCAGTGGAAATTCCTAGGGGGAGGGGGTTCTTAAAAGCCAACATTTTAGAAGCAAAGTATGAAGCTAAACTGGAATTTCCTGGGGGAATGGGGGTGCTAAACAAAAAACCTTCCGTGGGGGGAGTATGGATATTTTCTGGAACTACACAATAAATGTACAATGTAGTTTTCAATAAAAATAAAATTTTAGCAACTTTTTCTTTTACAAACAGCCAGGAGCCGATAAACTGCCAAACAACCAAGGGTTGTTCAATTGAATGCCATGGCAAGACCGAAATATTAATTATTCACAAAGGATCAATCAACAAAACCGTGTCAGGCTTTTTTGTTATTCTGATCGGTTAGGGAAATTTATGCATCTAAAGATGGAGTAGCTTAAAATGTGCAAGAAGTGTTGTGTAAATACAATGTAATCACCATGAAAAAATATTTTTAATATCAAAATTTCCTGACATGTTTTTTTATTTTTCTTTGTCTCAGATTCATTATCAAATTCTGAGAGAAAGAAAAACAAAGAGAATTCAAACCACAACAGATTTTTTATATTTTGTTTTCAGGGATTTGTATATGACATTTAGTGATATTTATATTGTGAGAAGTAGAAGTGCTCCACTTGTAATACCTGAAAGTTTTGCTCCTAAGGTAGGATACCAAGTTGCTATTGATCAGCCTTGTTAAAATTTCAAGAAAAATTTGAAATTTCATTTTATTAAATACTGAAAAAATAGTACCATGCAAAAATACTGCTGAAAAGGTTTCATTTGAATGGTCACACCATACGATTTCGTCCACAGACTTGCAAGTTAAAACTACATGTACACAATCATGTATATTAAGTTCAAGTTCATTTTATTCACACTTGAAATTCACACTTGAAAATTTTATTCACACTTGAAATCCCCGGCTGGGGGCCGGGGATTTCCCCTGACTACTATGAGCGTGACCCCCAGCTACTTTCATAGGAAAATAGAAGGAAAATAGAACCAAAAGAACTCCCCAGCTGTTTGATTCCCCACCTACTAATTGCATTTACATGTACCCAGCAACTTGAAATCTTAGTGACAGCCATGTGTTTTATGCCACGCCCACAATTAACATTTTTATTTTCAATAATATTGATATCAATCCCTGAGCAGTCTATCTTAAGTTAGTGGACTTCTTTTCATTGCTTCACCACTTTGTAGGGTTCTTGAACAAGGATTTTGGCCTCAATTCACAGACGGTCTTAACCGGTGGTTGAATATTGTCTGCAACGCAGGCTTTTAGTCAGGTTCAATTGCCTAGTTACAGGTTCTTTTTTGAGAAAGCTTAGGACAAAGAAAAATATCTGAGACCCCAACAAATCCAACCTCTGACCTTCCGCACACCGACCAGTCGGATGCTCTAACCAATGAGCTACGAGAGACTTGTAAAGGGAGGGTTTCACGGTTCGGCACATGTGTAACTTATGATGTAACCCATAATTAGGTTTCATTGTTTAGACCAATCGGAAGAGAGTAGATAACTCTGGCGGGAAATTTGCCCGTGAAAATGTCGCGATCCATCAGCTGATTGAATGGATGGTTTTAAATACCCATGCATGTGCGCCATGAAAGCCACCAGAGCATAGAATAAATCCTTTGGGTCAAAGGTTTTATTCAGTGTTAACTTTGTCGGTGTAATCCGATATAACAAAATATAGGTATCGAAAGCATCATGTGAGGTGATAAATTATAAGAATTAAGAAATGATGTGATGTTCATGATGTCAATAGGCCATTTCCAAGTTGCCTTTAGCCTCTCTATCAAAGTGAGGCTAGGTGCGAAACCTTTCATATGAAAATGAGTTTTCATTCACATGCAAATAAGTTTTATTTGCATGTGAATGAAAACTCATTTTCATATGAAAGGTTTCGCACCTAGCCTCCCTTTGATAGAGAGGCTAAAGACAACTCGGAAATGGCCAATTGTGCGTGGGACAAAGACTCTTTTTTTCCACAGGTTCTTAAATGGCTTGGTGGCAAGAAAGAATTACTAAAAGATGCACATTCACAGGTACAGTGTATGTACATGAACAAAAATGCAATAAATGACCTTTATTGACCCTTGGTATTGTGTTTTTAACACATATTTGGCCAGTTGTCAGGTACTATCGACAGCCCTGATGGGTTAGGCAAGATCACAAATAGACCAGCGAGTCAGTGAGCAATAGTGGTGCCTTGAATTCTAATAGATCTTGAGGTTACCCCAGTGTTGAGATCATATAACAAAAAGAAGAAGAAATCTAATACATTGTTTAGTTCAGTTTTATCCTTCTAAAATTATGTGACAATGAACAAAGGAAAATAAAAATTGAACCCAGGATAAAACTGACCTACATGTACAAGATATACATGTCACACAATGTAGAAATTGGGATACACATCATGTATTTACAGTGTAAATGCAATTTTATCATGATTATTATCATCAATGGGGTTAATTATGTGGCTGAATGTAAAGTACGGTTGCTTAGTTAGACCATGCCTGGCTCATGATGTTTAATGCTTTAAGCCCCAGAAGTGATCAATACTCAAATTTATCCTTGTAATAACTTTTGATACCAAATAATTCAGAGAAGTCAGAAGAATTAAGGACATACATGTAAGCACCCAAGAAGAATTCTCTTGATATTTTAATGGAGACAGGCAAGGAGAACTTGTATTTTAAATTTGGGGATAAACACAAAACTGAAGCTTGCTCTTATGTCCATACCTGGATTAAACTTCATACATTCTTTTCAGGCACTTTTGGTGGGCAAGCGCCAAATTATAAAATTTGTTTTGTGTTTAGCTGCCATTTGGTTTTGCACTTCCGGGGTTAGGAAGGAGCGAAAGAAGGTAGGGAGAGAGAGGGGACGAAACTTCTTCGCTTTTCAGTCTCATTTCCACTGCTTTGGCTGTTTCTTTTGCCTTGCTGCAGTCACTGGTTTAATTAGGTGCTTGTTTGCCCCCAAAATAGGTGTGGACTGAAAGCTGGTACCTCCCCCCAATCTCACATGCACGTATTGGCAATAACTGAGTTTGCGTGTTGTTAACAGCATCATAAACATTTCTGTTTCAGCTCATAACATCAGTAGACAACCTTTACACTCAAGAATCAACTGTTTTTAATCCTCTTCGTGCAAAGCGGCCAGGAGCTGGAGGAGGAGCAAGTGCAGAGACAAAGAAATAGTTAGTATTGAACCCTTTAACTCCCAAGAGTGCCAAAAATCAAAATTCAAGAAAAATCCCAATTTCATTTTGTAAAAATTAATATTGAAAAACAAATGGTACCATGCAAAAGTACTGCTGAAGAGGTTTCATTTGAATGGTCACACCATAGGATTTCATTCAACAGACTCAAAAGTTAGAACAAATGTACCATGCAAAAGTACTGTTGAAGAGGTTTCATTTGAATGGTCACACCATAGGATTTCATCCACAGACTCAAAAGTTAGAACAAATGGTACCATGCAAAAGTACTGCTAAAGAGGTTTCATTTGAATGGTCACACTATAGGATTTCATCAACAGACTCAAAAATTAGAACAAATGGTACCATGCAAAAGTACTGCTGAAGAGGTTTCATTTGAATGGTCACACCATAAGATTTCATTAACAGACTCAAAAGTTAGAACAAATGGTACCATGCAAAAGTACTGCTGAAAAGGCTTCAATTGAATGGTCACACCATAGGATTTCATCAACAGACTAAAAAGTTAGAACAAATGGTACCATGCAAAAGTACTGCTGAAGAGGTTTCATTCGAATGGTCACACCAATATAGGATTTCATCAACAGACTAAAAGTTAGAACAACACAACATGTCTTCATAATTGACTCTGGGAGTGAAAGGGTAAACTAATCTCTTTCATCCTTTAAAGGGGGCACAATTTTAAACTCCAAAAAGGTACCAATGATCATATGATCATTTTTAAGAACTGCTGATGAGCTTGTATGATTGGTCACACTTTAGGAATTTATCCGCAGACTCAAAAGTGAGAACAACTTTGTAGAGCATAAGAAACAGTACCACAGGAAAGTACTGCTCAATAGCTTTCATTTGAAATTGAATGGTCTATTACTCTAACTTTAGGGCTTAATCCACAGATTCAAAAGTTAGAATCACCTTTGGGCTTGTACAGCATAATAAACAGCAACACAGGAAAGTACTGCTCAATAGCTTTTATTTGAAATTGAATGTTCTCACTTTAGGATTTAATTCACAGACTCAAAAGTTCAACATAATAAACAGTACCACAGGAAAGCACTATACCAGGGTCCGCGCAGGGGGAGGGACTTTCTGTGAAAATAAATAAATAAATAAAAAATAAGGTAATTGACATTTTAAATAAAAGAGTCTGCCCCCTCCGTTCAATTGAAGAAAAACTGCTCTGCGGGCCCTGTGCACAGTAACTTTCATTTGAATGGTCACTGTGAGATTTAATCAATAGACTCAAAGGTTACTTTAATACAATGTGTCTATGCTTACAGTCGAATATACAGACTTATTTAGATGTTGTTACTTTCAGTGTTTCAGATGTTATACAGGCTACTAAAAATGACTGTGACTTTTGTCAATATAAAACGTAAGTGATAGAATTCCAATTGAATTTGGTTATATTTTGCTTTTTTGCATTCGCGCAATCCTAATCTTGTGTTGTGTGTCCTGTATAATAGCCGGATTGAATTCATCTTTTCTTTGTTTCTCTGTTTCGACGCCACTTTTGCCCCCCCCCCCCCCCCCCCCCCCGAAGATTCTTTTGTTCTTTTCAGGGGCAAACCAGGTGGGAACTGGTATCTACTTTGGCCTCGCTGCCATGTATCAGTCATATTGTCCGAACGCATTTTCCTAATGGTTGATTACAACTAATATGGATTTTTTTGATGCGATGAATTAAATAGCGTTTATTTCCTTTTAGCAATACCGCACAAGATCCTTTCGGCAGAGTGGAATCTCAATATACAGTTTCAAGTGAGTGCTTTGTATTTTATCTCAAAATTGTTAAAGGCTTTTAGAGTTTTTAAGGCCTTGAGGCAGTCTAGTCCTCTAACGGGCGACCTCGAGTCCACGTAAGGTCCTGAGGGCTAGTTGACCCAATCACGGACGGATTAAAAAGAGAAATAAGACCTCTCCTCCCCCTGATTCAATAATGGATTCGCGCGAAAGCCAAAACGCGCCATTTTTTTTCCATCACTGAATAATGACGCATCTATCCCACCGTAACCATCAGTGCTGTGATTGGTTGGATTAAGGAGTGTGGAGAAACAAGTTGCAAGAGCTATGTTACACGTATTTTTGTTGAGGAGCTTGAATAAATTTGTTGCAGAAAGTAGAAAACGATTCAACATTTTGTGCAACTTAAAAAAAAATTCAGCTACACGAGAGGGTGTTACACGTTTTTTAAAAATCGCGCGTGCAACTTGCAACAATTTTTTTTGCGAGACAAGTTATACGAAAAATTGTTACGTGTAACAGCCCCTTAAACACGAAAAAGAAATACACGCAACAGTGAAAGGCATCAGTCAAGCGTATAATATTTTATGTTTTAATTTCTCAGTTTCCAACACTTTCAAAGTAGAGAAATTTCATGGCCTCATTCTTTGGAAACACCACAATCCACTCGAGATCAAGGAACATGAGGTAAGTACGAATCGTTTGCATGCTTTATCTGTTATTTGGAGGTTCTTACTAGTTACACAGAGAACCTAAATTGTGTTTGAAAAATCAAATTATACACGGCACTCGGACTCTATTTAGAAAGATGATGGGTTTTGGGGCAGACACAGTGATTCTAGTGACTGATCGTCGCATATTTCCCGCGCTTGGCGCCTTAGCTTGTTTCCCGTGCTTGGTGCCGTTTCATCTTTCCCGCGCTTGGCGCCGTTGCATGTTTCCCGTGCTTGGTGCCTTTACATTTTTCCCGCGTTTGGCGCTGTTGCATTTTCCCGCTGCATTTTTTTCCCGCGTTTGTAAAGGCTGTATATTTTCCATTCCTTGGCATCAGTTGCGTGTTTTCCTGCTCATAGCGCCACTTTCACGTGCAGTCAAATCTCTTAAAGCAGACACCTCTGAAAGACGGACACTTCTCTTAGGCGGACTTGATTTTTTAGGCCCCCTCCTTTTTGACGGAAATGTAAGCCTCAATGAAGGGCAGGTGTTTTGAACTTTTCTCAGAATCGTTTTGATTCCACAACAAATGTTATGTGCACTCGCAAACAGGGAAAACATTTTGGAAAGCAATGTTTTGCGACAATGTTTCATCTTCTTTTGCGGGATCTCTTTCGTACTGTATTAAGGTTACACTCAAGGAGTTTGACCGTGTCGCTTATTACATGTAAGCCCCGCAAGCACTCAGTTTTAATACAATTGAAAATACCCATACCTATATATCAATTTAAAGCTGATAAAATGAGGAAACACGCCCTACCATTTCCCCTCACGAAACTGCCGGTGGTGGCATGATATTAAGCAGACATTGGCCCACAAAACGGTGTCGGCGATTTCAAAACAAAATTAAAGCGATTTGAAGCATACGGTTTTCTATCCGATCCTTTTTGCGTTCGCTCCAATTACTTAAAGCGAATTTAGAAAATCCCTGACACTGTTTCGGAAGGAAGTCACGGATTAATTTTACTGACTTCTGAAGCTAAACCCTTATTCTAATATATGGACTATGTTTAAACACCGCGCCCCGCACTGAATTGGATTATCATTTTGGATTTCAATCCCAAGCGAAGCGAAATTCAAAATTCAAAATCACAAATCACAAATTTCATTTTGTAAAATACCGAGAAACAGAAAGCGCCTTCGCAAGGTACTGCTCAGTAGCTTTCATTTAAATATGGTTACACTTTAGGATTTTATCCAAAGACACAAAAGTTAGAACCACCTTTTACAGCATAATAAACAGTACCACAGAAAAGTACTGCTCAGTAGCTTTCATTTGAATGGTCACACTTCAGGATTTCATCCACAAAATCAAAAGTTAGAACCACCTTGTACAGCGTACTAAACAGCAACACAGGAAATTTCTCCTCGAGTATTGACAATTCCTTCGTAAAATCAACTCTTGATCTTAATGCGTTGTCCGTTTAAAACAAAACAGTAAATATTGATTTCTAGTAATGAATTTTATAATAATCAATGTCGATCGATGAGTTATTTTGAATTCTGTATTTAAGTGTCGTCTTTTTAATTTTCACAAATCTCGACAGTGCTTTTGCGATTTTCAATATTTAACAGCCTTCAAATGCGTGCTTTGGCGCAGAGGTATAGTTTCGCATTATTTTGATTCTTGATCTAATCAATGTTGATCGAGGTATTTTGAATGCTGTGAAGTGGTCATCATTTCACCCATCTCGGCAAGAACCTTCTCTGTAATTTGGTAGCCTACAAACAAAGATATGCTTCGCTAGACAGCTTTACTAAGCTAATAGTGGTACATGTACAAGTATAGTCTCCTATAGTTTGATTCGTAATTATTATTCGCCATTTCACTCCCAGAGTCAATTATGAAGATAGGCAATGCAGTTCTAACTTTTCAGTTTGTCGACGAAATCGTATGTTGTGACCATTCAAATGAAACCTCTTCAGCAGTACTTTTGCATGGTACCGTTTGTTCTAACTTTTGAGTCTGTGGACGAAATCCTTTGGTGTGACCATTTAAATGAAACCTCTTCAGCAGTACTTTTGCATGGTACCATTTGTTTTACTGTATTTTACAAAGTGAAATTTGGGATTTTTCCTAAATTTTGATATTTGGCACTCATGGGAGTTAAAGTGTCTATTCAGTAATGTTGATCGAGTTGGTTTGAATGCTGTCAGCTTCTCTTCTACCCATCTCGGTAAAGTGCTCTTTTCAGGGCCTTGCGGTATTTAGGCAGCCTCCACGCGAACACAAACGAATCCAGGAGGAACTTCAAGTACAGTGTGTTCTCGGCAACAATGCGAACGTAAAACAGCGTTTGGCTTTTCTTCGTTGTTTCCCCAGCGTACAGATACACGTACCACAAGATGGCACTTGGCTGTGAACACAGCAGCAGAATCACAATCAGGAGAAGATTGAGGCGCACGAAATTTCTCTCCACCGCTGGGCGTTTTCTCTGCCTTTGTACTCGGGGACTTGAATCTTGCCTATCTTCAGATAGCTGTACGCTTAGTGTATTTGTGGTGCTCAAAGTTGCGGAGCGCTCCGCCATCTGTGTACGAAAAGCTTTCTGAAGGAGTAAATAGATGATTATAGTTATCAGCAGCGAAAACGTTGAGTGGAGGTGTAGATCGATCTTTTCTAAGATCTCTTTAGGGACGCCCATGGTTCTTGACATTTCAAACAGAGTAGCGTATAACAGGATAATCACTACGCACGCTATAGTCTTTCTGACGCTGATTAGACGCATGAACTTCAGCGGAAACGCAACGGCGATGTACTGCGTGATGGTGAACGCCATTACGACGAAGAAAGACGCGTTTGTAGTGATAGCCGCGACTATGCCCGCCGTCTCAAATATCTTGGGGCAGTGGGCTTGCTTAGGGTGATTGCTATACAGCATGAAATAACACGCTGTCACCATCGGTTCGGGAACCAGACCGGTGGCCAGATCAGTGATCGCTAAACCGACGAGAAAGCAAGCGGTAGGAGTGCGGAAGGTTTTAAACGGGTCCTTGTATATCGCCACCAGGAGAAGGCTATTAGCAAGCACTGTTAACGGGCAAATCACCGCTAGAAATGTCCCGGAGATGAAGAAAGCGGTTCCGAGATTTGCCGGTCCTGTATTAGTTGAATTAGTTGTTGTGTTCATCCTTGTTGCGGTATTCACTGTACAGTTCGATATTTTATTATAACACTGCGATTAGGCGCATTCAATGGTCTTTGTGTTGAGTTCACACCTGGAACAAGAGATTCCTCTTATTACTTCAGACCTCAATCCTGTACTTTTCTGCTATTCACCGTTTTGTGTTACGTGTGTATCCGGTTGATGTGAGCTAGCCGTTTGTGTATGTGACGTAGAATAGTGTCTCGTTAATTTTAATAATCTGCGACCTTTATCTCACCACCACCACCAACTGATTTT
Source organism: Cladopsammia gracilis (assembly GCA_022457155.1). Lineage (NCBI taxonomy): Eukaryota > Metazoa > Cnidaria > Anthozoa > Scleractinia > Dendrophylliidae > Cladopsammia > Cladopsammia gracilis. The sequence continues at coordinate 1,006,498 of JAJGOT010000016.1, forward strand.
AGTTTCTGTTACTTTAGATTTCACTTCTTTGCTGCTCCATAATTCAGTCACAGTCATGCCGTTTCTCTATGCTTTAGAAGCCAGTGTCTTGTTCAACAAAGCAATCTCAAGCAAGCGCTCTCGGGCTCTATGGAACTCGGCAAAGCTTGATAATAAAATGAACAATGAGCGTTAGCTACGCCCTCAAATACAGCCCTTAGAATGCTCAAAGAAAGTCGATGACTGTCGCATTATATATCATTCAATCCACCAAACGCGTTTCTTAGCTACTGTTTCTGTCCTCACTAGCTCGTGTTCTGTTTGATAATGTCAATTCTTGTCTTGCTTTACTGTTATTTGTTCTTGGGCAAGTCCAGCCTTCTTTAATTTCTTGTTTAGCTTCGCGTTTCTAGTTGAATTTCTCATTTCAGCTCTTTGTCAATTGTTATTACCCGTGTAGAGTTGTAGGGGGTCCTGTTTTGCTGAATGTCTACACCTGTTATGACATTTGCATGGTTTACAATTGTCGTGTTTTGTGCTATTTGCATTGCGGTGCGTAAAGCAATCTTTTATTCTAGTCCAATAATGAAAAAGCCGCCCAAATTGAAAAACGAATTTACCTACACAAAGTTATTTAAATGATCACACTTGAGCATTAATTTATTATAAAGATGAATTTGCATCTTAACGCAAAAATATCAACCGAGGTGATACAAAAATTAAGATTTTATTCAGACTCTAAAGCAAGAATCGCCAAGTACGGCACAATAAACAGAACCACAGCAAAATACTGCTTAGTAGTTTTCAATGGAATGATCACACTTAAGAATTTCATTCACAGACTTAAAAGTTAGAACCACATTGTAAAGCATAATTACCAGTACCGCAGGAAGGTACTGCTCAGTAGCTTTCAGTTTTTCATTGGTTAGCAACGCATTAAATTTTTCAAGATTTCACATTAAGAATGGGAGGGTTAGGTTTAGCAAAAGAAGACGAAATACTAGTCATTTATTCTCAACTTGTTTTAACAATACTAAAGAGCTACGCTTGCGCATCTTAAAAACAGAGTTTTCATTCGTTATCCATGTTAATCACCTTTGTTTCATCATTGTTTTCTGTGGTTATCCTTTCTTCGAAATTATTCTTTTTAAGGAAGCTGTCACGCTGAGGCCAAGTTTATTGTGTACGTCCATGAAGTACAATTTTTGCTTTTGAGTCTAGATGAAATCCCAAGGTGTGACCGCTTAAACGACAGCTACTGAGCAGTGACAGCAATAATTTCCTGTGGTACTGTTTATTACGCTGTACAAGGTGGTTAAAACGTTTGAGTCTGTGGTTGAAATCTTAAGGTGTGATCATATAAATAAAAGCTACTGAGCAATACTTTCCTGTCAGTGCTGTGCATTATACCGTACACGCAAGTTTTCTGTGGATGAAATCCTAAAGTGTGACCATTAAAATGAAAGCTACTGAGCAGTAGTCTCGTGTGGTGCTGTTCGTTTCGTGAAACATCACGCAATTATTTCAGTTTTTATTTTCATTTTTCCGAGCTTGGCCGTTTTCGGGATAAAAAGGGTTTCAATAGCATGACTTACTTTGCGTTTTAAATTCTCTCTTCTGGATGACGGACAGTTTCGGCTAATAAAATCGACCAATTCGAAGTGTCCTGTAGATTTTCCTATTTGTGTGTCTGCCGTGGAAACCGTCATTCATGCTAATTTCTCCCATCCATTATAAATGATACACCAATTTCATTAAGTTTTGCTGCAAAAATTTCCATTTTTAATTGTTAAGTAGGAGCTAATTTTTAGCCGTTTTTTTATTAAGGAACTAATTAAGCGTTTAGAAAAACGTCTTTCTTTAGTTTTATTTTCTACATTTTAGCTTTCCTTAACGCAGGAAGATTGTGTGTGACGCGGATACTTTAAACGCGAATACGATGTTTTAACAGCTGATGGATAGGCTTTTAGTTTCAGTTAGAGTTGTTGAATTTTTAAAATCACAAGTTTCAGTTGCAATCGAATTTTTAAACCACTACTCAGTACTGAATGTAGATCTAACTTTTTAGTATATGGATGAAATCCTAAAGTGTGACCATTCGAATGAAAGCTACTGAGCAGTATTTTTCCTGTGGTAACTGTTTATTACGCTGTACAAGGTGGTTTTAAGCGTTTAAAACAGCCGGAATAAAATCCTAAGGTGTGATGATTGTCCACCGAAGTGAAAGTAGCTACGGAGCTGTACTTTCACGTCCTACCATTGGTTGTTCGATATTTTGCAAAATACAGTTTGGGAATATTTTAACCATTATGAATTAACGTAATTGGGAAGGATAGGGTTGAAAAAAGGTATTGATACAAATTATTTGTTAACCTAGTCAATAAAAATATACCTATTTGAGCTTAGCTTTGTTGCCAAGATGTTTTTTGGTCATTTTAGAATAGTTTTATTGTCACCAAATAAAAGTTGACAATTATCCGCCTTCTCGCAAATCTAACAAACCTTTGTTTGTTCAGCTCTGCTCTTGTTTCAAAATTGGGCAAAATATTGTGCTAGTATATCGCTTTTTCGCACCGACCATACAAATATATATCCCTTAGTAACGTAAAGGGTTTTGCAAAAATGGCTGATGACAGGCGAACTGTTTACTTTGTCTTCACCGATGACGGCTTGCTTTACGGAATTAAATTTCGTCGGTGGCGTTATTTAGTCAACAGAAATGTTTCTGTCAAGAATCTCCTTTACTGCTGTGTTCGATCGAAATTAAATCTTAATATTGATAATTTGGAGATGTGAAAATTTAAATTATGTGAAAATTGAAATTATTGCTTTGTCTTTTGTGCTACAGCTGTCTTGGGTGTCATCAATATTGATGGCTAACGCTACCTGGAGGTTTTAATAATAACTTTCTGAGATGTAATTTATGTTATTTAAGTATTGTTTAAAAGACTGTAGCAAAGAATCGATTAATTTTTTTTATTTTTTTACTTCCTTGGGTGCCAACGCAAAAATTTGTCATTTCCCAAAAAAGTATTTTTAGGAGAGAAAATTGGTCCGTAGCTTTCATCAGGGGTTTCATCGACAGATCAAAAGTGAATGGTTACATTTAATGGTTTTATCCACACTCAAAAGTTAGAACCATCTTTGTATAGAGCGTGATAAACAGCAACACAGGAAAGTACTGCTCAATAGCTTTCATTTGAATGTCACACTTTAGGATTTCATCCACAGACTCAAAAGTTAGAATCACCTTGTACAGCATAATAAACAGTACCACAGGAAAGTATTGCTCAATAGCTTTGATTTGAATGGTCACACTTAAGGATTTCATGCACAGACTCAAAAGTTAGAACCACCTTGTACAACATAATAAACAGCACCACAGGAAAGTACTGCTCAATAGCTTTCATTTGAATGGTCACACTTTAGGATTTCATCCACAGACTCAAAAGTGAACACTACCCATATCAGGAAGGTACAGCTCAGTATCTCTGAGAGGGGTAAAGTACTGTTCAGTATCTCTGAGATTCTTTTTCTTCATAGACTTAATAAGTAACTACTTAGGATCTTATATTAAGAGGGAAATCGTTTGTTATGTACTTTGGCCGTGACTAATTTTATTTTGTTTGAAAGACAGAGCTAAGCGCTTCGCACTATTTTCTTGATGAATATTAGCGGTATAGTTGATACAGAAATCAGAGCATTTGACAGGGCGATTTGCAATTAAGAAACAACCAGACTTTTCACTATGACAGAAGTCAAATATCGCTTGATATATTTTTCATTATATTATTTTTCTTTTGTTTAAAGTGAAGTGCTTTAGTTAATTCAAAGACGAATCTTGTGATAAGGCGCTTTTGAAATTAAAAACCACAAAGTGATTTTAGAAGGCAAACATTGCGTGTGATTTGAGCTATTTTCGTATGACCTTGGAATTATTACGCGTGAACACAACCAAAACAAAAAAGAAGGAAGCGATTTGATTGGTTAAGCGAACTGAGGCAAACCCGCGCGGGTTTTGGTTGGTTCAGCGAACGCGCAAAGCGAGGCGAACGGATTGCGAGCTAAAAAGTAGGAAAATTTTATTGACATGCTGCACCTCTATGGCACACGCAAAGATACTGAGATATGGCGCGAAAATAATTTGCGCGCATGCGGAGAAGTGCAGCATGAGTGGTCGCTGAGGGGAGGAGGAAAGGACAAAAAATAATCCTGAACCGAACTTTTGGGGCATGAACTTCACTCCTTTTTCAGCACTGTGATTGGTCAAGCGAACAAGCCTTTTTCCATATTAGGGATATTTCTAGCGTGAGAACGAGCAACGCTAAATAAAATGCCGCGAAAATGCCGTTAGCTTGAGAAGCTCGCCGCTGCCCGCCGTTCAAGTTTGCGTCCCGCAGAAACGCCGGCGACGTGTTACGCGAACATACAAACATACTTCATCAGTGTTTGTCCAGTCCGTTTCATTGAAATTCTCTGATCCCATGTGGGGGTTGTCCAATACACACGAACAGATACGATTTGTTAAAGCAATTGGTGTATTGCGATGCAATTCAGCTAGTCTCGGCTCACAGAACGAGGTATACGTGCATTCATTATTGGACTTTGCATTTTAGAGTGCGAAGACGCAGCAAAACGAGTGCAAATATGACACTTTATTACACTCTTCTGATCGCGCGCTAGGGAAAACACGTTAAAAAATTTAAGGTTCTGGGAGAAAATGACTGTCGTGTAATAAACAACTTATTCAGCGAAAAGTTGTGTAATACAGCTGGATATTTTTACGAGTCAGTTTCAGTACATGAAAACTGGCTCCCGCGTAAATATACCCAGCCGTATTACGCAACTTTTCGCTGAATAACCTCTAATGTATCAATTCCTCAATTCTTGGTTTTCACGTGACGTCATCAAATTCGAAAATCATAAATTGTAATGCCTTCTGAATTTATATGTCCACCAGATTGAAGATGACTTAAAAATAAATCTTTTCACAAGTATCCAACCCGGTAGCGTCTTTCGTTTTGAAAATACAGCATTTTGAATTTCTGACTTTTCACCCTACGTGACACCAACATGGCGTCCGTGACAAAGCTTTTTCCTATGAAACAAGGGCCTCTCCTCGTGATTTTTGGCACTTTGGGCAGTTAAAGTATTAGGAATGCATTTTATGCGAATGAATAGTAGTTCACGAGAGAAAAGTAATCGCTTTCAGAGCGAAAGTGAAGTCCAGATGTTTTTATTGATTTCCGGCGGCCATCTTGGTGCCCCTCGGAGGGGCACCAAGATGGCGTTTCCATACAAAGCTCTGTAAATTTGAGTCGAGTGCTTCGGCGAATAATTCAACAACGGGATACTGCACAGATCTGAGACTTAGCGAAGTTTTTTATTTGTTACTCATTTATAACATTAAAAATTATTGGCTTCTTTCACTAAATAGTTTCGATTCTAAAACATATCTTGGTGTCCCTCCGGGATGGCGTTTCCATACAAAGCTCTGTAAATTTGAGTCGAATGCTTCGGCGAATAATTCAACAACGGAATATTGCACAGATCTGAGACTTCGTGAAGTTGTTTATTTGTTACTCTTTTATAACATTACAAATTATTGGCTTCCTTCGCTAATTCGTTTCGATTTTAAAATTTTATGGCGTGACAGTGAAAACCAAGAATTCCTCTCGCGTGTTTATTTGCGTCTCCGGCTCACGTTTAAAGAACGAGTTATACTTGCATTTATCAGTTCTTTGTTTCCTCTAGCGTGTTTGTTTTCGTTGCCCACTTCGCTCAAACTGAAACTTTTCACCCCTTTTCAGTGTAAATTTTAATCAATGGTATGGATCGCGAGGCTGTTTTGACAAATGGTATCCCTTCTTGTGGTGGACATGGTTGAATGACCTTGAATGAATGAAAAATGAATAACTTTATTTATGTATCAAATCATCTGGCGTATGGGAAACCCTACGCTAATACTCCATTTCCGAGTTGCCTTTAGCCTCTCTATCAAAGCGAGGCTAGGTGCGAAACCTTTCACATGAAAATGAGTTTTCATTCACATGCAAATAAGTTTTATTTGCATGTGAATGAAAACTTATTTTCATATGAAAGGTTTCGCACCTAGTCTCGCTTTGATAGAGAGGCTAAAGGCAACTCGGAAATGGCCTATTGGGGACACCTACGAGATTTATTGTCATCTTCAGTTTGCCTAACAATTTAAGACAAGATGAGTGTAGGCAAAGAGGACGGCAAACTTAATTAACCTTTCATTTTTTTTTTTCAGTTGTTAGATGCCATGGAAACGGCTCAAAAGTGGTAAGAGCATTCAAACATTCTTACCTGTACCACATCGTAGACAAAATTACTATGCAATAAAACCAGGAGCAAGTGCATTCGTTTTTAACGATTTTTCCCAGTGGTCCATTGCAATCTGTTCTCACCGGGGCCCTTGCGAACAAGCACCCTAATTTTCCATTACACGGGCTCGCTTGCTTTGGGCAGCGATAGGTGATACCTCAGACCAAAGAGATATAAATTAAGCTTTCCAGTTCGCGTGTATTCACTCTTCATGAATCGCTGGAGGACTGAAGCGTCGGTGAAAATTAATTACTATTCCGGTTTGAAGACACATAAACCATAATAAAAGGATTTCAGTGGAACAATAAATCCGTTATAAAGTGGTTTCACAGATATTACGTGCGGATATTTTACTCTTAGCTCGCGTGAATATAAACAAAATACCCAGCTCGAAGAATATCCAAGCGTATTATCTGTTAAACTATCGAATAAGTTAAATGTACTATGACATCTTATTTTTGCTTCACATCTTGCAGGTTTGGAATGGCACATTCATGGGATAAAAAATATAGCATTCCTCACATCTACTGGGACACATTGCCAAGAGCAAGCGCTAGTCAGATTCACCCTCATTTTCACGTGACCCTTGCACGTGATCACTATTACGGTGAGTACTGTTGTCACGTGCACACTGACCAGTTCACCAATACCGTTATGAAACAAACGGTACTCCAGAGGCACACCCAGCCTTTTGCATCTCGTCCGAAATCGGTCACGCAAGATACTCACAGTTCAGTTACACAGGCATTCAACACGCACGTGTATGACACGTTATGTCACGTGTATGTCACGCTCAGGAAAGAATCATTTCTTGAAGTGAAGTAACAACTACATAAATTATCACCAACTTCCGGTTTCTTGTTTTCAGATTGAAATATTCTGCTCCATTCTCGATTTTTTTGTAAGGATTCTGTCTCAATTCTCATTAATCTGTCGAGAGAAAGGGGGTTCCCGAAGTCCCGGAACCCTCCCCTTGGTACGCCCAGTGCTACTGAATAACCCCATTTGAATGGTTGAGGATTTCCTCCACAAACTTAAATGCTAGAACCACGTTAGTTATGTTGGTCTTGGCCATTTCGTTTAATATGTGATGTCTGCTTTTTTGTAGCCAAATGGAATCATCTTCATGCCGCCTCCATGAAATACGCTGAAGATCACAACGGAGAGAACTATTTTTCAGCGCTTACAAAAGTTAGTAGAGTATGCCGCTTAATTGGTACATAGCAAGACATTCTGAGTTAAAGATAATTGTAATTGCTGAAAGGCATAGAGCGCCATACGAAAGTACTGCTCGATAGCTTTAATTTTAATGGTTACACTTCAGTATTTCATTCACAGACTTGTTCGAATCGCGTTATGCAGCCGCATACCCAACTTATTTGTAACCTGTGTATTTTTTGTCCTTTTCTGTAGATTCACAGTGCCTTAGGTCTTGCAGTGCAGTATGGTAATGCCACCGTCTTGGCGTATTTGGTAAGGCAACGTTTGCTTTTTGTGTTGGCATATGGTACCTATAATGCAAGTAGTGTAAAAAAAGAAGTATTTGTTTCTGATATTTAAATACTGGTCACGCTTGACGGAGCATGGCTGTTACATTTTACTATTTTCTTTTTCAGACACCCACCGCGTCGCACGAAATTATGCTGATTAGTAAGAAGCCGTGTAAGGATCTCTTTCACCTTCTGTACGACTGTGTAACTGGTACGTCACTTGCGCTATTGGGAGCTACAATAAGACTCAATGTTGTTGATACATCGTCATTGTGAGCCCCCTTTTCTTCTAGACAAGACCCGTTTTCAGCCCCGCCCCCTTATTCCCAACCCCCAATACCCCACACAATGTTGTGTTTCAGTTTCTCAGGCCTATCACTGCAATCTTACAACATTGGATGGGGGGACGGGGGTTAATGTAGCAGAGTGTAGTGAATGGAAAGAGATAGTGATAAATATGGTACGAAAACCGCTTTTCGTATACAGTGTGTCAACTATTTTTTCGCCTATTGTAGGGCTAGTCGACGGAGAGAAACACGCTTGTGCGCGAGAGAAGACAGGACGCCGCACGTCTTTTGGCGGCGGGGGATTTTCACGCGCGCTTGCGTGTTTCAATCGTTCGACTATCACTGAGAGTATCGATTATTTTACAATAACTCAAGATAATGTGCGTGCTCTGATTGGTCAATAAGATAATGTGCGTGCTCTGATTGGTCAATAAGATAATGTGCGCTAATAGCTATTGACTGTTATACCGGTAAACCAAATGGGACAATAAAATTCACAGTTGCAATAAATCTGTGGTGAAGGCCAGAGTACAAAGTTACCCCTAAACGGGTAGAAGATATTTAACGGTAACGTGCGAAAAAGGTTTACGTTCTTTGCTTGATTAATACGGCCTGCGCTTATGAAGTTGTATTTCAGAATTTACGTAAGAGTAGAAATCGAAACTTAGCATGGTAAAGTATTCATTAGTGGCTCACCACTGCCGGAGATGAACCCGGTTTCTGTGGCATATAGCGACTGAGAGAACTACTACTTCCCCCTGGATGGGATGCTAGTCCATCGCAAGGTCACCCCCCAGTATTATGTCGCCGGTTCCCATTTATACACCTGGGTGGAGAGAGACAACGTGAAGCAAAGTTTCTTGTCTAAGGAAAAAAAAAACACCACGGCAGAGAACAGGCTCAAACCACCGACCTTCAGTTTGAAAGCCTAACGCGCTAACCACTACGCCACCGCGCCTACACTACGCCACCGCGCCTACACTACACAACCGCGCCTCCACTACGCCACCGCGCCTGCGCAAACGTAGCATAGTTAGATAAAATTGTTTTTATTGTGTCTGCAGCTTTCAGAGATGACATGGAACTGTACGCTCTAAGCGCAGGAATGGTGTTTCCAAAATTGGTAAGTGATAAATTTCTGCCACCGTCGGGAAGAAGAGAGACCCTTGGGACGAAGTTGGTTTTTCCACCTCAAACACCAACATTTCCAAATTCCTATTCGATCTGGAATCCTAGGGGCACAGTTTGTCGGTCGCAAGAGATTGTTAAGTGTCACTTTCGTATAACAGTCGATTTTTCTTTTAGAGGGGAGGTAAAGAATGTAGTGACTTGAGATAAAGCTGTCGATTTGTTGTTATTGATGGTTTGCTATTTTGAACTGTTTTTCAGAACCCGTCACCTGACGACAGTGATCTACCTACAATAATAAGACTGGTGTATCGAGGAGCAGCTGAGTCGTGAGTAGCACGGTTTATCTGTTCTTAAACATCTTATCACGCTTTCCGTTTGAGATAATAGCCCTGTCGCCGTCATTCCGTTACAGCTGAGCCTCCCTTAATCGACCGAAGCATAGCCAAGGTGTGAGAGGGGGCGGGGGAATTGATTTACGGTCCCACGAAAAGTGGTTACCCTGTGGTGTCCCTGCCAAATCTGACGAAGCGATTGGAAGTAGAATACAGTGATTGGACTGAGTGGAGTACAATTCAGGAAGTAATCGGGCGAGTAATTTCACGAAATTACGAGCACGATTACCCCTGAATTGTACGACATGAAGTTCAATTATTAATTAATCACATCAATAACAAAATTCGAGATTAAAAAGTCTATGTTGACGTTTTTTTGTATTCAAAACGTCAAAGATATTTTCTATCATTTCGAAAGCAGGAGGAAAACAGCCAAAGAGAACCCATTTAAGTGCAAATGATTGACGCGCACGCAACGTAGGTGTCCGATATAACTATCCAATAACAAAAAGTTGTAATTGAATAGCTTTAATGGCCCTTATCGTAGATGAGTACGCCACGCCAACATATCAGCGGTTTCTCGCTTTCTTGACCCAACAGTCTCGTTTTGATGTTTACGCTCATCGTCGTCAGAGGTTCTCGTAAACATCAAAACGAGACTATAGGGTCAAGAAAGCGAGAAACCGCTGATATGTTGGCGTGGCGTACTCATCCACGATAAGGGCCATTGGACACCCACTTGGTCGCACACCAATTACGTATGAAATAGGCGCACGGATGACCAATCACAATCGAGTATTTTGTTATTGATACGATTAGAATTAGAATCATATCAAGCTGTAGTACCCGCGCAAAATATTGCATCAGAAGAAGTAGTTTGATGCATGGGAGATAATTTCCCTTTATCAGCGTTGTATTGTAACAGTAACGCACTATTCAGTATGTGTCTGTATTGACATTGAAATATGGTCGTGACTAGAATGGATACTCCAAAATCAGGTTGGACCACCTCGGACACTTATTGAGAATTATATAACGTAATGTCGACACTTAGAATTTATTTTCAATAAATTTTTAAGTGTAAAAAAGAAAATCTAAAATCTCCACTCAGGATTGAACCTGTGACCTCAGCTAGGGTTATGATTACATAGCCTACCGTACCACTGTACCACCTAGCTTCTCGGGTTGCTTAGTCCTAAATTTAACTATATAAACTGCTAATCCCAACCTCAACTGAAAGCTAACCAGTTACTCCGTTATATAAGTCTAAATAAGGCGACCGAGGTAGTCCAACCTGATTTTGGAGTATCCATTCTAGTCACCACCATTGAAATATGGGCAAGTGTCGCTTAGCAGAGGTTAAAAACAATAAATACCCAAAAGTTAGTTTGAAGAGAAAAGGCTACGTTTTTTGCAGTTTTAGACGTTGAAGTGATTGCAGTCTTTTAATCTATTATTTTCTTTAAGGACGAGAGCTGACATTGATTCTCTTCAGTTGTTCGGAGTAAGTAAACGCAAGTCATTCATTGTCCTTAGTTATTAACTCGTGAATACATGAAGTGGTAGAGTCTACCTTCTATAGCTCAGAAGGAGGTCGGACACTTACTGAGAATTATATAACTTAATGTCAACAGTAAGAATTTTATTTTTAATAAATTTTTAAGTGTAAAAAAGAAAATCTAAAATTCCCAACTCAGGATTGAACCTGTGACCTTTGCTAGGCTTAGGCTTACATAGCCTACCGTACCACTGTACCACCTAGCTTCTCGGGTTGCTTAGGCCTAAATTTAACTATATAAACTGCTTTACCCCAACCTCAACTGAAAGCTAACCAGTTACTCCGTTATATAAGTCTTAATAAGGTGTCCGACCTCCTTCTGAGCTATAGAATCTAGCAATTTCCACGTGAAGCGTTGAGCGGGTTACAGCAATTAGAGCCGGACAAATATGTAAATTTTCTCATCAAGAAAGCCTCTTGAATGACGGCTAATTTCTATTATGTTTCCCTTCTTCTGCAGACAACAAATGTTAATGTTGATCCGTACGTCATAATCCGTAACATCAAGAAGACCGTCGAAAGACGAAGAGCACGTTCATGATTTGGGTTTCCAATCACTCGTGGGAAAAATGGGAAGATCACTTGAACGGCGCTACGAACCTTGGTCATATCCAGAATACAATGCGGACCTGGGAGAATCTGTGTGGTGCCATGCGCCCTCTGATTGGCCAATGATGTAACGAGGTTTTTTACATTCAAGTAACGTAAGCCTTTTCCAGGCGTTCAGATTATGGGGAGCTAACAAAATGCGGATTAAATATAAAATTTCGAGTGTCTGATGAATAGGAGAAGGCGCGTTTCTTCGCCTTTTTTCCGCTGGCATTTTGTCATTCGCGCGGCTCACCATTGTTTGGACGTCTAAAACAGGTGTGATCCGAAGCATTCTAGAGTGCGAATATGCGCCGCAACGATTAAAACTATTAAAACGATTAAAACTAACGATTAAAACTATTAAACTATTATAGCGCTCAAGCTTGCGTGATATCGCCTAATTTTAGCCGACTCGGCCTACAGCCTCGTCGGCTAAGAATTACGCGATATCACGCACGCTTTCGCGCTGTAATAGTTTTATAGTTCAACACATTGATAACAAAAACAGTTTGAAAAAAAAATATCGAAGCCGGTCCGTCATTTTTGCATGCACTTGTCAAAATGCGAAATTTACCGCCATCGTTGAATATACGTCATGTATATCGATATTTTTTTTTTACCATATTTGGGCAGTGTATCAATGTGTTGAATTATAAGTAACGTTTTTACACTCTGAGCGCGCGCTAGGAAAAAAGAACTTTCAAAATTTTAGACTTGGGGAAGGTTATTGTCTTATAATAAACAATTTATTTAGCGAAATATTGTGTAATATGGCTGAGCATTTTGACTTGTCAGTTTTCATTTGTTCTCGCCTAAAGGCTGGAAGAAATAAACACGGACTCGAAAAAAATACTCAACTGTATTATCTTCGGAGCAAGGATGAGAATTAAAACTCAACCCACATACGACGCCGAGTCCGGGAATCGAAGCCGGGCCACATCCCTGCCATCCCTGCTCCCGTAAGTTACTTTTATTGCAAGTTAATACAAAAAGAGACCATTTATTTGAAGAATTATGGTCAAACGGTTTTCAAGTTCTAGTTATTTTATGGCATTTTATCAAAATAAGAGATGAATATTTCGTATTTGCTGTAATTGGGAAACTATTATTTAATTCAATGCAAAGTTATGTTTGTAAGCACCTTCCGTACTTAAAATGGTCACTGAATACAATAATTGTTTATTGTTTCTGAGTGTAGATCAAGGGGCTACTACTTTCGGGGGTGGGGGGGGGGGGGTACTATCGGAATTCTACGTTAGTCCACTAGAATCTCGATAATTCGAACCATTATTGCGAACACAAAACTGTTTAAGTTACAGTCCTTAATACGGACACCAAAGGGACAGACCCAAGTGTCCGTATTATAGAGGTAGGGATTGTATGAATTTTTGTATCTTAGGGACCAAGAGAACTGTCCGTAATAGAGAGGTGTCCGTAATAGAGAGGTGTCCGTATTAGAGGAGGAATGTCCAGAAATGCACGTTAATGAGATTCTTGCTCTTTATGATAGACATCATGAAGTGTCCCCTAGACCTAATTCTCCCCTAAACACAAGCAATTCTGTCAAACATGAAGTCATATGGAAATTACAAATAATTGTGTGTAATATGAAGTGCCCAAGGTCCGAGTTACGTGCATTTCTGGACATAAGTGCCGGCGTAAGCGGCGAGACTAAAAATAAATAATAGTGGCTCTGGCCATGAGAACGAGGTTGGAGAAAAAGAAAAAAATATATAGGTGTAAACAGGAGCCCATGATCCGGAGAGTCCAACTCCCATACCACGCCTTCGGCGTTTTCACAGACTGATCTATTTTTAGTTTAAATTTCCCGCGAGTTTGGATTCCTACCGGCCAATCACAACCGTTTGCGATGGTTTTTGTATCCAGCTGAGAAACGGAATGCAGAAGAGGGGATAGAATTGAGGTTCATGTACCTTGGATAGATAACGAACGAACTTAGGTCTTGATTAGGACATCATTCTACTGATCTTTGATTCTAATTACCGCATTACTTGCGCTGAGCGGAAACAGATATTAAGTTCCGGGAAAAAAGAATCTTAAAATAATCCAGTTTAGCATACACTAAAACAGTGGATAGCGTTGTTGGCGCTTTCTGATTGGCTACGGAAACTCGGGATAGCAAGTGCTATAGATGGTTTTTACTCGCGCGACCTTTAGTCCTGTGGGACTCAAATGACAAAGGCCATGGCGGCCATGTTGGTGTACATAACAAAAGAAGTTCATTAAAATTCTTTTGTAGTTGTACACCAATATCGCCGCCGTGACGTAACGTGCAAACCATCTATTCACCTTTAAGCAATTTGCGCGTGAAAATTGTAATCGTTGACAAGAATAAATGAGTTAAAAATCATTATCTTCGTGCTATATTATCTCACTGTTTTAGTATACACTAAAACAGCTATTCACCTCAGTGTCGGTGGCCAGTGGTGGATATTCACCTCGCCGCTTTGCGGCTTGAAAAATATCCACCGCTAGTCAGCTCCACTTCGGCGAATAGTTGTTGCTGTGACAAGATATAATTACAGTTGCTTGCTCTGTGTTTTGGGCTTCTGGTGTTTACGGAACCTTGTGTCAAAATGGAACAATATTATAATGTATTTAAGTATTGCTAATTATCTCGATATGTAAATAGAAAAACTGTTAACTCGTCGATATGAGGTGTTATAATCACATGGAAATCAAACCATTAAGAAAAAATTTTGTAATGGTTTTTAATATTCTTTTAAGAGAAATTACATTATTCATTGGGCCAAATTTCCAGTTGAAGCTCATTGTGCTTTACCATTTCAATAAGGCAAGGTAATACGGCCAACATTTCCGTGCAACTTGACGCGAAACAATGTTGCGTTGCAAAGATTGTCTGTTGGCGTATTATTACCAGGGTTGCCACCTTCAGGGAAAAGTCAGGGAATTTTGCAAAAGGTCAGGGAAAATCTTAGTTCTTGTCAAAGTCAGTGAAAAGTCAGGGAATTTTGTTTTCAGTTTGGTGAAGTCAAATGCCGTGCGTTCAAAATCCCGTGAAGAGATCGAAAATGAAGAGAAGAATATTGATGGTCTGCAAAAGAAGCTGAAGTAAATGTAATAGTAGATGTGGCTTATTTGATAATTCGCCTAATGCAAAGTCAGTGGAAATTGTTTTGAGGTCAGTGAAAAGTCAGGGAAAAGTCGGAATTTTTTATGTTCTAATGAGTGGCAACCCTGATTACGTACGCCCGCAACATTTCATGTTGCAAAAAGTAGAAGCGACGTCTATTTCTGCAACATGAAAATTTGTTGCGCGCGTGGGTGGTAATACGCGCAACATCAGGGCTGCAGCCTGTTGCGCAACAAGTTGCATGGTATTGTTGTGCGTTTTACTTCTCCCATATTCAGAGTTGATTCGGGCTTGTATTTTAAAACAAGATCTATATGCCGTAATATGCATTTAGAATATAAAGCGGTCAAGGTTTGAATATTGTCATAACTTGTGGTTAGAGTACAATAAACTCTTGTCAATCTTCTTCGGAGGACACGTACTACATTTAACTATTTTCTTTTACTGACCCCTCAATGGAAGTTCAAATGACCTTGGGATACTCAAACACTGCCCGCGTACACGTAATAGAGGTGATATTTACAGAGACTATATGAGCGTTTTGCCAGCCGGGACCTGAGGGGAAGTATCCCCCTAATAGAGGTGATAATTACAAAGATTATATGAGCGTTTTACAGGCCGGGACCAGGAGAAGTGTTCCCTTAATAGAGGTGCCCCTTTAATAGAGGTGATAATTACAAAGATTATATGAGCGTTTTTCCAGCCGGGACCAGGGGGAAGTATACCTTAATAGAGGTGTCCCTTTAATAGAGGTGGTAATTACAAAGATTATATGAGGGTTTTACCGGCCGGGAGCAGGAGTTAATAGAGGTGTCCCTTTAATAGAGGTGATAATTACAAAGATTATGTGAGCGTTTTGCCGGCAAGGATCAGGGGGAAGTGTCCCCTAATTAATAGGTGTCCCTTTAAGAGAGGTAACAATTACAAAGATTATATGAGCGTTTTACAGGCCGGGACTAGGAGAAGTGTCCCCCTTAATAGAGGTGTCCCTTTAATAGAGGTGATAATTACAAAGATTATATGAGCGTTTTGCCGGCCTGGAACAGGAGAAGTGTCCCTTTAATAGAGGTGATAATTACAAAGATTATGATTGTTTTGCCGACCGGGACCAGGAGAAGTGTCCCCTTAATGAAGGTGTTCCTTTAATAGAGGTGATAATTTCAAAAATTATATGAGGGTTTTGCCGACCGGGACCAGGAGAATTGTCCCCTCAATGAAGGTGTCCCTTTAAGGTAATAATTACAAAGATTATACGATGTATAGCGTTTTGTCGGCCTGGACCAGGAGAAGTGTCCGATTAATAGAGGTGTCCCTTTAATAAAGGTGATAATTAAAAAGATTATATGAGCGTTTTGCCGGCCGGGAACAGGATAAGTGTCCTCTTAATGAAAGAATTACAAAGATTATGTGAGCGTTTTGCCGGCCGAGACCAGAAGAAATGTCCCCTTAATGGAGGTGTACCTTCAATGAAGGCGATAATTACAAAGAATATGTGAGCGTTTTGCCGGCCGGGACCAGGGGAAGTGTCCCCTTAAAGCTCCTTAATAGAGGTGTCCCTTTATTAAGGATAATAATTACAAAGATTATATGAGCGTTTTGCCAGCCGGGACCAGGAGAAGTGCCCCCTAAATGGAGGTGTCCCAAAGTATACGTTCCACTGTATTCTTTCTGAGTTGTCTTATATAACGGTTCAAGCACATTGGCTTTATATAATCAAAAAACAAAACCAAATTTATCACTTTGGCCAATCAAATTAAAAACGCAGACAATCCAATGAATCAATCAGAACTCAAAGCAAATGCATTTAACCACAGGCTCGGTGAAGGAATGCGCGTGCCAAGTGGCACCTGTACAGAATCGATACATATTGAAAGTTTAAGACAGGAGTTTTTTTTTATTTATTTTATTTACCACGTAAGTCTTCACTCAATGATGAGTATTTAGACTGTCTAACTAAGTACTTAAATATAAATTAATAAAAATTGGAAATTGCTTCCTTGAAAAGTAACAGAGATTTGCTTACTGCAATATCCCTAGGGAGCTGGTTCCAAGCAAGAAGTGTTCTGGAGTTTACTTGAATGTCATTTTTTTGCCTTCAGTGGAAATAAAAAACCCTCTGCCTAAAACATAAATCCGTCTATGTTATGGGATGTTTTGAAACTTTTTTGGAGGAAATAGTTTTTCTCAAAGGATTTGCAAAATTAAGAGAAATAATAAATAACGAAGATTTAGTGAAGTTTTAAAACTCGAATTTAGTCCACTAGCAACCTGGGGTGCTCTTGCGTGGGTATCAACTGTCTGTTGGCTTCGTAAAAATCATTTTCTTTTTTCTATCCCTTCTTTAAAACTCGTTACTCGTAAGTTTCATTCAAATTCAGGTATAACCCCGCCTTAATAAAGTGTATTGTTGTTTGTCCCACAATGAAGTCACTTGATGTCAACCTCGTTCCCAGGGCTTTTCCCTTCGAGAGAGGGGCGCTGGGAACGAGGTTGACTTGATGTAGATCGTGACGTTTCGACCGCTTACTACTAGTCTTCATCAAGCGATGAGGTCGACCGAATGCGCGTCAACATTAGTTCCACGATGGTCAATTGTGATTGGTGGAACTCGGTCCTCATTATTCCGGTGAGAAGCTGTTCCCTCTGCGGTCCGCAGTAGTACTGTTCTCCTGTCGGTTGTGTTTTTGGGTAATTTGAAGAGTAAATATAGTTCTTCTGAAAGGATTTGTAAAATCGTGGCATCCACGCTTTAGGAATTTCGAATCCGTTATCCCTGTTGATGTTGTTAGGGTGAACTCTTATGTGGACAGCCTCTTTTACACCACGCGTGTAGCAGTGTGGGTCTCGATCAATAAATTTAACCTGTTCCACAGCGGACAATGGCCGGTCTGAAACGGCTGAAGTCTGGGTACGAGCGAGTCGTATATCCCTGTTGTGCGAGTATCGATTTTTTTTAAGCAGACCCCAATATCGCGATAGTATCGAATACTTAGTATCGATACCGACCCACCCTCCCGAGAATGCTGTTCAACTTGAACGCGACCAAAATACTTTCTCTCTTCCCACTTGCATTCCAAGCAGCTTTGCGATGCACCGCCTCAAATCAGCATTACGCCAGCAGTATATCAATGGATTCAGCGACGAATTGCAGAAAACCATACAGTCTGTGACTGGAAAAACGTAATAATGAAACACCTTGGCTGGAAAGAACTTGACTGCTACCAGCGATATAAGCAGAGGGGAATAACAGGTTAAAACCGATCCAACGATATAAGCTGTAGTCTTGGTAACTTTGCTTTCTCTCGCCATTGCACTGACGTGTTGAGGCAGGCAGTGTATTTGAGAATGATGGCGTCGAGCAAGCCTGTAAATACGAATGTAGACGAATATGATAATAGCGACGAATATGACAATGAAACACGTCGCGGTCGCATAGTATTTTTCTGTGGTAAGGCCAAGGAATCGAGATATCACAAATAGCGTCCACGAAGCGATGAAGAAACCGGTGAATAAAATCAGGCGTGAGATGGTTATGATTTGGTTGTATTTGAATGTGAAGAACAAAGCAATGTACCTTTCGCACGCAATAAAGCAAACTATAAGAAACGATGCTCCGATGGATAAATGCCACAGAACTCTGTAAGTCACCATCACCCAGCATATATAACGATCTTGTAACTCTAACAAACGCCGGAGAAGATACATGGGCTGCACTGCGAAGCCGACAAAGAAGTCACTCATTGATAGTAGCAGTAAGAGTGTGTTCGAAGTGTTCAGTCTTAACTCGTTGTGTTTTAATATAGCTATACACACCAAACCGTTAGCTATCAATGCAACTAAAAGAAGCATTCCATTCCAAACCGTGACTGCTACTGACATCGCTACTAAAGCTGTAGTTTTATTCATTTCATGGTACGTTAGGAACAAACATTGTAGATCACGAGTTTCATTTAGCATGATTGTCTTTCTCATCAAGGCGAAGTCCAGCTATATTCACCAAATTCCTCTCATAATTTTTGTTGCCTTTCCAATGTTCTGGGGTCGAAAAAAGCCTGCTATTCATAAGTCTTCGAAAATGCTACTATATATATCACAGATTTGTGGTCATCGTATAAATCTGTAAACAGATTGTAGCTAAATGCGTGTCTTTTCAACCCAGCATTTGAAACAAACTGTTTTTCATAAAAAAAAATTGTAGGGGAATACGCAGCTCTTACAAGGTCTTCTCTGATTTGCTGAGGAAACAAGAACAAACAACACAACAATAGACCCTACCCCTGAAAACAATAGAGCTGCGTGATACCCAGGTCCAATGAAATTAGAGGTTGTTAAGAGCTGCGGGGTATCTGAATTGTAGAACCTTAATAATAATGAATAACTATAAGAACGTTTTCTGGCTAAAATATTTTAAAAACCGAGCTTTCGTCTGCCTGTACTGCAATCTTCGGAGGATAAAAGAGAATGTTTTTTTTTTTGTTTTTCATGAATGTCACCGAATACAAATTATTATTGCAGAATTCAGTTGACATCTCAACACATTGATGTCGTCTGTCTTTTCTTTTTTGAACCAGGTTCTCAAGCTGTGTACGCATAATTTTCCGGAATTGAAGAGCAGTGCGTATAAAAATGAGATTCAATATTCCACTGTACACAAAAGACCCACCCGTAAACAGCAGTGCAATTAAATTTCACCCAAAAGGGACCATTAGCGCATCTGTTGGGGAAAAATGGCTTACTGTAATTTGCGAAACGAAACGAAATATAGAAAATGCAGATTTAACCAGTAAATAAAACTTAAAACGCAGGATAGCCATCTTTAAGTCTCAAGCTTAAGCTGCGTACACATATTTTTTCCGGAATTGAAGGGCAGTGCGTATTGATATTCCATACACGAAAGACCCACCAAAGAGAGCATAAGCGCATCTGCTGGGAAAAAATCTCCTCCGCGCTATGGTTTAGAAAAACTAAACTATGATTCGCTATAGCAATTACTGGAAAACCGTTCTAAAGCCCGGAAAAGAATTACATTAAGTTTGGGATGGCATCAAAACCTTTAAAGAAGAGAACGATTTATAGTTACTAAGCCTGTGTAAAAAAAGTATGAAGGAAAGACAAATACCAATAATAATCCACGGATCTTTTTATTGAATTCTTATATATATATATATATATATATATATATATATATATATATATATATATACCAGTGTAATACAAATATCTAGCAAATTAAATTGATCTTTTTTCCTTCACTCTTTTTAACCCTATTCGGCCTGGGGGGGGGGGGGGGGGGGGGCACAAAGTATGTATATTTAATATGTATTCAAACGCCATCAAACTCTGTGATTTTTCCAAAAATTTATCTGGCAACAATTTCATATGACAATTTTTGATCACGTGACTTGACGTTTCCATGGCAACAAGATTTTGACAGCCATGTTTTTGGAAATTTGCATATTTATACCTTTGAATGAAGAAAAACAATGTTTATTGGTATAACTTTTGTATTTTTACGTCATTTAGCGTTTATTTATTGGTTTTGATTAATTTTGCGTCAATTTGGACGGTTTTTAAGAGGTTTTATAAAAAATGGCGGATCCAAGATGGCGGCCGCATAACTAATTACCTAATAACTACGTCATATGACGTCATCGCACCATTGTGCGGACCGCAAAGGAGACAGTTTTGGACATACTATGTACCCTCCAGGTTTCATTGTCATAGCCTTAATGTTCTTGAAGTTACGAAGGGGGGGCACAATATGCCCCCCCCCCCCCCCCCAGGCTCAGGAACTCAAAAAAAGCCCAGGCCGAATAGGGTTAATATATCTTATTTTTCATTCTTACACTTCGCAGGTAAATTACCTTTCTCTAGCGTGCTTATTTTTGTCGCTTTCTACGGGGCAAAAAACAAACCATTACAGAGCCATTCTTTTAGCAATTATACCTTTAGGTCTAGATATAATGCGCAAAAGGTGCAAATTCTAATGTTTACATTCACCGTTCTTCAGTTTGTCAGTTCAAACGGTTATGTTATTAAATTGAAATATTAGAAGGTGGCTTTTTGGTCCTACTTGGCAATCAGCAATGAAACTGAATGCGATCTATCTTTCGATTTAAGTCACTTGAAACTGTAGAATGGGGGGAATAAAACGACATGCGAAACCACATTGGAAAGCAAAATGCAATGCGCTGGAGAGGATCCCAAAGAGCCGTTTTAGGGCCCCAGGGCTCCAAGGCCAAAAAATTAAGCGGTGCTAGCTCCAGGGTTCTAAGGCCAAAACCGGGGCTTTTTAAGGACTCCGGGTTCTAAACATTGTTCAGAGTAAAAAATCTACGGGGCTCTGGGGCTCCAAAGAAAAACATTCACGGCTTCATGGACCTCCTTCTCCCCCTCACAGTACAACACATCAATCTTATACTGCGCATTTAGCTTATTAGATTTTTTTCTCACAACACAAATTGCATTAGCGTTTTGTTGTAGGTTGCCTGGTGCCTTGAAACAAAGGCTGTAACTATGGAAGTTAGTGCGCAAAAGAAGGTGGGAAGAACTTTCCCGTTGTGCCTTGTTTGCAGTCATTCAAATCAGAAGGGCGGAGGAGGAGGAGGTATAGATGCATAGATGCCGGTCGTAAAACCCAAACCAAAGAAAATGATTCTAAAACATTACCTTACGAATAAC
This sequence comes from Cladopsammia gracilis, assembly GCA_022457155.1. NCBI lineage: Eukaryota > Metazoa > Cnidaria > Anthozoa > Scleractinia > Dendrophylliidae > Cladopsammia > Cladopsammia gracilis. Next base: position 1,028,010 of record JAJGOT010000016.1, read on the forward strand.
ACCATATATAACATGGACACATGTAAAACAACACAGCGAAAAGATCCTTACGACGGAGAAAAGACCGAGGCAAGAAGAACAAAATGAACTTGGGTGGAGAGAGACATTATGGAATAAAGTTTCTTGCCTAAAGAAGAGAGTGCTCAAACCTCCGACCTTCGGGTCAAAAGTCCGATGCGAGCAACTGAGCTCTCAGGCTCAGGGGCGGAGGTTGGGGAAGGGGAGGGCAAGGGTGGAGTGCAGAGAAGCTAAGCCCGAGAGCCGGTTGCCTCGCAGGCTATACACCATCACGCCTTCAATCTGCAAATCAACATTTCAACGCTCGCCATCGACCCATATTAACTCGCCTTATTCTTAAAGTTTCTAGCAGTTTATTCATAGCTGGCTAGTTTCCCAGGCATCGTTCCTTGACCATAGCATGATGCCCCCTGCACTTCACTCGTACACAGGCAGACTACACTAATGTTTCCGCAAGATCCTGTCTAGTCCCTAGGCGTTCTCGGCTCCGTCAAACCTGGACCCTACTGTGAGACTTGACGTCACCGAGAGAGAATCGCCGAGAAGTTCTCTCGCCCACCCCATCCCAGACTTCGCGTGGACAACGGGCAAGAGAGAACGCCTAGGGACTGAACTGAGCAAGATCAATGTGAATTTAAGGCGACATATGAGAACTAAACAGAATTAGATTTAGAGCCTGAGTTATGTTCCGAAAGGAACTGAGAAGCTGAAAGGAGAAGATGAATATATGCCAAATGTGAATACTATATTAAAATAGTCTGAATAAAGAAAAAGAAACTTTGATTTTGTTAACGAAGAAACCCAAACAGCACCAAATAAAAGTACTGCTCAAAGCCTTCATTTGAATAGTGCACTTGATGATTTCATCCACAGACTCAAAATTTAGAACCACCTTGTACAGCATAATAAACAGTACCACAGGAAAGTACTGCTCAGTAGCTTTCATTTGAATGGTCACACTTTAGGATTTCATCCACGGACTCACGGACTCAAAAGTTAGAACCACCTTGTGCAGCGTAATAAACAGCACCACAGAAAAGTACTACTCAGTAGCTTTTATTTGAATGGTCACACTTTAGGATTTCATCCACGGACTCAAAAGTTAGAACCACCTTGTACAGCATAATAAACAGTACTAAACAAAAGAAAGTACTGCTCAAAAGCTTTCATTCGAATGGCCACACTATAGGATTTCATCCACAGACTCAAAAGTTAGAACCACCTTGTACAGTATAATAAACAGTACCACAGGAAGGTACTGCTCAGTAGCTTTCATTTGACTGGTCACACTTTAGGATTTCATCCGCAGTCTCAAAGTTAGAACCACCTTGAACATCGTATCACAGAAAAGTACTAAAATGAATGGTCACACTTTAGGACTTCGTCAACGGACTTAAAAAGCTAGAACCGAACAAGAACGGAGGTTTGAGTTTTGGAGTGAAATGGCCTGGCAAATACAAAAAAGGAAACACAAACATAATAAGACTCCTCAGACACACAAATAGTAAACATACGTCTACACAATGATAGTCAATTTTATTCAGACTCTGTGCATTTAATTAACACTGTATCTTAAATTTAATATCTCATATCGCCCACTGAGGCTGTTCCTACCAAGAAACCTCCACTACGTGCCTTGAAAAAGATTCACTGAATTATGACCTAAAATAAGCCAATGTCTGCCTTGTTATATCAGTGTTTTAACTTGTTGAAAACTACTAAATCCACTGTTACATATTTCGTGAATAAAATTTTCTCTTAATTATTTAAAATGAAATACTTATCATTTAGTTCTTCTCACTTATGTTGCTACGATAGCATTTTTATGTGTAGGAACGTAAACAGTTGTGTTTTTTTAAACTGCAATGCACGATTTCAGTCCAAAAATAACTATGAAATGGCTCAAATGAAATTGATAGCCACAGCTCCACTCATGTAACAATGGACTGTATCCATCTATTGATATGATATTTCAACTAGGATTAAGTTACATCGTTTCGTGACCTGTCCATGGAAATAGAATGGTCACACTTTAGGATTTAATCCCAAGACTCAAAAGTTAGAGCCACCTTGCACAGCATAATAAACAGCACCACAGTAAAGTACTGCTCAGTTCCTTTCATTTGAATGGTCACACTTTAGGATTTCATCCACAGACTCAAAGTTAGAACCACCTTGTATAACATAATAAACACTACCACAGGAAAGTACTGCTCAATAGCTTTCATTTGAATGGTCACACTTAAGGATTTCATCCACAGACTCAAAAGTTAGAACTACCTTGTATAGCATAATAAACAGTACCATAGGAAAGTACTGCTCAATAGCTTTCATTTGAATGGTCACAGGTCACACTGTAGGATACTTAAAAGTTAGAACCAGTACAGCATACTAAGGCAATTAACAAACTGACTAATGCAGGACTAACATTTCCAGGATTTCATCTACAGAGTCAAAAGTTAGAATCACTTTGCACAACATAACAAGTATGAAAGTACTGCTTACGACAGCTTTCACCTGAATGGTTTACATTTTTAAAGTTTGTATCGCTTTAATGTCACTGTATACATACAGCATGCCTCCTCTTCATCCATCTAAAAAGCACTCTTAAAGTGGTTTAAAGCAAGTTTCTCCGTATTATCCTGATTTTCCTCAACGAAACTTTCGTTTGTTTTTGGCAAACGCTTCGCAACTACCAGCCATTCCGGAACACGAAAACCAGGCGACAACTTATCTTTTCCCAGGGGGTCATAATAGAGAGTGGCTAGTATTCCTATACGTTCAGTTACACAGGACATCCCAGGGGTACGGTACCTTGACTGGAATACCAAGGTTTCCCCTATATGCCGTATCTCCACCCACATCAAAGTGGGAGGGAGATACTTAAAGCGTAGAATGTTTTCAACACTTTCGATAGTTATGTTGAAAGTCGTCTTCGTTCCAAATATTGGATTGGTTAGGGTGAGCTCAAATTTTCCAACGTAGGGAGTAGGATCGATTGGAAAGTGGGAATCACGCTGCATCTCAAACAGAGTTTCATTTAATGCTGGAACAAGGAGATTGTAAAGATACGTGGAGCCTTGGGACACATCTGCCTGCAAGTAATAGATTGTGCTGATGAGAATGTTGGCTCCAAGAGCCAACTCGGGGATAACAGAGAAGGTTGCGCTGTAAGAATCAATATTTCCACCCTTGGCTCGAACAAGGACATGCTGTTTGAATACCATCTCAAATGGAGAACCCCACACCGTGAAGCCGTCTGGAGTAATGTCTTTCGGTGTCATCATTTCTCTGAGAGTTGCAGGCTTGAAGAGTTTTTGCTTGTCAGGTTGAGCAAACATCATTCCCAACTTAGCAAGATCGTCAATTGTTGAGTATATCTGTCCGGCTGGTGCCACCCAACCAATATTCATAAAAGGCATTTTCTTTCCTTCGGGTAAATATGGTAACGCCATGTTCTTTAGTACTTCGTCTGTGATTTCAAATCCTGTGTTTACCATTCCAAGTGGTTTTATAATATTGTTTATTGTCCAGTTCTCGAATGTTTGGTTCAGTAAATTCTCAGTCAGAATCCGACCCAACAATGCATAGCCAAGGTTACTGTATGACGGCGTATTCCAAGGCGGTAGCACAAGTGTACGGTTCTTCAACAGCGCGAGTTGCTCAGCGGTAGTTGTATTGCAGTGGTACATACAAGGAGCCTCTCGAGGCAATCCTGACATCTGACTCGCGATCTCACGAAGTGTAATGTTGTCATTAGTGTAAGGATTTTTGATAGCAAAATCAGGAGCGTACTTACTCAGAGGATCATCAATTGAAGAGATTTGTCCTTCTTCATAGAGTTTATACATCAAGAGGACAGCAAAGATCTTCGTGACGCTTCCAATCCTGTACACAGTGTTACCATTGGGTTTCATCTCCGGTTGTTGATACACCTTACTTCCAAAATGGCCGCTCCACAGGATGTCGTCTTGGTAAAAAATATTCATGGAAATGGCGGGAAGCGAGGAGTTTTTCTCGACTAAAGAACTCAGCACCGTTTCTAGTTTGGTAAACACGTCTGTGATTCTTTTAGGCGTCGGTTTGGGCAATGGAAACAGAGTTGGAAGCTGAGGGCAAGGCAATATGGCGGCACTTCGAGTGTCTGTATCAGGTACGAGTTGTCCGTTGTTTTCCTTAGTTTTGTGGGTGAGTACGTACCAAATAAACGCCGCTGTAACTGCTAATGCTATTAACGTGGCAATAAAAGTCAATATCTTCCATATTCGCAGCAAATTAAACGGTTTTTTTTCGCCTTCGAGTTTTACAAACGGAGTTTCCGACATCATGTATACTGTGTGTGAACTGAAAGGATCGAGAAAGCGTGACACATTTGTCACGGTATAATTATGAATGTATTACTAGGAGTTATCGAAGATAAGTGAAGTGCGTTCAACCTTACCCAGCTTGTACGACAGGCGCTTTGTTTATTATACATTCTGTAGACTGATCTCCATTGTTTAGTATTTGAACTTGTTTTAAATTTTGTTTCTGACTACATCGGGTCATTTGGCACAAATATGGCCACCGAGCATAAGAGCTCAGTTCATTTGCTTTGTATACGTGACCGCCATGGGCGAGAGCAGAATGGCTCGGTTAATTTGGTTTGGAATGACTCGGTTGATTTGCTTTGTTGTTTCTAGCAATTTCAGCAATTCAAAGCTGAGGACGGCAGCAAAGCTGTTCGGTCTGTTGTTGCTCGGACGCCGACGTCGAGCTTTCTATATGCTCTTGGAGTAGTAAACACTATCCTGGTAAGGCTTTGACAATTTATAGCGATGAACATTTTAAGAAACATCGAATGAAATTGGAAAAAATGATTACACTTACCGAAAATCACCACAGCGTTTTACATACCACGAACAGAAAATCGCCAGTCCCGTTTCAAGTGTCTCAATTCAAGTACCACGCAACGAACCTTTGGAGTAGTAAACAGTATCCTGTTTTAATAGCCACAATGTATTCGATGTTTCTTAAAAAGTTCATCGCTATAATTCAACCGAGCCATTCTGCTCTCGCCCATGGCGGTCACGTATACAAAGCAAATGAACTGAGCCCTTATGCTCGGTGCCCATATTTGCGCCAAATGACCCGATGTAGTCTGAAACCAAATGAACCGAGCGATCTGTAATTATTCAAAATGGCGCAGAAAAGGTACATCCCTCGAAAGAACTCTGAAAGTTTCTTGAAAATTAGTTAAAAAATGAGCGATAATTATTTAATAAATTGTTCAAAATTAGTAAATATATGAACACACAAACAATTCGAGTCATCATTTCTTAAATTTACTTTATTTTATTATTTCTAGCAACATCGGGACTGAAACTCAATTCCATTAATTCCATGCCGACAATTCCTTGGGGATCATTTCGGGGTCAGTGTGAAAACATTTGGGGATCATTTAGCCTGCACGGTTTTATGAGCCAAGCGGGGCGAGCGAATCATTTCGCTCGAAGCGCGACCCGAGCGCGAAGCGCGAGACGAGGGTAGGGGAAAATCGTCTCGTGCTTAGCGCTCGTGTCGTGCTTCGCTTGGCTCATAAAGCGCCTGTCATGCAGGCTAGCTGTCGATCATTTTCAAAATTGGATAATTCCACGGTTGACTGCTTGAGCATACTATTGGAACCAAGGCGTGCACTTCATTTAAAGGTGAAATGAAACCTACCAATTCACTGAGAAGATGGAAAATACTGACTGCCGTTACGAGTTTAATAGCAGTGATTGTAACAGTGGTGCTGATCTGGTACGCGATAACGCACAAAACGGCAGAAAAAGAAAACAACAGACAGCGTACAACGGATACAAATACTCAGAACGCTGCCATATTGCCCTGCCCCCAACTGCCCACACTTTTTCCATTGGCCAAACCGACGCCTAAAAGAATCAAAGACGTGTTTGAGAAAATAGAATCAGTGCTCAAATCGTTTGTCGAAGAGAAGACCTCGCTACCCGCCATTTCCATGAATATTTTTTACCAAGACGACATCCTGTGGAGCGGCCATTTTGGAAGTAAGGTGTATACTACCGAAATAGGTAGACTGTTTTTTCGTAGACGTGCGCCACAGTTGCCGTTAACGAAAAAAGTCTTTGAATTGAGCCCACGTGACGTATGAGTGAAACCATAAAGGTCATCGCACGTGATCACATTCCTGAAGCATGGCGGGCTATTCCGTAAACAGCAAGGGAAGAACTTTTATTCGTGGAACAAGAATAGGAGAAAGCCTCCGATGTAGCATAATCGATACTATCATTGCTGAAGGGGGGGATCCAGCATCGGGGTATTTTGGAGGACAGTACAAAGAAGTTGCCGATCGGTACCGAGTCACGGGTACGTTTGTTTCAAAATTATGGAGAACGTTCTGTGAAACTGGGGAACATTTATCTGAAAAGAAGAAATCTGGAAACCCTTCTCACCTCAAACGAGAGGATGTAGAAATGATAGACTTTCTAAAAAAAGAAAAACCTTCTAAAACTTACAAATCAATCAAAGAAGATCTCGATACCTACTGTACTTTGGAAGGCGGGACATCTGTGGCGGCGATTGGAAACGTTGTTAGAAATAGGCTTCCCGAAGGACCTTTCACAAGAAAGCGACTTACGAAACATTCTTCAGAAAAATTCACTCCACAGAACCTTGCTTATTGTCAACAGTTTATTGACACCGTGAGTTCCTTGCCACCTGAAAAACTTAAGTTCTTTGACGAAGCTGGAATTCACTGTGGAGTAGGCAATCCTGTATATGGTAGCTCCCTCAAAGGAACACCAGCAATCGAAGTTATACAAGGTAATCATAAAGGAGCTAACGTAACACTTAGCCTGTTGTGTGGCTTGGAGGGAGTACTTTATGCAAACACTGTGGAAGGGGCTTCAGACTCCATAAATTACCTAAACTTCTTCGGAGAAGCGGGCCAAGTTACAACTGCAAGTGGCAATCCAGCAATAGAATTTGGGGACTACATAATTCTCGATAATTGCGCCACTCATCGGTTCGAAAGTGGAGATATTTTGCAAAGATGGCTACTGCAAATGGGATCATCTGTTATTTATACTCCATCACTTTCACCCGAGTTCAATGCAGCAGAGCTTGTTTTCAATAAACTAAAAACTGTGTTAAAGAAAGAGGAATTTGGACCACTTCTGCGAGAAAACGTTCATGTTGCGGTTTACGAAGCTCTAGATTTCATTACTACTGATGACATGTTTGGTTTTTACAACTTTATTTTGTAACTCAAGTCTACAATGTACTGTAGAGAAAAAAAACCCAACTAAGGTTACGTTGTTCATATTGTAAATGTAGCACTCGGTAGAACTTGTATCATTGTTAACGATAATTAAACACAACGTTTTAAAAGGAACATTAATGAACACGGGCTTATAAACAATGTTCGAAGAATTCCCGCCCGCGTGGGTTCTTGTTTTGCTCGTTGCTTACTAGCAAAATAATATCAGCCAACAAATACAAACCTATTTTTATGAACAGCTATTACCTCGATGTGATAAATATCAAATAGCTCTTAATATCCGGATTTAAAATGAAAACGCCTCATGACAACTGCGGTGAAACGGAACATGCTTGAAGTGTGATATTACTAGTACCTTCGGCTGTCAACACTAAAGTCAGATAAATTCATTAGAGCCGTTGCGGCATCAGAAAGCGGATTTTTCTCACTTTCCTCTACAGCTGAAAGAAATATTGTTTCACTAGCTGGTGGCTGATAAACTGTGCTCATACGACTTTCAATAAGTGCAGTTTTTAGTTGTTCCTGTTCTTCTTGAATTGTTGCTGGTGCAGTCGGTGCAAGTTGCTCGGGGTTTGAAGGCCATTTAATCCCTTTCAGTTCCCACAATGTGCGTACCGGATTGCCGCCAAGACGGACTTCAGATTTGCCCGGGTTTGTTTTGTTATTGTATTCATCCAGCGCCGCAATTAAGCTGATATCGCTTTTGGGAATTTTCCCTTTAAAATGAGCTTCAAGCTTTTTTAGATCCATGTTAATTTGTCGCCAGTTCTCAAATCCCTGAGAAGTGAGGTAGCGAGCTCTACATTCACTAATTAATCGTGTTCGTACAACACTCGAAAACGTATTAGTTGTTTGATTTTTCAGTGCAGATTTCATAGCCAGAGTATTTTCTAACTTCTGGAGACATTTCTTCGCGGACTGCAGCTTATTTGCTGCGGCGGAAACAGCATCCTTCTCGTCTTTATGTTTGTTCAAATCACCACAAAATTTCGAAGAAAGGCACGGATGACCTTTATACGGACAGTTTACTCTATTATGGCCCTCTCGGCGGTGGCAATTTGTACATGCTGGTTTAGAATAATCAACACCTGGATGTTTACTGTAAACGGCTGAAAGTCTTTCTAGTTCCCGCTGAAGCTCAGTCACTTTTTTTCTTTCTTTCTCCACTTCAAACTGCTTGTCTTCTATTAAAAGATCTAAAGGCGATTTATATGTATCAGTTGAATGTCTTTGAACTGGCAATGTGGCGATTTCTTCAGCTGTTTCTTCGGGACTACTGTTTATTAAATGAGGCCAGACTCGTTGTTGTTTACGCGGCGGTGATTCACTGCTGTTTAACCGGGTGTTTCGCTCGCAGTCAGTGAAAAAGCATGAACCACTAGCACTGGAACCTGGCACATTCATTCGGGTAACTTTTGACGTCGAGAAATTACTTTTCTCATTAAATAACAGTTGCTTTTTTGATTCTCCACCAGTTTCGAAACGATTACGTTCAGTAATTTCGCGCCGCTTGGTTGATATCATTTCGGGAGTTGACTTTGGCTGCCATTGTATTTTGATTTTTAGCCTCCTGAATGTTGTACCTGAAACTGCTTGTGCACATCTTAAGGCATCGTGAAACGAATCTCCAACACGCAAGTTGACGAAAGTATTCTCGTCGTCCATGTATTGAATCCGCAATTCTTCATCAGGAATAAAGTGTAAACACTCTATTTTCCTTCGTAAGATTCGCATCAGATCCTCGAAGCTGGCCACCTCATGCTCTTCGGTCGTTATAATTTCACACCTATCTCCTTCGGGAAAGGAAATGTTATAAAACACTTTTAACTGTATCATGATGTAACGAAAATTAAAGAACAACGACCGATCAGAAGGGCCCAGACGGAGAAAGGAATGCACACACGTGCGTTTGCCTTTTCATTTGAAAGCTTCAAGCCACGTGACCAAAAACATTACCGTTTGTCGCCAACGGCAACTGTCACATCCGTCTCTCAAAACACAGTCTACCTATTTCGGTAGTAAACAACCAGAGATGAAACCCAATGGTAACACTGTGTACAGGATTGGAAGCGTCACGAAGATCTTTGCTGTCCTCTTGATGTATAAACTCTATGAAGAAGGACAAATCTCTTCAATTGATGATCCTCTGAGTAAGTACGCTCCTGATTTTGCTATCAAAAATCCTTACACTAATGAAAACATTACACTTCGCGAGATCGCGAGTCAGATGTCAGGATTGCCTCGAGAAGCACCTTGTATTTTTAGTTGCAGCAATACAACTACCGCTGAGCAACTCGCGCTGTTGAAGAACCGTACACTTGTGCTACCGCCTTGGAATACGCCGTCATACAGTAACCTTGGTTATGCATTGTTGGGTCGGATTCTGACTGAGAACTTACTGAACCAAACATTCGAGAACTGGACAATAAACAATATTATAAAACCACTTGGAATGGTAAACACAGGATTTGAAATCACAGACGAAGTACTAAAGAACATGGCGTTACCATATTTACCCGAAGGAAAGAAAAAGCCTTTTATGAATGTTGGTTGGTTGGCGCCAGCCGGACAGATATACTCAACAATTGACGATCTTGCTAAGTTGGGAATGATGTTTGCTCAACCCGACAAGCAAAAACTCTTCAAGCCTGCAACTCTCAGAGAAATGATGACACCGAAAGATATTACTCCAGACGGGGTCACGCTGTGGGGTTCGCCTTTTGAGATGGTATTCAAAGAGCATGTCCTCGTTCGAGCCAAACTTGGGTACATAGATACTTACATCGCCACTTTTTCAGTTATCCCTGAGATGGCCATTGGAGCCAATTTACTTATCAGTACGTCATATTACCTGCAGGAAAAGTCGTCCAAAGCGTCAACATTGCTTTACAATCACCTTATTCCAGCATTAAATGAAACTCTGTTCGAGATGCAGCGCGATTCCCACTTTCCAATCGACCCGTCTCCCTACGTTGGAAGCTTTGAGCTCACGGGAACAGTTCCAGTATACGGGGGAAAGTATGCGACTTTTAATGTAACTGTCACCAGCTTTGAAAACATTTTACAATTCAATCTTTCTCAGATGTTGTGGATTGAGATACGTTATATTGGGGAAAATCTGATGTTCCAAGCCAGACAGAAGTCCCCCGGAATGCCTTGTACATTGGAGCGCTTTGGAACACTTGCTGATCTTTATTATGACCCCCCGGGTAAAGATAAATTATCACCCGGCTTTCGTGTTCCGGGGTGGTTAATTGTTGCGAAACGTGTCAAAACTGTCGGTGAAACTTTCATTGATAGAAGTGAGGATAATCAAGAGGTATTTGACTTCAGTTGGTTTAAGAACGCTATTTAGACAGTGATACTAGGGTACTGGCAACAGTAACGTAGTAAATACGGAGCGCTAAGAGCGCTACTTAGAACAAAAGAAGCGTAATAAATATGGCGAATATAAAGTGCAGTTTTCTTTACCAAATAGCTTATTTATGGAAGGACCCCCCTGGAAAAACATGCGGCGAAGCCGAAATGAAACCTGCCTCCTCATATTCTTGTGCCCCCCGGGGAGGGGGGAGGACTTTCTTGGCCATTGTTTTGGAGTTTCACGATTGGATGAAATCTTGTAGCACAAAAGAAACATCACTTTAAAATAAAGTTCCAGTACTTTTTATTTAAAAAACATGTTGTCCATAGGTTGATGTATTCTCGGTAAAAGCTGGTTCTCATATAATCGTCCCGGTCGTCCCGGTCGTCCTGGTCGTCCGAGTCGTTTCAAAAAGTGCACGGACGACCGGGACGATTATATGAGAACACTTCTGAGACGACCCGGAACGATCGCAAATGACCCGGACGACTGAGACGATCGAGGTCGCTTGGATAGAACTGTGTTCTATCCGGACGACTGAAACGATCGCGAAAAATCGGGGACGATCATATGAGAACTACCCTCTGGCAACCGGTACGACTGAGGCGATCGAAGCGACCCAAATCTACCCCAGAATGCACTGTTATTTCCAAGTGTTCATAGCTCTACCAGTTCTAAAATAACTTCGTAGTAGATAACAGGCCACAAGATTTGCTCTTCGGTTAACAGCCGCCATTTTTTTAAGGTTCTCGGGCCCAAAACATGTTGTCGGACCTAGTTTACGACCGCGCTATTGCCGTTTGGGACAACCGGGACGATCATATGAGAACCCAAATCGCTTGAGTCGTCCCGATCGTCTGAGTCGTTTGCAAAAAACTTTTGAAACGACTCGGACGACCGGGGCGACTGGGACGATTATATGAGAACCAGCCTTAAGAAAAACCTAAACGATCTTATGTGGGAAAGAGAAATGCCGCGGAACAATAGAGCATCTGCCTAGTTCTTAAACGCATTGTTACTTAAAAGACATACTGGTCAGGGCTAAATTATAAAAATCAAACCAGCAAAAAAACCGAGTAAGCAAAGAACCGCACCACGCACTAGTAGGATTTGTGCTAGGCCTGCCAACACCCTTTATTTCATAATTGGTCAAATGACATTCAAATGTCACCGGGCTTTTAGTTAAGAGAAACAGCCCATGTGAAGCTGCGATTATTTTGTTCGCTTGAGCTAACAGAGGCGACATCTTCCAAAAGGTAAGTCTATTCTTGCTTCAAATTTGCACCGTGCCGAATCAAAGAAAAGAAATTCGCTAGAGAGCCGGATCGTTCAGCCAACAGACCTGCCTCATGCCTGTTGGAATTCTAACCTTGATATTTGATTTGAAGTATTTGTTTATGATGTTTAGATGTTTAGTGCTCGGCCCCAACGCACAAGCAAACACTTACCGAGGATAAATAGAGGACATTTATTATATTTCTTTTTTTTTACGTTGATTTTACTCCCATTTTACTTGTTATTTAGTATGCGAAGAAATCTTTTACGTACAGACGATTATGCGCTAACAAATATTTCCAGCGAGTTGGTGTACACTCGCAGACCACACCGTGGCTCCGGCTGACCGTCTCTGCTGCTTCACGTTTATACGTTATTGGCTGATAAGCTACTAAAGCATCACTCTCTTTTTTTCGGTATTTATCATTCCCGCGAAATCATCTAGAAAATAGCCCTTAATTTAGCAAGGCGCTACGGACTCAGCTGACTCCCGCGTTGAACGAAACTTGCATTTTTTCAAGAGTTCTTAGATTCGGTGTTGTTAATTTATGATCAACGCTAAATCTTTTGTTGTGAAGCATTTATCCATGTTATGTGAAACACAACATGAAAAATTTGCTTGCTATAATACATGTATATACAACTCGGTGAAATAATATCAAGGTTTAGTGCATGTTATAAGGAAATCTCTCTTATAGGATAGAATATAAGGGCAGGGAACTATTGAAAGTCTTCCAAACTACTCGCACACGGAATTTTCACTTTTAGCTTTCAATTTACATAATCAAGTATTTTAAAATCTCCGGTCAGCTATTAATTCATTAGCCGCAACCGGTAAAACTTTGAGCCACGCAAAATGGTTCAAACTCTTGAGTAGGTGGACTAAATTCTCAGGTGTAATGTACCATCAAGTGAAAGCTAATGAGCAGAACGGTGTATAACTTTTGAGTCTGTGGATAAATCCAGTAGCGACCATTCAAATTAAAGCTCAGAATGCGCGGTACTTTTCTATGGAGCTGTTAATAGTTTGTCGCTAGTTTGCAAAATGGATTTTCGTTATCTTTTCCGAATATTTTAAGCGTTATACAGGTAATTGACAGTGAAATATTGTGCTCATGCGGAATACGGTGCGTAGGAATTTCACCTTCAGTTCATGAACTCACTTTGCCCACGTGAACAGCTCCAATCAAGTCTCGCTCTACTGGCCTGTAAAGAACCCCCATGGCGGTCGAAATAATAATTAAAAGAATGCTATTTAGATCCCCGATCATTCGAGGCATTTTCGGAAAGTTCAACACAATATTGACATTAATTGATTTTTTGTTATGCCGTAAATCCTCATATAATCCCCCTCCCCTTTTTCGAGCAAGAGATGTACTAAGCGCGCGTGCACGAATTTTATAAGAAATGGACTGTTGGCGCAATTATAAACGACCCAATTATTCTATGACGTACATTTTTGAAAATCGACGGCTGCTTCATGTTGAAAGGAAGTTTGGAAAGTTCTTTTCGTTTGTTTCACTATGTTTCTCTCGAAAGTCAGTAATCTTGACACGCCATAGCTTTCGCACTACATGTCAAACAGATCGACTACAAGATCTTAAAATGTAGTGTCAAATTCGTAATTAGTGTATTTGTACTTGGCAACGCCACGATAATAGCTGCGATAATTGTTATGTATCGCACAGTTTGTAATTGACAGTTATAGTGCGAAAGCGAGCGCAATATCGCTGGATACTTAGCTGTCGAGCCCTTTGGCATGGTTGGCTAAAATCAGGCGATATTGCGCAAGCTTGAGAACAATAACTGTTTTGTTTATCAACACATTGATAACAGATCACAGTTTCGAGATTTACAGCCTTTCATTAAGTAAAAGGGCTCACTACAATATTTTACTTCGCGCCATTTGTTACATAACAAGAAGCGAATGTTTTTTTCCAAGCTAAAATTATTATTTAGCGTACACAAATTTTGACAGTTTTGTACCAAGAGCTTTCGTCTGCGTAAAGGACGGGGAAAGAGTAGTGACTACACGAATTAAAACACAGTAAAATAGCATCGAATGTCTTAGTTACAAGTGTTTCGTGTCTTAAAATGTTCAATTCACAGTCAAAACATAAGCAAACACACGGCTACCTGAACAGAGCGACGAAACGTCTAAAAGAACTGGAGGAGGACAGTATGTGTTACAAAAATTCGCAGCTAAAGGACACAAAAACATTGTTATCTGTAGTTGATGTGGCTTTTTAGTTCCTTCCATCAGCATCCAATTTTCAAACATCGAAGTACGATCTGAATCGATCGCTGTTGTTTACAAACTTGCTCGTCTTTCGCCAAGAAACACTACGACACAACTGACTCGCAAATTACGCGCCTTTTTGTCCAACCGTACCATGTGGTCAACAATTTTTCTCTTCTCTTTTCTTCTCTTTTTTATCTTACGGTTCACGCATTTTTTCTCCCAAAGATACGAAATTAAAGGCAACGGTCATTTTCACTTTCCATCGCTGGATAAATGTCATGTAGACCTATGGATATCGAGAGCTTTATGGCCATACACTGTTGGGCAGTGTACCAATGTGCTGCCTTATAATTGAAATCAATCAAGCAGAATACTCTATGCCGGTCCATATTCTCTAAGTATTGGACCGGGTATTGTCGCGAATGATCCCGCGCAATGCTCCCGCCGACAGGAGTCGTGTAATATTAAAATCTCTTATTAATCAAGCTTGCTCGGGACCGTACTGGGAGAATATCGGCCCTCGGTCTTTTTTGTAGTGTCAAGACCTCGGACCGATATTCTCCCAGTACGGCCCTCGCGTACGGCCAATAAGATATATGTATATATTGACGGCGTTGGAAGAAAATATCAATTTGCATTTAGTTTAGGAATGGAGATTCAACTGTTCGGGCAAAAAGAAACAAAGCTAAAAATAACTTGTGCTGATCAAACTACGTAGTCACTAGCTGACGTATACGACGTTTTGTTCGAGTTATCAGATTTGTTTTGCAAAAATGTTTATAAAACACGAACCTTTCACGCCATAAATTGCTCATTGAAACAACACAAATTTGATAGAACATCTTTTAATTTTTCAAAGTTACAAACGTCGAAAAAATGGAGCATTCTCATTGGTTGCCTTAGCGGTCCGAATTTAATTTCCAGGAAATAACAATTACAGCGCAGTTTATTTATATTACAATTCTGGTGATAATTATGTTCAGTTATTTTTAGATCCTGGCTCAATTTAATACAGTTTTGATTCGAAATATTTCGATCGAAACTTCGATTCTATCATCGACTGGAGCAAAATAATAAGCAAATCAAAGTCTATTTTTGTTCAGTCAATTTGCAACTAATAATGAAAGAAGGCCATCATTAATGTTTTATGACGTTCCAGGTCACGTGATTTAAATTCTAAGAAATATACTATGACTCGACTTCCGGGAAACAAGGCAGTAGGCGAGGTTGTTTGTAATCCAAAAGCTTTCGACGGCTCAGGGAAATTCTTTTGATTAGTGACATGTTTCGATCGAATCTTCGTTGACAGGAACAAAATAAAGTGCAAGTTGGCGTCTATTTTTATTCAGTTGTCTAAAGGCCAATAGAGGTTTTGCACGGCAGCCATGTTGCATGGCAGGTACAATGAAAATGTTTTGCATTAGAAAGAACATTCTTTCCCATAGGGAAAAGAATCTATTGTTCCTGCTATGCAACATGGCTGCCGTGCAAAACCTCTTTATCGTAAATAATTGACGTTCCCGGTCACGTGATTCAAATTCTAAGAAAAAAACTCTGGCTTGACTTCGGGGAAACAAAGATAGAAAATAGAAACGACTGAGCAAATTTCTCGGAATCTCAATACTAAGAAATATACCGAGGTTTTGGATTAAAGCCTATAAAGATTCCTCAAACTATTATTTCACAAGACAGTGCAATTACAAATGTGGCTACTCTTTCCACACTTTGTTTGTTTTGCCCAAATCAGAGTCTATTTCTGTTCAGTTTACTGAAGAAGGCCATCGTGAATAATTTATGACGTTCCAGGTCACGTGATTTCCGGGAAACAGGGATTTAAAATAGAAAATGACTGACCAAATTCGTGGAATCTATAAAACGCTAAGAAATATACCCAGGTTTTAGATTTTTTTTAAAAGCCTAAGATCCCTCAAAGCACAACTATCATCCCACAAGATAGAGCGACTGCAACTTCACGATCAAAATTTCGTTCGTTTTGACGGTTTTGGATGGTCCAAAACTTCATGGTGAGGGTTAAATTTCAATCCATCGGATCTTGACGGTCAGTAAGTTTATGTAGGGCTACCACTGATTTGATGGTTGAAGCTAAAAATTAATCTCATCTATCGGTTGACATTGAAATTTCCTCCATTTAAAAAACAATTAACACTTCGTCCGTCGTTATCGATCGTTATCGGTTCAGGCGGGTTTATGAAATAAATATAGACTATTTGACAGCTAAAGGTTTAAAGGATAGTGTCCCGCGAAGACATCGAAATTTCGCGCTTTTCTAATTTCTGTTACGTTGCTAAATGTCATCAAATATACAACTAAATTGAAAAAGGCTTTTACAGAACAAAACAAATGAAGTAGTCTGCCTGCCTCGCGCCTGCCTCGCCCCCAGTTTCGCGCGGCCATTATCCGTTCGCTAATGTTTTTTCCGTTTCTCGCTCGACGGACTAAGCTGGGAAAGAGAGACTGCTCGTAGTCTCTCATGAAATCCAAATTGCTTTTCTTAGGAAATTTTGAGCTCCCCACCCCCTGCAGTTTTTAGCTATTATTTGCCTCTTTGGTTAACATATCTTTTTTGCTTTCAACACCTGTCTTTTTCTTTCTATTTTAAGCTAATCTGTTTTGGTCAAAGCCATGCTATTATTAACAAAATAATACACCAAGAGAGCACATCTAATTTGGAGACGAACATGTGGGTACTTGAGAAGAATTAGGCTCAATTCATTCAGACCCATCCGTCAAAACTCATCGACAGTTTTGGGACCGTTATTTTTCGGTCAGTCTGTTCATAGATAAACATTTTTGTTTTCTTAAAATTACACCAAATCTCCGCGATACTTCCTCAGGCTGAAATTGATGGGGCATTAGTCGTGGAGAATATGGCTGGATGTGTCTGTTCATGTTGTCTGTTGGAATGCATAATTTTATTGTCTGTATTAATTACGTTGTTTTTCATTTGTGTTAAAGCAGAACGGTTATCTTACGAGGAAACTTTACTGCCAATTGAAAATCCTACGAGACGGAAGATCCCTCCGAAGTGTCAACTATCATTTCACAAGACTGTACCTACAAATGTGGCACAAATTCTGCTTTTACACGGCTAAAACTTCGGTTTGTTTTGCCCAAATCAGAGTCTATAAATGTTCCGTTAATCTGTCACTAACAATAAAAGAAGGCCAAAGTAAATAATTTGTGACGTTTCAGGTCACGTGGTTTAATTCTAAGAAATATATTCTGTCTCGAATTCCCGAAATCGAGAGGTTTCCGATATCATCCCAGCCTGACCTACAAATGTGTCTTCGTATAATTTTTTGTTATGTGAAATCATAGTATTGAAAAGAATAATGAAATCAAATTTGCAACAGTGAATTCATTAGTTCTCTCTAGGCAGGAACGCTGTGACCGGTTTTGACTGTAATAAGTTGAAAGACTTCCAACTCCTCCATCGATCCTCCAGAAGAATGACCCTCAAGAATATTCTCCTCGAGAATAATTGCAGTTTTGACTAAGAAGAATACCTTGATTTCGTTTCAGAGAAAAATAAGAAAACTGAAATGGATGAGGCATTAGTGGTGGAGAATATGGCCGGAGATAATGTGTCTGTTGGCGTCGCCATATGCATAATTTCAATGTCTGTATTGATTACGTTAATATACATCATGAAAAAAACATTTGCAAACAGAACGGTTGTCTCACAAGGAAACTCACTGGCAGCTGAAAATCCTACGGGACCGACGATCCCCCAAAGTGTCAACTATCATTTCACAAGACAGTGCAACTATAAATGTGGCTTTTGTTTTCACACGGCCAAAACTTCGTTTGTTTTGCCCTTACAAGAAGCTAAACGGGGCTTGGAAGTCCTGAAAAAAGCAGGTTGGTGTCAACGTTAATTCGGGCAGAGGCTTCATTTAATTTAATTATAAACTAAATTACGGGTTAAACGGTAATGTTGTAAAATGTAATACAAGGTCGCTTTTTGTAAAACTCGTTGAAAATTAAAATTATAACAAATGCCATGCAGTTTTTACGCCAACTCCCAGAGTAAATTATGGAGACATGCATGCAGTGAAGTCTAACTTTTGAGCCTGTTGACGAAATCCTGTTGTGTGACCATTCAAATGAAACCTGTTCAGCAGTTCTTTTGCATGGTACTATTTGTTTTCAAACATTCCACAAAATGAAATTTTGAATTTTTGTTGAATTTTGATTTTTGGTCCTCTTGGGAGATAATGGGTCAATTAGAGGACCTCTGCAGGGACACGCAATGCAGTTACATGTTCCCCGACTGCGAACGAACGTTAACAAAACATTTTTGTATGGCTCGTCTTCAGAAACGCCCAACTCTTTCTCCTAGCACAACTTTCTATACGAAATTATCAGTACTGTTTTGACTTTCTTTTAAACAAAACACATAATCCCTTACCTCTTGCAGATGTTGTTTTGGTGGGTATGCAAATCATTCGTGAATAATCGTGCTTTGTTACTGTTATTTTTTTAAGCATTTCATTGCAGTGATACATTTCAGTAAAAATGCAAAAATCAGTTATGGCGATACGACTTTTCGATGTATCTAACATCAGTATCAAGTAGAGTGACAGAAGGAAATAGATGAATATAAATTAGTGCTAATAATTAATTACAATTCTTTTAACTTTAGTGCGGATAGAGTGATTACATGTTCAAAGCTGGTTGTAGTTCTTTGATTAGAAGCATCTCGTGAATCAGAGGCATTCACATTATTTCGGCACTTTTATATGGGCTATTTCAACATTTTTTAGTGTTACTTTAAAAACCCAAAAGACATATTTATATCAATGGAAACCCGAAAATTAAATAATGATCCAGTTAATAATTTTGTTTACAATTATTCTACTACTGCTCTATTACAGTAAAAACACGTACATGTTTTCCTGATAACTGCAAGGAACAGCAAGTAGTACTCATCTGTTTTTGTTTTTGATTTCAAGGAATGGAGAAAATTAACTTCTCTGGCGGAGAACCTTTTATCCACACACGTGGCGAGTTTGTTGGCGAGTTGACCCGTTACTGTAAGAGGGACTTAGGGATACAGTCCGTTACGATTGTATGCAATGGAAGTCTGGTTACGGAACGCTGGTTTAAAAAATACGGTATGCAATGCAAGCGACCATTGACTCCCAGTATACGTTTCCAGGTTAAAAAAGATCCAATTCCGTTTTCAGTTTAAAATAGAGATACTAACAGCTGTAGCCGGCAAAAAGGTGTTACTTTGTAAATTTCTTTGAACGGACACACTTTAGGATTTTGTCGCTATAGTAAAAAAGTTCGAAAAATGGTTTGAAAAATATCAAACAGCAAAAACAGGGTTTAATAAGTATTGCTCTCTGCAATAGCTTTAGCTTGACAAACTCAAACGTCAGTGACCACCTTGTACACTAGTAAAAAAACAGTACCACAGGAAAGTACTGCTCAGTAGCTTTCATTTGAATGGTCACAATTCAGGATTTCGATCGTCCACAGACTCAAAAGTTAGCAGCACCTTGTACGGCATAATCATAAAACAGTACCATAGGAAAGTACTGCTCAGTAGCTTTTATTTGAATTGAATGGTCACACGTTAGGGCCACCTTGTATAACATAATGAAAGTACCACTGGAAAGTACTGCTCAGTAGATTTCATTTGAATGGTTACGCTTTAGGATTTCATCTACAGACTCAAACATTAGAACCCACCTTGTACAGCATAATAAACAGTACCACGGGAACGTACTGCTCAGTAGCTTTCATTTGAATGCAGGTCACACTTTAGGATTTCGCCGGCCACAGACTCAAAAGTTAGAACTACCTTGTACAGCATAATAAACAGTATCATAGGAACGTACTGCTCAGTAGCTTTCATTTGAATGGTCACACTTTAGGATTTCATCCACAGACCCAAAAGTTAGAACTACCTTGTACAGCATAATAAACAGTATCATATGAAAGTACTGCTCAGTAGCTTTCATTTGAATTGATCACACGTTAATAGGACCACCTTGTATAGCATAATGAAAAGTATCACAGGAAGGTACTGCTCAGTAGATTTCATTTGAATGGTCACGCTTTAGGATTTCATCCACAGACTCAAACATTAGAGCTATCTTCTACAGAATTATAAACAATACCACAGGAAAGTACTGCTCAGTAGCTTTTATTTGAATGGTCACACTTTAGGATTTCATTCACAAACTCAAACGTTCGAACCACCTTGTATAGCACATTCATACTGCTCAATAGCTTTAATTTGAATCTAGTCACACTTTAGGGCTTCATCCACAGTTACCGTGTTAGCTGTCGTAAGGAGATTAAAAAGCTGACGTTTCTAGCGCTAACTACCTTATACAACACAATAAACAGTATCACTGGAAAGTACTGTTTAATAGCTTTCAAAGGAGTCGAGCAAACGCTCGAAACATCAGCGTTTGTATCTCTTTTTGGTGGCCGCTATATAGCCTATTTACTAGACCTGATTTGGTATTTTTAGGGGAATTTCTGGACATCCTGGCTGTGTCGTGTGACAGTTTTAATGAGGAGACAAATCGTCAGATAGGTCGGTATCAGGTTGGAAAGGACCATCTGCGTTGCCTGGAGAATGTAAAGGATTGGTGCAAAAAATATCACGTGGCCTTCAAGATCAACACCGTAGTGAACGCGTATAACGTTGACGAGGATATGAACGAGAACATACGAAAGCTTGCACCTATTCGTTGGAAGGTGCTGAATTTTTTTTATCTTTTGACTTCCAAAGTGTCCAATATACCATTTTACAGTTGTGTGCTTCGTACCCTGGCCTTTGAGTGAAAGTGAGCTGTAGTTGACTCTGTTTTCATACAAACCTGTCTGCTTTTCATATGTAAATTATACTGAACAGAAAACAGTTAACATAAGAACAACATGATTGAGTTATTAAAAACAAAAAGGTTTGCATCATCAGTTATATGTACAAGAACCAAGCAAGAACGAGAAATGAAATAATGCTTAATAAATAAATTTTCCTTAAAAGGGAAGGGGAAGAAAATGCGCAAAAACGAGTCCAAATACGCCAGTGCATTTAGTGGCATGGTGTCCATATTCACAAGTAGAATTTAGCCTTAGGGGTAGAGATCTTTTTAAGGGAATGAATTCTCATAGCATTGGATTTTATTTCTTCGTTTTATGTTTCAATAAAGGACTTATTTATGAAGACTTACTAGGCAAACCCTCGAGACGAGACAGTGTTTTATTAGAATATCCAGCAACTTGAATTTCTAAAATCGTTGGAAGCCGTTTTCTAACTCTCAACATGTTACGTATCGTAAGCAAAGCATCACCACAGAAAAGAACTGCTTAAACAGGAAGTTCCATTAAAAGGAGCCTAGCCTGGCCATTGTCACCTTTATTTGTTAATCAACCACTACACAAACAACATGCACAGTCTCATATATAAGCTATCTGGGTATGGTTTTCAAACGATTTACTCTGGAATAGGGAATAGAAATGAGAGACGTTTGGTCCTGAATACGGTATTATTTACCGGGAAACTGATCAGTGGTATGAAGAGTTTCTGAAAAATAGCGAGCCTGTGATCGGTAGGGATTTTTTAAATCTAGAATAGGGTTACAAAATGAAGCTGAACATGGTGTGTATATAGGGTAAGGGCTCAACGGCTGAGTCTCGGCGGCACACCACCAGCCACAAATGGTCATTGTATCCTCCCTCCCCCCCCCCTCCCCCCTCTCCTCGGGGGCTTGATTTCCAGCCACGGTTTGGGCAAATGAGCCTACGCTCACAACCCTGAGCCTCAGATCATTATAACCCTTTAAAAATACTGCAGTAATTTTCTACATCTTTCTTTATTTTACCCATAGGTATTCCAATGTCTGCTAATTGAAGGAGAAAATTGTGGTTCGGAAGCTTTGAGAGATGCAGAAAAATTTGTCATTTCTGGTGAAGATTTTAACCGCTTTATCAAAAGGCATTCACAGCTATCCTGTCTCGTGCCAGAGTCAAATGAAAAGGTAAATTAACGTGCTGTGTCTTACACGATGGTCTTACACATATACAATAACCTGCGAATACAGCCGCCTGTTATTGCTCCCGGCCGCTGTAGTCGCCGGTGCACAGCTTCTTGGTGTGCGTCTCCTCTGTTAGCACTCTGGAAGTGTAACCAAGTGGTGTTTGAGTGGGGCATTCGACCTGAAGTGAACTGCTTTGAGTTTTGCAACCTCTTCCCCAGGTTTTCTACGCTTTCAAAATGGCACGCTGAGCGTAGAAACCCCATGATAGACAAGGCTGTCAAAATTCTCCAAAAATCCTGGCGCATTTTGTTGCGTAAAACACACTCCTAAAACGCCATTTCATCTTGTCACGTGACAAAATGCTCCAGGATTCTTGGAGTATTTTGACCGCCATTTTAAAAAAGGAGAAGGCCCTGGGACGAGGCGGCGAGTTTTAGTCTCAGCTCTCAAAGAGCCACTAGGCCCTCTTAACAGCCGGAGCCTGAGTATTAGGACCGGTCCTTGTACTCAGGCTCCGGCGGTTAAGAGGGCCAAGTGGCTCTGGGGAGAGAATGTATTGTGTATCATGTAATCTTCTTTCTCTACATTGGTTTGTTAATTTACCCAGGTAGGGAAACCTGGTAACTAACTCTATATACGGAAACTTTCATTTTAGATATTACTGGTAAAAGATGTATCATTTTTCATTTGATGGAAATGAGAAATTCAAAATTAGGATTTGGGCAGTTCGAAACCGTTGTTTGAAAAACCTATGTAGGACCGTTAAAAGTAACTTACTACTTATTCGCGTTTTTAATCCTCAGATGCAGAATTCTTATCTAATTCTGGATGAATATGTAAGTATATCCAATTGCACGAAAGTAACTATATAGCAAGAGACTATGACTGATATAAGTAAGTGAGTAAATCAGTAATCAAGTAATGTAAGGCTATGTCTACACTATACCGGATAGCTCTTGCGCCGGCAAGAAAACCATACCGGATAGGCCTTTAGTTCACACATGAAACACTAGTTTCGGAACGACTTTCTCGTGAAAGTGAATCGTCACATATCGATAGATTCTCATGCCACTCTGGGGCAGTGTGAACAGGCAATCGAACCGAACCGTAGCGGAAGACAACTGACTAGGAGCGAGGATTGAGACCCACTGGGCATGAAACGGAAGCAAATATCCAGTTCTGGGTCGTTTCTGTTCACACCAGGCCGGAGTATTTTTTATTGTCGACATGATGAGCTGTCCGGTATAGCGTAGACATGCCTAAGCATCATAAACGGCTATGACACAAGGGACACTGTATAGTGCATTAATTTTAGGGTGGAGGCGCGGTGGTCTAGTGGTTAGCGCGTCGTACATTCGACCTGAAGGTCGGTGGTTCAAGCCTGGTCTCTGCCGTCGTGTTGTTTCCTTAGACAAGAAACTTTGCTCCACATTGTCTTTCTCCACCCAGGTGTATAAATGGGTACCGGTTACATATTGCTAGGGGTAACCTTGCAAAGGACTAGCATCCCATTCATGGGGGAGAAGTAATACTCTCAGTCGCTTTATGTGAGGTTTTAGGCCTGTGAAGACTTTACCTTACCTTTCCTTACAGGATTTCGTCCACAGACTCAAAAGTTAGAACAACAATACATGTCTCCGTTTTTGACTCTGAGAGTGAAAGGGTTAACGCTTGCTAGTAAGTGTAGTCAAAGTTGCATAAATTGAATTGCATTTTTGGTTTCATCCAGATGCGTTTCCTAGACTGCAGGACTGGTGCTAAAGTTCCATCAAAATCCCTGCTGGATGTTGGAGTTGAGAACGCAATTAATGCCAGTGGGTTTGACGAAAAGATGTTCCTCAAACGCGGAGGCAAATACACGTGGAGCAAAGCCGACATGAATTTGGAATGGTAGACTGGTCCTGTGAAAGACTAGGATAAATTCTGCTTGTAAATTGCCCATGGCCAGAAAATTAGTTTTCACTGTCAGAGAGGACAGACCAGCATCCTTAGTTTATTTTTTATAGCAGGCTTTTGTATTCTGTTGAATTCCCTCTGACTGATATTAAAATCATTTTTGCACTTCTGATTAATTTGCCGTACAGGTTCTCATTTTGTGCATGGATAATTACCTGAGAAGTAGTATGAAATTTCACATTTCCCCAAGGGGGGGGGGGGGGGGGAACGCTCTATAATGGGTTATACGGTACGGGGATGCTCCGCCCGAAAGGGGTGCCTTTTTTTAGGCTGGAGGTATATAAAAGGATAGAGATTTCAAGAGTTAAAGTATACAAAAGGGTAGGGAAAACTACCATTTAGGTATCCTGACTCCCGCCACAACGTGAACTGAATAAAGAATATTATTGTTTGGTTAATGTCAATAATGGTTACGCTTGATGTTTTTCCGTGGATATCGTTCCATAACTGAGTTTATTTCAAGGGTATAGTAAAGAGATGCAGTGTTTCTTCTGTAGGTATATGAAGGGGTACCATTTTCTATGGAAGGTATATGAAACGGTTACCATTTCTGTCAAAAACGGTATATAAAAGGGTAATGGTTTGGACCTGGGGACGGAGTATTCCCGTACGTACCGGAAATTCCGCACGATGGCAGTCTTATCTGTCTGCTATACCAAATATTTTCGCATACTATGTATTTCGTCTGCCACTCGAGCTTTTAAGTATAATATATTGCAATCATAGCGTTTTTTGGTCATGGCTAATCTGATTCAGTTCAAGGGGCAATGTCATCATTTTGAGTGTTACTTTTTTTAAAAAAAAGCCCAAAAGATATGTCTATATCAGCGGAAACCCAACAAAAATTGTCCAGTTTTGTTTAATATTACTCATCCGTGCTCTAAGAGTTAAAAAATAATTATCGTTGGCCTTGTGCCTGGGAAAACTTTATTAAAGTCTGATTATGGTGACTCTCTCTTCGAAAATTCACATCATATCTTCCTCTTAGTGTTTCTATAAGCATTACGTGTGCGACAAAGGTACTTTGTTAATTTTAATTTTTGGACAGTTTTGACCTTAAAACATCACAATCCACATGACATAGTTCCTTTAAGGGCAAAATTAAGAGAATTGTAAAATGGAGGAACTGCGAAGAATCGTGAAGATCAAAGAAGCAACAAACAACACACAATAAAACGTGATCATAAACAGAAACACAGCTTCATATTCAACTGGAACTAAATTATGTAGTAACACAATCTTTAAGGTCAACCAACTCTTTTTATGGCCTCAACGTTTATATATTTGCTTCAGATAGGCGTTAATTTACAGTCATTATGAGTATCCGAGTTCATTAGACAGTCGGACAGGAAAAACGGAGTTGTAGGTATTACTAACAGTCTGTATACTGTGTATAAATACTTAATTATGGGCCAAGTTTTCAGAGTCATAGGTATGAAATACAATCGAAAAATCGAGAAATTACGCTGTTGCAATAAACTGCAGGAGGAAATGATACTTGTTTTTTTATTTAGTCTTTCTCAACGTTATCCTGAGGCGAGCTTTCTTGCTGTAGTTTTTTGTGGTCTTCCTGTGGGTCTTCACGAGGGTCTTCCTGAAAAACGTCCACCTGGTGAAGAGGTTCTTGTAGATGTTGGTACTTCTGTGTGTCCTGAAGTGGGCTCGCCTGATGGAGATTTTCCTGATCTTCCTGTATCTCCTCATGAACCATATTCTCATGGAGTTGACCTTGGTCTTCCTGTAAATCCTGGTGAGAGTTCTTGTCTTTCTGTGTGCTTTGATCAACGTCTCTTTGGTGTGCCTGTGTGTCCTCAGGAGAAAGCCTCTGATGAATGTCACCCTGGTGTTCCTGTGCATCAAGATGATTTATCTTCTGATGGTGATCTCCATGGCCCTCTTTTGTCACGCGGTCAAATAGATCTTTCAAAAAACCTTTCTGGTCTTCATGCATTATGTCCTCTGGAGCTCGAGAAACAGGTCTTCTCTGTAAGAATTTACGAATCCTGTCTTTCACTTTTAAAGGAATGCTTCGAAACAGAGGAAAGTAATTGGAAAGTTTCGATGTTTTTTCTTGCCTGTACATATCTGGGTTTTCTTCCTTCCATTTTTCTTCCATTTCTTTGATGACTTCTTTTCGAAGCTGCTCGTCGCTGGTCATTCTTTTGGCGAATTTCCTGAAACAAAATGAAAATGTTAAACATTGTAAATAGTTAACGAACAAACGGTCGTTTTCTAATTCAACTAGGAACTGAAAAGCTGTAAAGGTGTTCAATTTTACTTAGATTATTTATTGCAATACGATCTTTTGAATATATTTTTTTTATCCTCGCAATGATAAACGCTATTAAAGTATTTGCGTTCAAAGCTGCTCAAACTCGTTATTAAATGATTCATTAAAGTAACACTGTCCCGGCTGAAATATCGCGTTTTCATGATTATGGTCAGGAGCTTGCTTTAACCCTATTCGGCCTGGGGGGGGGCACAAAGTGCCCGCGCTAACTTTGAACGTTCATAACTTCTTTAATATGTATTCAAACGCCATCAAACTTTGTGACTTTTCCTAAAATTTATCTGGCAACAATTTTATGTAACAATTTTTTGATCACGTGACTTGATGTTTCCATGGCAACAAGATTTTGACAGCCATGTTTTTCGAAATTTGCATATTTGTACCTTTGAATGAAGAAAAACAATGTTTATTGGTATAACTCTTATATTTTTACGTCATTTAGCGTTTATTTATTGGTTTTGAGTAATTTTGAGTCAATTTGGATGGTTTTTAAGAGGTTTTAAAAAATTTCAGAAATCCAAGATGGCGGATCCAAGATGGCGGCCGTATAACTAATTACCTAATAACTACGTCATATGACGTCATTGTTCCATTGTGCGGACCGCAAAGGAGACAGTTAAGGACGTACTATGTACCCTCTAGGTTTCATTGTTGTAGCCTTAATGTTCTTGAAGTTACGAAGGGGGGGCACAATGTGCCCCCCCCCCAGGCTCAGGAACTCAAAAAAAGCCCAGGCCGAATAGGGTTAAAGTGCCTATAACCCCTAGAAAGTTATTTTCAGGATCCTCTCTATGTACATTAAATAGTTGAATGGTAAGATATTTCTTGTTTTGAAAGTCATGTTAGTGAGTTGTAGAGATTTGAATTTACAAAATGCTAATTAGATGACGTCAACTCGGGAATCATTTATTATACAACTACTTGTTTTCACCTCGAAGTAACATTTTTTACGAATCAATTGACTATCCACAGTTTATATTTAGTATTTATCAAATACATTATCCTCAAGTTGTAAACTGCGCATTGTAAATTGGCGTAGAAATAATGGCAAATTCCCGGGTTGACGTCATCTAATTAGCATTTTGTAAATTCAAATCTCTACATGTATAACAAGAAATATTTTACCATTCAACTATTCAATGTACATAGAGTTGATTCTGAAAATAACTTTCTAGGGGTGATAAGCACTTTAAAGGAACACTATTCCGCCGAAATAGCCAAATTTCGCTTCGCTTTTTTCCACGTTATATCGCCAAATGTCACCAAATATACAACTTAGTTGAATAACTCGGAAAAGATTCTATAGAGCAACACAAAAGAAGTAGTTTGGAGATCAGTAAAGTGCAGGATTGCAAGGATTGAAGTGGATTACAGTTCATGAAATTTGATTTCTTGACCGCCTGTCAATAAATCAAACTTTCCATTCTTGTGAAATTTTGACTTTTCTAGCCATTATTTTGTCTGTTTAGTTCATATTTCTTTGATTCTATCACTTTTGGCGATGGTTTCTTCCAATTTCAAGGTAATAAAGTGAGATTAAAACAAACTCCTGGCCATAATCATGAAAACACGATATTTCAGCCGAGACAGTATCCCTTTAAGCTTACTTTATTATCTTGAAATAGGAAGAAATATCGCCAAAAGCAATGAAACGCAAAGAATATGAACTAAAAAGGCAAATTAACGACTACAAAACTGCTAATACTATGAAAAAATGTAAAATAACACGGCAAACTGATCCGTACGGCCGAGAAAGGCGCGTGAAGCTCATCTCATCGACAAAGCAAAAACACTAGAACCTTCGGGTATTAATAAACGCGATGAACTGCACTAATTATGTTATCTTAGCAAAACTGCCTGTCATTATTTAGTCAACTATTATATTTGTCAGTTTATCACAGGACGCTTTTTTATTTACCTGTCAATGTAGTAACCTATCATGTTTCTTGCTTCCATATTTTAAACTTTTAAAATTGTAACGATATTAACGTATATACTCATTTTTATTTTAGCCCCCGTCAAAGGTTTGTGTTTCAAACCGAAATATCGGGCACAAAAGATATATCTTTTATTTTACTTTATTTTTCTTGAGTCAATCTTTTCTCGGCCGTACGGATCAGTTTGCCGTGTTATTTTACATTTATTGAAGTTTTTCTACTGATCCAGATCTTTGTCACAGATCCGGCACCTCTCATTGGTTTGTAGTTGTGGTTTCTACTGTTCATTGTCTAATACGATGAAATACTCCTAGCCACTCGGTGCTGAGGACATGAGAGTAAATAACAGCATTGTGGCTAAACTCGCGCGCATATTGTCTTAGAAGTTAGACCTTGCCATCAGTTTAACTTACTTCCATAAAACAAAGGCTACGATAGCGGCCACCCCAAGAGCAGCACACAAGCTTCCTAAAATGACCCCAATGTTTGACTGGCTCTCCTTTTGTATAGTTATCTCCTCAACAAAAGCCTTGGACTTGGCGACGTTTTTCACTGTATGGACATCGATCGACTTATAGTCCGTTGGTTTGGTTGTCGTGTTAAGAACTGGAATAAAAGATGTGTGTTGATAAGTAGTCTGGTTTAACCGTAAACAGTCATCCCAATCAATTAATGCAAGAAAATGAAAATATATAGTCTCAGGCGCACCCAGGGGGAAGGACTCCGGGTGGGGTGGGGCGAGGGGATACACGACAAAGTTTGGTACGGGGATGCTCCTCCACGAGGTTCAAACCCTTACCCTTTTTGACAGAAAAGGTAACCCTTTCATATACCTTCCATGGAAAATGATACCTCTTTCATAAACCTACAGAGGAAACACTGTTATGTCTTGTTTACTTACACTCTCGACTCAAATCCCTCATACATGTTGTAATGACAAAGGAAAATCAAAAGACGCGTTTTTGGCTAACATTTGAGCAACGCTTTCTCACTTTTCATTTTCGTATAAGGGACTGTGCAATAATTATCGGGGAGGGGGGGCTGGAAAACCAGAGGGGGGGGGGGCATGAAGTAAAATCAAAGCAAGGATAGGGGGGGCTCAAAGTAAAATAAGTCACTCAAGAGGAGGGGGGCTTAACATTTTATTTCAAGTGTTTATAGTTCTCACTGAAAGACATGATGATCTGTTCTGTGGCTGAACTGCAATTTCAATCTGTTGCAATACGATTATCTATTCTTCTCTATCTCTATAATATAGAGACGAATACGTTTCTGGCTTTTTAAATTTGAATAGCCCAATTTCGATATATTAAAATTCAACTTGAAACAAGACCACTGCAAGGCTTAGGGGAATGATAGTAAGGATTTATATGGTTTATTTCCCTAAGCCTCGTAGTGTTGTCTTTTGTTTCAAGTTGAATTTTAATACATCGAAATTGTGCTATTGTCAACAACATTTGAACAGTAGAATATAGTTATATACCAGTGCAAATATTTTGCCCTGGTGAAAATATTTTGCTCCAGTTCAAATATTTTGCACTGGTTCAAAATAAATTTGAACCAGTGCAGACAAAATTGTACCAAAATCATAATTTCACTACAACATAGATAATTGTATTGCAACAGATTGAAGATGTACCTCAACCAGCATGGTCTTAAGGTGGTCAGACATGAGGGGTCATGTAGCAGGGACATGTCGCAGTGACATGTAGCAGCGACAAAAATTTGTGTAGTACACATTGAGGGACATGTAGCAGGGAGTGTAGCGGAGACATGTAACAGGGAAAAATTCATAGCGCTTGCACACCACATGAAAATGTCGCGGGGACATGTCTCAGGGACATGTTGCAGCGACACGTCCCCTCGTTTGAACTGATACTATCATAATTGTGCAACACCAATTTTGGGGACATTTTGTCACCCGCGACGTGTCCCATGAAGTTCAACAAGTTGTACACCGTGAGACATGTCGCGGGGACAAAATGTCCCTGAGACATGTCCCCGCGACATTTTCATGCGGTGTGCAAGCGCTATCATTTTTTCCCCGCTACATGACCCCGCTACACTCCCTGCTACATGTCCCTCAGTGTGTACTACACAAACTTTTGTCGCTGCTACATGTCGCTGCGACATGTCCCTGCTACATGACCCCTCATGTCTGACCACCATTAAGATCAGTGGAGGTAAAATGGCACTGGTTGCATGAGTTCTCCAGTACGCTCGTGGTGATCATTCTTGCATCCCACGAGAAACCCAAGAGCAGGTTAACGAGGAAATGAGTTCCAGTGCAAGCAACTCGGATTTGCAATGAAGTGATTCAGAAGTGGAATCAGATGGCTTTGTCGAACACTGCTTCGAGGTCATGTTTGTTCCAGATATGGATGTCCAACAAGTAAACATGTAGTATTGCTGTATATCCACGTCTGGAACAAACATTACCTCGTAGCAATAACAGGTGGGTGTATATTAAGAAAATGCTGGGTATTTGTATATAAAAGGTGTTTGAAGGGGGGGGGGGGGGGGTCATACAAAATTTCTGACTGATCAGAGGGCGGGGGGGGGGGCAATAACTAAATTCAGTTCTTTTGAAGGGGGGTATTACCTAATATTTTCCTACTTGAAGCCCATTTTCCGCCCCCCTCCCCCCTCCTGATAATTATTGCACAGTCCCTAAACGTTAAAATAGATCGTAAAAACTTTTTTTCTCCGACCATTTGAACTTTAACAGAAATAAAATACACACTGCGGTTATAAACATGGCAAAACAACGCATGTTGTAAAAAAAAAAACTTTGATTAATGACTTGACGTTTCGTATGCTTCAACATACATCTTCAGAAGTGACAGTTGGATATAATACAATAAAATTTAAATGCTATGGAGAAAGACCGGAACCTAACTTAAAAGAAATAATAGTGAAAAAATGATAATATACAGACCTATCTTAAAGTCTGCTAGAAAATATAAACATATATACAAGGCTAAAGGTCAAAGGTCAAAGGTCAAAGGTCATGTCAAAGGTCGTTTACAAGGCAAGCTGCTGGGACTGTGACGATTTTTTACACAGGGAAAACAAAGCGTCGATTACATGACAGAAAAACTGAACATTTCAAGCATTCACAAAGGGTTGTCACGCATCAGCCATTGCAGATCATATCACTTCAACGGACCACAACATTAAATGAGATCATTTTGAAATTTTAACAACTGGACGATCGGATATCCATTGTAAAATTAAGGAGACATTATTGATTAAGGATTTAAAACCAGCCTTAAATAAAAATGTGGGTACTGAGAAACTTTTTCTTTACTAGGCAGCATACTAGTGGGTATGCTTTATAACTTTTTAGAGCTTTTAAAGTTTTTAGGTGGTGCGTTTTTAGCCAAGTCATACTCAAGGAGTTTGACCGTGTCGTGCATAAAGCCACTTATTAAAGCGCTCAGTTTTAATACAAAGTATAAAATTTCGTCGACAGAGTAAAAGTTAGACACGATGAGGCACTTTAAACGCAAAATGACCGATGTTTTCACTCCATGAAACTCCCAGTAGTTGCATGATATTAAGCAGACATTGGCCTCCAAAACCGTGGCTTCTGATTGGTCGAGAAAGTGGCGCCAGATGTTTAAACCAATCACAAAAAGTATTGCTTACTACACTCAAATAAAAACCGCTCTAATGCCAGAGTACAAAGAAGGTTTAACTGATTACCTATTAAGCGTATGAAAGCACGATTAAACATATTACACGTATGTAAAAATATAGTTCCCAGCGAGGAATCGAACTTCGGTTTTCTGCTTACAAGGCAGACGTGATCCCAACTACAGCACAGGCTACCCAACAGAGACGTGATCACCACTACACCACAGGATACTCAACAGAGACGTGATCACGACTACACCACAGGTGACCTACAGAAAAAGTGGGTGAAAAAGCCAACTGCAAACTGTTTACTTTTTTCATCACTAAGATCACGTGGGTGCTTAGATTTCGGATTTCGGATTTCGGATTTCACTTAATATTCACTAATATATCCACTGATATTCAGTTAAATACGTAACACATGAATCTGAATCTGAATCTTGAACTTTTTAGATTCTTAATATTTTATTTATCTGAACCTTTGTATATGTAACTGATTGTAACATCGGATATGTATTTTTATCTGATGAATAAAGACTTATTATTATTATTATTGACTGCAAGAAATATTGTTACTAAGTCCTGACTTACGTCTTGCATCTTGCCGACTTTTATACGTTTATTTGCTTTGTCCCTTTGATATAACAGGTCTTTATCCAAATCCTATGGGAAAATAGATCTGCAGATTCATAGTAAGAATATTCCTTGCAGTCAATTTCATAATTATATAATTTCATACTCACCCTGTATACGACGTACGTGCGTACGGACCCAAGTTTCTGACACTATCATTCCGTGCGTATTTTCTGCCACGCATTGATATACGCCATCATTGATATGATTTACATCTCTCAGATGTAATTTGTGTCCATCCACCTTTACGTGTGATCTGTGAAAATAGGAATTAACGCAAATCTACGCCTCAGATGTCATAGCTGAAAGGTTAACATAGGGATTTTTATAAACATGTTATGTTTATCGTGTCACACCCGTCGGATGCCCTAACCATGCACTGCAGAGCTACAAGAGACTCGTGACGAGCTAGGCCGTACTCTTGGTTCATGTATGACATGCGTCCTATGTACTGCTAGGACATAGTTAATAAAGCGCAATGATTATGAAACCTGAGAAATTTCTTTGTTCGATATTTTTGTTATCGTTTTTCGGCTATGACCGGCACAACCACAATAGATGTTGACGTTAAGTCCGAGCATCTGACCAATAGAAATGTTTCCAATGAAGTTATTCAGCCGGCATGTGATCGAAAAACAAAAGATGTGCATGGTCAAGTACGGTGCAACATAAATTGTAGCTCCTTTGTTATCGCCATTGAAGTCTACAAGGTTTGATAACCAGTACCTCGATTAACTATGGCTAGGATCAGCAATGTCGAAAGCGTCACGTGAGGTGATAAATAGAGAGAGATGGTAATTTTTTCATCTTTCTTTTTCTTTACTTTTTCAATTTAAACGAATAAATAAAAAAAAAATAAGTGATAATTTTCAGTGACATTTACAAGGTGGCCTTTCATCCACTGTGTCAAGATTGAATTGGAATTTAGAAGTTGTAGTTTTAAAAACCCTCGAAGAAAGGAAAACAACCAACAACAAAAGCAACCCCAAAATGGTATCGACTACGGGATTTTAACTCAGGCTACAATGATTCGATTCTTTAGGGGTTGTTCATACTTTTTCACTCAACCAGGGATGCATAGAGAAAACAGGATCTACCAGCGACTTTGACAATGTTAGGACGCTTTTTATTATCAATAAGAGGACAATAACATAAAAATCCAACGTTAAGTTGTCAAGTTAACTTACTTTGAAAAATTCAGTTGTTTTCCATTTTTATACCACGTGATATTTGCCGCGGGGACTGCCGTCACTTGACATTCTAAAGATCCATTTCCTCCAATGGCGAGGCTCATTTTCTGTGATGGAGCGCCTGCAGTCCATCTTGGTGCAACTACAACGAAACAAAAATTGTTAAAGTGGCACTGTCCTGCCGAAATAAATGTCCCCAAATATACCACTAAATTAAATGGAATAAAAAAATTCTGTATTGCAAAACAGAAGCAGTAATTTAAAGGAAAATTGCAGGATTGCAAGGACAAAAGTTCATCAATTTTGTTTTCGTGACGGGTTGTCAAGAAATCAAAGTTTCCATTCTTGTGGAATTTTGAGATTTTTATTCGTTATTTTGCCTTTTTAGTTCATATTTATTTGCGTTCATCACTTTTGGCGATTTTTTCTTCCTATTTTTAAGATAATAAAGCAAGCTAAAGCAAGCTCCTGGCCGTAATCATGAAAACACGATATTTCAGCCAGAACACTGTCCGGTATAAAAGGCTTAGCTCCTCCCCATTTCAAAAGTGAAAAGATATATTTATATCGCCCCTTTTAAGTGGGCGGCACGGTGGTCTAGTGGTTAGCGCATCGGACTTTCAACCTGAAGGTCGGTGGTTCGAAGCCTGGTCTCTGCCGTCGTGTTGTTTCCTTAGACTAGAAACTTTACTCCGCACTGTCTCTCTCCACCCAGGTGTATAAATGGGTACCGGCGACAAAATGCTGGGGGTAACCCTGCGATGGACTAGCATCCCATCCAGGGGGGAGTAGCAATATTCCTAGTCGCTTCATGCTATAGAAACCGGGTTTAAGCTCCGGCCGTTGTGAGCCTTCTGGCTCGGGTGCGCGACTTTACGTTTTTTTAAGTGGCGGAAAAGTGGCATTCAGATGGAGTCCCGCCTCAACTGTACAACCGTTTCGCCTGTTCCAGGCGTTCAGCTAGTGGGGAGAGACGCGAATAAAAAAATGCAAGCGTGGAAGAAAGCGAGAAAACTGGGGAGCCTATCCATCTCCTTGAGCTCTTTCTTCGCGCGCCGCCTATCCACTGTCTAAACGCCTGGAAAAACCTAGTAATTTATTTAGTAAGTTGAAGTCGCACGTTTACCCATAGAAATTATATAAAATAAATTGTAAATTCCGACATGATTTCTAGCGTCTTTTTCCTTTATAAGTAATGAAAGAATTGAACATTGTTAATATTCATGCAGCTCTAAAATTTTCAGATCACCCAGGAGATCACCCTTTTCGCCATATTGAAAATCACTGATCTATAACGTGACGTCACACTGGTAGTGAGGACTCGACCAATGTTTTGCCTAGAAACGACCCCTCCCTCCTGCTTTTCGAACTCATTAACAATTCATCAAGTTCGAACAAAGAACTGACCTGGGAGGGGGAAGGCTCCAATATAAAAATGACGGGGATGCTCGTCGTACCTTTTAGGGGTTAAAATTTGGAGATTGGTACCGCTTAGGGTACTAAAATCTAAAATGACCACCGTTAGAATTATCGCGGTACCTTTTAGGGTATTGAGCCGAAAAAATGACAGAATATGACATGTGTTGTTTTAGAATTGGTACCTCTTAGGGGTAAAAATTACTTTGAGCCACACCCATCAAACGAGATTCTGGTACCTTTTAGGGTGTTTTTCGAAAATTTCCGACGAGCTACCCCGTCATTTTTATATGTGAGACCCCTCCCCCCTCGCCCCTCCCCCTGGGGGGGGGGGGGGGGGGGGTTGGAAACCAGATCTAGATTTAGATTTTCGCGATTTTATTCCTTCATTTTCTCTGTATTTAATGATCAGTTTGAGAAGCTATATCCAACACTCGAAAGAATATTTCATCAGGTATCCAAGCACCTCATCAACATCATCATCATCATAGCTTTATTTAAAAACACGGTATCCCATCATTAATTACAAAATGCTCTTCCAGAGAGCCGTGTATACTAAATATTCTCTATAAATACCTAAACAAGTTTAAAATTGCTAATTAAAATTACAATACTAATTAATTTTTCTATGTTTACCTATAAGATTAAAACTACTATAAGGCGGCTTTAAAGGATGCGATAGATGGCTCAGCTTTGATTTCATTTGATAGGCCATTCCAAAGAACAGTGCCCCGATAGTTAAAGCTACACTTTCCCGCTTCCTTTCGGGGTCTATGAACAAACAAAATGTTCAAGTTGTTTCTCAAATTATAAGAATGAACATTCGTTATTGGTCGAAAAAGATTTTTTAGACCCTTAGAAGAAAGATTATTTTTAGCTTTATAGACACTAACCGCTTATTGCTTTGAGCGCCTACGTTCAAGAGTGTCCCAGCCTCGAGGGCGGTAAAAATAATTCGGTAGTGCGCCTCGTTTTGTTTAACCAACTTCTCGGTATTTTGAAATCCTTGTGAAACACTCTTTCTCGTGTTGGATATATTAATTACAAGTAAACATTCCTCCATCAAGAGGATCCGTAATAAGAGAGAAATTACCTTCGACCAGCAGATTTATTGTGTGGATTAAAGGTCGGCCATTGTTTTCCGAATTCTCAGCCTGGCATGAGTATTGATCTTGATGCTCTGTCCTGTTTACGTTGTTAATATACAGACGTCTACCGTAGAAGACAGAAGGGATCATAAACGAATTCTGTCTATGAGTGATCGGTTGCCCATTCTTCTTCCACGTTATCTTTGGTGTAGGTCTACAAGATAGTAATCAATGGAAGAGACTAAAAGATGAAACGATTTATCAAAATTTTGGAAATATATCAGGAAAGGGTGAGCTTGTGAGGAAATTTCGTGTTCGGAAGACATAAAGCATATGATATTCTTCATTCGTGTTAGACTACAAGCTGTCTTTACTTAACGTGTATATGACAGATATTTTTATTTGCTTGATCAAATCTACATAGTAGTTTGATAAGAAAATCGAAAACATTTTTACTCACCTTCCTGTAGCGAAACAGTACAGAGTTTTGCTTCTTCCTTCAATAGCAATTTCTTCTGATGCCGGCACAACGGCCCAGGAAGGCGAATGAAGAGTCCCAGGATCTGGGTAATGTTAATTCATTTATTAAATTAAAATTTTAAGATTTTGACTAAGAGAAGTCGAATCATACGTGAAAGAAACAGCAAAGAGATCGAAATTGACCAATTCTATCAATCAATCAGTCAGTCAGTAATTTAGTCAATCAATCAATCAATCAATCAATTAATCCATCAATCAAACAATCAATCAATCAATCAATCAATCAGTCAATCAGTCATTCAATCAATCAATCAATCAATCAATCAATCAATCAATCAATCAGTCATTCATTCATTCAATCAATCAATCAATCAATCAGTCATTCATTCATTCAATCAATCAATCAATCAGTCAGTCATTCAATAAATCAATCAATCAAATGATAATAATAACACTAATAATCTTTATTTTCTCAAGATAAAAAGACATATCCTAAATCAATTAGTCCGTCAGTCAGTCAGTCAGTCAGTCAATCAATCAATCAATCAATCAATCAATAAGTCGGTCAGTCAGTCAATCAGTCAATCAATCAATCAATCAATCAGTGTTCTAGAAAAGAAAAGAGATCATCAACAAAAATGTAATTAATTAATACGTTATTTAGTTTTTATCTTTAGTGTTTTTGCAGTAAGTTTCCAATGATCTTTTCATTAATGTACTTGTTAATATTTATATCCATTGTTGTAAGTAGGCCAATACCTCCCTTTGTAGAGTAAGGCACAATAAAGACATATTATAACTATTAATCAATTAATCAATCAATCAATCAATCATTAATCAATCAATAAACCGTGAATTACGAAAAAGTATTCTTAATGTCATGCAGCCTCCTTATAGTAGTCTTTAATTAAATACACAATTCATTTTCGTACGTAATTTTCCATATATAAAACTAACTTTCTACTGCTGCCAAATCGGCTTCTACATTAGCACAATTTCGCTTGCACATGGCGGGCACAATGTTGACAAAGTGTTAGCTGAGTAATAACTTAACCTGAGTCTCCTGCGCTCTTCTTCTCTAGTTTCAAAATCCCAGATTCCTGGAATTTATTTGCTGCACTAATACGACACTTGATTCCCTTTTTGTCTCGAATCTCGTCAATGTCCTCCTGTGTGACATAAGAGATGTACAATCCACCATCCGGGGAGATCCCACGTCGTTTGTTTCTTGAGAATTGGATCCAGTGGTTGCCGTTTCCCACCCAGTTATAAGCCGCAGCGTAACTGGGTGTGTGCTCGGGGCATTGAAAACTGAAAGGTTTTCCAAGAGTGATCTTCTTCACCACACCACGAGTATTGGTAAACTTTCCAACAACTAACAAAAATCCCAAATATTATCAATTACTAACCTGCTTAGCACATGCATAAGAAATTTTGAGCGCAATTTTGGAGATGCATAAGCGAGAGGTTTAGAACGGGTGAATGGGCCAATTTCGATCAATTAAATTCTAAATTCACTCCGACTTCGTGGGAATAAAACTAAACAAATTTATTATTTATTTCCGAACCTCAATGTGATTTCCTTTGTGTTATTCCCTAAGCCTCGGAGCCAAGTAAGAATTTTAGTATATTGAAATAGGTCTATTTTCAGACACGTTTTTGTCCAAAAAGCCCACGGCAGTTTGAAACTTGATCGAAAAACTCATCAATAATTGATAAGAATAGGGCGGCTTTCAATTAAGTGTGGAAAATAATTTCGCGTCACTTGTTCGCTCGCGTTTTCCTGCGCTTGGCTCCGACTACTTGTATTAGCTTACTTTTGATTGGTTCATTGGATTGTCTGCGTCTGTTGTGATTGGTTCAGTGGATTGTCTGCGTCTGTTCTGATTGGCCAGATTGATAACTTTGGTTTTGGTTTTACGACACTCAACTGTAAACCGCTCTATCAGCCTACGACACGTAACCTGTGTAACAGGCGTCGGGGAGAGGGAAAGGATGCCTGCAATAAAGACCCCCTTTTTTCATTTCTGTGGACATTGGCGGCCGCAAAATTCCGATTGACTAATTCGTGCTGGGCGGTAAACATAGTAAATTCCAACGTGAAGTCAGCCATGAGTAAAAGCGCGCGCTAGTTTCTGATTGGTGAACGTACAGACAGTAGACATAATTCGATTACCAGGAAATAGGTGGGCGAAATGCAAATAGTGTTTCATCAGGTATACAAGCACCTCGTGGTAAGTTAAAAAAACTCGGCTGCGCCTCATTTTTTAAACCATTTCTCAATGTTTGAATATCCCGATTGAACAGTTTTCCTCATATTTGATATATTACATAGCAGCATGTATTCTATCACATGTATTCGCTTCGAGTTTTTAAACCTGATGAAAGGCTACTACTCGTTTTTTTAAACCGGCAATACATAGAGTTAATTGGCAAAACGTACCTGTGACTGCAACTTGTAGCTTTCTGCTAAATACTTCAACGCCCGATATCCGATCCTTCACAAAGCACTGATAAGTTCCGCTGTGTTCAGTTGAAAGATAACTTCCTGTTAAGGTGCCATCTTTGCTTAGTGAAAAGGGATCCCCACGAGTTTCAGTGATTACTGAACCGTTGTGTTTCCAAGTCCATGTTAGATTTAAACCTGAAGCCTCACACGGAAGTTTCAAGCTGTTAGGTTCTTTAAATTTTACTTCATTCCGGTTCACTAGATCTTTAGGTGCAAACTTCGCGATGACAGGTGGTTGGCGAGCTACAAAATGTTTAAAGAAACACACTAAATTTGTAGGGGAAAGTAAACCCTTCGGAAAAGAGAGAGAGAGAGGGGGGGGGGGGGGTCATTCAGTAAAAGAATGTGTTAAAACTATATTGAAAGGTTAACCTACATTTCGGCTGCGTACAACGGACATTAGCGTTGGAAAAGTTTTGTGCAAGGTGAGAAGAACATTTGTAACGTGTAGAATGTATGACTTCATCGGCACCTTGCCATGCACCATTGGTGTCAATCAACCCTGGACAGAGAGGCTAACCAAGCCCTGACAATATATTGACATGAGCTGTGAACTCCCTTAAACATCCAAGCGAACCACCTTAAGGGTACTCCCAGCCTTCGAGGGGTATCCTTCGGCAAAAAATAAATCGGACACGCCCCAGTTTCAAGTAATATATCAAACACGAGGAACAGTGTTTCATCAGATTTCCAAACACCGAGAAGTGGATTGGAAAAACGAGGCGTAGCCGAGTTTTTTTAAACCACTTCAAGGTGTTTGGAAATCTGATGAAACACTGTTTCGAGTATTTGATATAGCTTCTCAAACTAATCGTTAAATGCGGAGAAAACGAAGGAATAAAATCGCCAAAATCTATGCAAATTAAGAAACGATTTCCAAACCTCCTTCACGGTAGTGATTTCCTTTGTGTTCTCGTCATGAATTATTAATGAGTTTGAGAAGAGTAAAATGACAAACTCCATTTGACCATTCATCAACAGAAAGCTTAAGCTAATTAAAGTAGTTTTCGATAAAAATATAATTTTAGCGATTTTTTCTTTTACAAACAGCCATGAGCCGATAAACCGTCAAACGACCAAGGGTTGTAACAAAGAATCCTGGTTAGTTGCAAGGCTGATGGACCCGTTCAAGTAAAATGTCGCAACGTGGGTGTTGGGGGTAAACATGACGTGAATTCAAGGGTTTATAAGAAAGTTCAAAATCGAAGATTGATTCACTGTTTTCGTCACAGGCTTGCCATCCTCTGATTGTGTGATGAAATGTGCTTTAAAATACTGAGTCGACTATAAAGTTAGCCTTTCTAAATATCATATTACAGATGCTCAAAAATGTGAATATGATGTTAAACTTTTAATGGTCTGTCTGTCTGTCTGCGAAAGCGGTTTTTTCAAACTTGACGTTTCAGTTAAACTTTAAGTACAAAGTTCAATATCGTATTTATATTTTTGAGTGATTTATTTCATTTTAATTTGTATAAAAAGCTCTAAATAACACATTAAGAATGGCTTATTTTATAACCGACGCAGTTACTTAAAAGCACAGTCCACCACACCAACAGAGAGGATGGTAAACCTGTGGTTAGATCAGTCAAAAACGCCTTAACTTTGTAGGCACTTTATCGCGCGCGCTTCGGAAGCAAACGTCAACTAGTGACGTGGTCTCGCGCGCAATCGCGCTGTAAATTGTTGTCTTTAATTAACCCTTTCATTTCACTCCATAGAGTCCCAAACAATCTCTTTTCACATTTAACTAAACAAAATACTGAAAATAATCATTACCACAGAAAGGTACTGCTAAAAACCTTGTATTAAATGGCTGCTCTTTATGGTTACACACACACTCAACAGTTAGCTTGATCATAAACCTCTCAAGTTTTCACTTCAGGAGTGTCAAGGTTAAAACTTGAAATTTAAACTCAACTGTCACTATCTTACCTTGGTTCGAGCCTTGACTGTGAAGCAAAATCAATAATACCATCCAAGGTTTGAAAGCAAGCATTTCAAGCCACTCAACCGGCTGCAATGCATGTGTGACGTCATAAAGATAAATTGAGTTAGAAGACAATGAGTGTTCATTGAATCCCGCGCAAAAAAAGACCTGCGTTCTAATGGCAATTGATTGAATGTAGATTGATCTGTGACAGTTTAGCCTGTCACATCATAATTCTCTTCCCCAGAACCGCTTGGCCCTCTTAACCGCCGGAGCCTGAGTACGAGGACCAAGGGACCCCTTGACTATTGTACTCAGGCTCCGGCGGTTAAGAGGCCCAAGCGGCTCTGGGGACGAGAATGCCTGTCACATGGTTAAGCCTAAAGAATACCGTTCAGAAGGACGTCGGACACCTTATTGAAACTTATATAACGGAGTAACTGGCTAGCTTTCAGTTGATGTTATGGGTAGCACTTTATATAGTTAAATTTGGGCCTCAACAACCCGAGAAGCTAGGTGGTACAGTGGTACAGTGGTACAGTGGTACAGTAGGCTATCTAAGCCTAAAGCGTAGCTGAGATCACAGGTTCAATCCTGAGTGGGGGATTTTAGATTTTCTTTTTCACACTTAAAAATTTATTTGAAAATAAAATTCGAAGTGTCGACATTACGTTATATAAGTCTTAATAAGGTGTCCGACGTCCCTCTAAACGGTATTCTTTAGGCACAACCCTGTCACATTAGCTAGCCTGAGAAGAAATCCTTTCCTTTCCGAGCGCGCGGGAGGCGCCGGAAGGCATGAGGCACGAAAAGGAGCATATTCCTTATTAACCTAGGAATACTTAACCATTTCTCACCGAAGTGGAGGTGAATATTTTCCGAGCCGCGAAACGGTGAAGAAATAACTACCATTGTTATACAGCTGTAGTTTTTCTCAATAAAACGCGCGCGTTGATTGGTTGATTCATGGTCACATGACATCTAACAAACAAACTGTTTCCGGCCAATTGTCCTAAGCGGGCAACATTTGCGAAAGCGAGTAACAATTTTGACGTCAGAAGGTAACATTGCACTGTTGCGCGCTAGCACACGTGAAAAGACCGTGACAAAAAGTGGCATGATTATGATCATGAATCGGTCGCCATTTATGAATAAGGTGTATTGGCCTTGTAAAACACCCAGACACCACGCAGCTCTTTACAACCTCTAATTTCATTGGACCTGGGTATCACGCAGCTCTATTGTTTACAGGGCTAGGATCCATTGTTGTTTGTTCTATTGTTTTCTCAGCAAATCAGAGAAGACCTTGTAAGAGCTGCGCACTGCCCACATCGCCCGCTTAACGTTACCTGGAAATGCATTGTTTAGGTAACAGCGCAATCAGACTCAAGCAAATGATATTCATTTCTATTTTGTTTGATGTGAGTGTTTTTATTGCGCTCTCATCTCTCTCCAAGTCTCTTACGTCTCCCGATGTCTCACAAAAGCGTGCCACGAGGGAACCTCCGGCACCCAAGGAAGAGAAAGAGAGATTTTCTCCCCATGCGTATATTGCAGTTCATCAATTTTCATTCCACTCCCCGTTGTATTTTATTTTGTAGCCTGCAAATACAGCCGCTTCTAACGCCCCTAGCGGCCGGGAGCGCTGAGAGGCGGCTGTATTCGTATGCAATTGTATTTCCGGTCTATTGGGATGATCTAAATAAAGGCCGCGTAGGAGTCTAGGGCCAGAGGCAAGGCTTCCAGGTTCTCTCTTCTTCCCGCTTCCGCTTCTGAAGGGAAGAAGAGAGACCCTGGGAACGAGGTTGCTACGAGCCGCAACCGAATCTAGGGTAAACTCTTATACAACGTCAAACATTGTAACTCACAGACTTTGAGACGTTTACTTTTATTGTTATAATTACAGCCATTACTACAAAGGCGAAGAAGAGAAATATTTCTGTTGGAAAGCAGTCTTTCTATCAGTAACTATTGTTTTGGCAACAGCAACAACAAGCAGCGTTATTCGTACAGTATTGCAAAAGCATACAACTTAACAAAACGAAATAACAGTAATGTAAAGGACGATTAAACCACATCAGATTATTACGAAAATCTAAGCATGATTAGATGAACTTCATCACTTGAATATTAACAAAATAATTGGGAAAGTTTAGAACTATGCTATCTAATATTGTAAAATCTAAAATACAATCAGTTATATAATTCACATTTCCACTAAAAGAAAAACAACAAACAACAAACACGAACAGACAAAAAGCAAACAAACACAACCAAGGGAAAGCACTGCCTCGATTAAGTAGTCACGCTAGACTTGCTGCCTGCTTAGTACAATGTATTTATTTATTGTTTTTCTACAGATTTCACACATAATTTTAAGGCATTATTAAATATTGTTATAGTCAATAGTGTGATCTACAAAATCATCTACAACAGCGGTATCTAGCGTGAAAAAATCGCCTGAAATAATGTGACGAAGTCCCAATAACCTCCACGCAACGAGTGCATTGTTCAGCAACTGCAATTCAACAAGAATGGTAAAGAATTTAAGTAATTGTGTGGTGCTAAGCAAACTACATACTTCTTCATTATTGCGAACGGGTGGTAGGGGGTAGGGTATAAAATACTCCAGGAAATGCGCGCGATATGATGGGTAAATAACTTTGAATCACATAAACCTGTAGTCATTTCAATGTACAAAGCACCTATCAAACCACAGGGATCTTAACTTTGAATCATATGAACCTGTGGTAATTTTAATGTAAAAAGCACCTATCAAAATATTGTATCATATCGAATATTTTGATGCTAGGGACAAAGTTTTCTTATTGGAATAGTACCGTAACACATTTTTTTGGTAAAGTGGTATCGGTCGCGGTGGCTTACAAGAGATTTCGACTTTTAATGATTTGGCTGAATTAGC
The DNA here is from genome assembly GCA_022457155.1 of Cladopsammia gracilis. Classification (NCBI taxonomy): domain Eukaryota; kingdom Metazoa; phylum Cnidaria; class Anthozoa; order Scleractinia; family Dendrophylliidae; genus Cladopsammia; species Cladopsammia gracilis. The sequence continues at coordinate 1,072,200 of JAJGOT010000016.1, forward strand.
ATAGATTTTTTGCTATTTTATAGGTGGTTTTCACGTTAAGTCACCGCGGCCATGTTGGTGCACACGTACAAAAGAATTTTAATGAACTTCTTTTGTTATGTGCACCAACATGGCCGCCATGGCCTTTGTCATTTGCGTCCCATAGGACTGAAGGTCACGTGAGTGAAAACCATCTATTCCTTCGATTTCTCTGTACTAAATATCAGTTTAAGAAGCTATATCACATACTCAAGAGTGTTTCATCAGATATCCAAACACTTTGAAGTCGGTTAAAAAAACGTGGCTGCGCTATCTTTATTTTAACTTTTTTTTCCTGAATATACTGACGAAACACTGTTTCTCGTGTTTGATATATTACTTCTGTACTTCAGCTCGGCTCAGCTCAGCTTTTTCCCTAATTAATCTGATTATCAAGCTGATTGAAATCATCATTTCACTGACCTGTAACATTTTCTTTAGACTGAATCACGTTGTTGGGCCTCTTAAACTAAAACAGTTGACAAAGATTACAGTGAGACGAAGACAGTTTCTAATCTACCAGATAACGAGTCACTAATCTGTAAATGGTAGCAGATTTAAGTCTCCTGATTAATAATTTCATGTTGAATGAACAAACTTTATAGTTTCCTCAACATTAAGAGCCATGTTGTAAACAATAAATAACACCATAGGAGAGTCCTAATCAACAGATTTTATTTGAATAATCCCACGTCAACATTTCACCTACGGATGCAAGTGCTAGAACTAGGATTCCATTACAAAACAACAAAACAAAACAACCTTCGGACCATCCCCTCTCCTACACTTTTTGCTCCCGATTCCGCAAATGAGCCAAAGTTCAAAACAGCATTGCACAAAGATCATCTAGTAAATCGAGCTCAAATTTCCAGAGTTGTTTTTTTTGGTAACATGATTAGAAAATGAGGCGCATATGATATGCTAGAGAGACAAAAATTGTAAAAAACGATTCGCCTTTAGGACAGAGAGGTTAAAAGATGGGAGTTACTGGACTGAAAGCAACTGAGTACATACCAGTGTTCGTCTTCCAAGAGACTCACGAACTTGTCGACTCGATCACGTTTATTGGTCTGAAAAAAGTACATCAATAATAATTACCTTTTATTGGTAACGTGGACAACCTTAAGAAGAAGAGATAGCCCCACCCCCTCCCCCCAATACACGCTATTACTTATTCACAGCTCCATGATTGAAAATCAACAAATCAACATGATAATCGATTATAAAGTTGTCGAACTACTTTAAGCATATTTGACCAGTGAATTATTGCAAGTGGAAATGAGAATCTAAGATTAATACTGAACTTTCATTTTGCAAGTTATTGAAATATGAGGCATAGAACATGAAAAGGCAACTTTCGTAATAAACAGCACCACAGGAAAGTATTGCTCAGTAGTTTTAATTTGAATTGTCATACTTCAGGATTTCATCGACAGACTCAAAAGTTAGAACCACTTTTTACAGCATAATAAACTGTACCATAGGAGAGTACTGCTCAACAGCCTTCAATAACCTATTTCCGAGTTGCTCATAGCCTCCTTTTCAAACCGAGGTCAAGTGCAAAACCATTCATATGGATATGAGTTTTGTTTGCATGTGAAACAAAAGTCGTCCATATGAATAGTTTTGCACTTGGCCTCGGTTATTAATGGTTACACTGCATGAACGCCTTAAAGTTTGACGCTGTCAAGGAAGGGATAGCACTGCTCATTGTTAGGTTACAGTAACGATTAAATTCACCTGAACAGCCATCTCTGCCATCATAAGAAGCTTCTTTATACCAACAAACAACCTACAAAGAAAACAGCCTCAATAACACTCTAACGACTGACTCAAATTAAAGGCTCCTATGAGCCAACTCATGATTAGGAAACAACCTTCGCACCCTCCCCTCTCCTACACGTGTTGCTTTACTGACCCCCTACCCCTTGCATCAAGTCCCCAGCCTCCCCTCCCTCCAATGCCAAGTGAACATTACATATCGTGGGTTCAATATCTACAACCGCTCGACCGAATGAAAATTTGCATATTTCCCCCGTATGCTATAACTCGTTTAAAGTGCCCCTATGATCAAATTTTTTATTTTCATTTTTTTACATTTTCGTGTACTATTAGACTTTCTTACTCATCTTGCCAAATTTCAATCCATTACGAACATCAGAAGTCATTTTATTTTAACATTTATTTCCGAAAATTTACGGCCGTCATTAATCAACCTTGTTCCAAGGCTTGGTTGCGAATGGGAGAAAGTGACGTCAAAGACTCAAACATACCTCACGGGTTGAAATTATAATAACAATCAGCATAGAAAATTGCACGAGGAACAAGTCGAAAGTTTTTGTTGTTTTTCGCGTGATTTTCAATACTTATTGTTATTATAATTTCAACCCGTGAGGTATGTTAGAGTCTTTGACGTCACTTTCTCCCATTCGCAACCAAGCCTTGGAACAAGGTTGATTAATGGCGGCCGTAAATTCTCGGAAATAAATGTTAAAATAAAATGACTTCTGATGTTCGTAATGAATTGAAATTTGGCAAGACGAGTAAGAAAGTCTAATTTTACACGAAAATGTAAAAAAAAAATGAAAATAAAAAATTTGATCACAGGGGCACTTTAACGTTGCGCGTGTTCACGAGTTGAAAAATCTTAAAAATCCAAAACTGTTCAAATAAAAAAAAATAAATATAACTAAAAAGAACTGGAATATCTAGAATTCAAGTTCTTGGATTCAAATGCCGTAACTCCTCGAATTAGCGCCCGGGGCGTTTATTTCAAATTTGAGATAACGCAGGGGCGCTTATTTAAGCAAAGTTGTTCATATAGTAGTTCACAAACTGAAACGTGCTAACTGGCAAATCTGTTCTTACCACTATGACATGTTAGTTAACTGTAGTTCGTCGAATGTAACGTCTCAGGTATCAATTTCTATTTCATCCTCATCCTCATCCATGTCAACGATGTGAATATCCTCAGCGGCATCCTCTTCAGGGGGCGCTTATTTGAAACTTTGGCTGATGCAAGGGGCGCTTATTTGGAGGTGGCACTTATTCTAGGGGACGCACCAAGTGGAGGATTTACAGTATCACAGCAACATGACTGCACCATGCCACTCAGACGTTATAAATTGTATCTACTGGCATCTGACATACCTTCGCTGACCAATGTTTCTCTCAATTTCCTTGATTTCAACTTCATCAAACAACTTTACGTCCTACAGTAGATATAAAAAAACCCTGAATGAAACAAGTCTCTAAAACGTCTTAAATTTTAAAATCAAAGTCTCCTGTGAGCCATCTCGTGAACACGAAACAACCTTAGCAACCTCCCCTCTTTTAGGCGTTTTGCCCCACCAACAATTTGCTCCAACTCATGCAACAATTTGCACCTTTTCACGACAGACCACAAATGGCAAGTTCACATTCGCCCTTTGCCGTAGAACACGATGCTTTGATCTCTCTCTTAACTGACCTGAAGAACTTCTTTAAGATGATCAACGGAGGACAGAGAAGGAACATGAACGACGGTGTTGAATGCCTCAACTATCCCCATGGGTTCCAGCACATCCCGGCAGCTTGTTGTCCCAATAACGATCAACTTACGACCCTAGATGATCAGGAAAACGAGATAAATTTATCATGAGTAAGGGTCAGCTTCAGTGGCAGACTATCGTAAGGGGGGGGGGGGGGGGGGGGGGGAGTGAATAAGGCGGGGGGGGGGGGTTGAATAAGGGGGGGGGGGAGTAAATAAGAGGGAATGAATAAGGGGGGTAGTGAACCGAAAATTACTGTTCTATTTGCCGCCGAAATTTTCAGAAATTCTAATCAGAATTTTAGTTCGAATGGATTAAGCCCATCGTGTTGATTAGTGAAGAGATATAATATAATTATGGGGCATTTTCTCTGCAAACCTTTCTAAGTTTCTTCTTTAGCAACACAAGCAAGGCCTGTAAAACTGTGTTGGAAAATCTTGGACCAATGGCGACATAATCTGAAATAATAAAAATCAACAAACAAATAACGCAAGCTCTACATGTATAGACATTCGCATCAGGTTGTCTATATATCTTTTCTATTTTAGTTATTTTTTAATGAAAAGAATTAAATGTTAAATGGTTTCATACCTGGACAAACAGATCTTAAACGGTTACACAACCGAATTCGTTGCAAAAGAAATTGAGCTTGTATTGTAATAGTCCCTCTTTGCAACTTGTCTCAACATAAAATAGCGTTGGGAATTGCCAAAAAAGAATATTAGTCTTCTACTTTTCGCATAAGAAACGTTTCATACTATTTTACAAGCTTAGATTCTCGCTCTCTGAACCTCTCGGCGTCTTTCGTGCGCTTTCGAAGAGCTGGAATCTGCTCATTATTTCATCGCTTTCGTTTGACCTCAACTCACAGGTACTCTCACTGACTCTCGTAAACTCTCGTTTTTCCTGGGCTTCACATAGCAAGCTACATTAGAGAAAATTGCTTGAGGTACGGAAAAGCATTTTAATATAAACCGCTGATTGGAAAGAAAGAAAATTATAACATACCCATAAACAAAGAAAACAACATATAAACTTCAGTGAATATACAAGGAGTTTTCCATCTCGATACATGTGAAGATATCAATTGCTTCCCGTTAGTTACAATGTTTGCCCTTATTAAATGTCAAACGAGCTTAAAGGAGTTGGTCTACAATCGAAAAATGTTCGGATCCTCCTCGGTAATCTTCGAACATCTTCGGCAATGTCCGGAAATTATCGGAGACATTCGTACAACCTTCGGACAGTATTCGGAGAATTTTCGATAATCTTCGGGAAACTGCTTAAAACTTCGTAATTAGTTTCGTTGACATAATAAGCAAAATAGTACAATGCTGCCTGGAGATATGAAATTTCTCTTCTTGCTTTCAACTAGATATCGAGTTGAACACTCCACGCATTCATGTATTACCTTTTATTTCTCACTAGAAGACACATCTTTCCTATTTCAAGTAAAAACATACATACCCAGCAGACGCTCTATATCGTCAACAATGATACAGCTGAGCTCAGACTTGTCTGCGTCATCAAATATCTGTTCAAATACAACGCAATTATAAGTCAAACTAAGACATACATATATGTATTAACAACTCAGGACTGTCACAAATCTAGGAAACGGAAGAATTACGCCTAGGAAATTGGTATCCAGTGTTGTCAATGTTTTGTTTGGCTACCAAAGTAGCCCGGGCTTAAACTCATAATGGCCGTGCAAAGTCTCCGGCCCCCAGCCAATATTTCGAAAATCATGCAAGTATCATTGGCGCGTGCAATATGAACATAACGAACTTGATCTAAATTGAAAGGTGCTCATTTGTTTGAACATTTTACAGTGCAGGTGACGCAACTCACCTTTTTAATGGTTTGGCATTTTGCACTCTCGACAAACCCAATCATGTGTTCTGGTGTGCACATCTTGATGAACGGAAAGTCTGAAATGAGGGCCATCTGTACAGCAAGTGCTGTTTTACCACAGCCTACTGGACCTACAACCAACCAACAATATATAATAATCAACTCAAGGTTAGATACACTAAGCAGCGCCAGTAAATGAGCCCTTTTTTAAAATGGTTAGCAGTCGCCTGGTTAACGTAGTTGGTAGAGTACTAGACTTCTAAGCAGGCCATCTATACAGAAAGTCTCCATTTTACCACAGCCTACAACCAACAACCAACAATATATATAATCATCTTAACGTTTGATTTACTAAGCAGCATCAGTCATGGTGCCTTTTGAAAAACTATAACCACACTGTAAATTCAAAAGAGCTGTTTGAGCCCCAAATGCTGAATCGGCTCTGAGTCATTAAAGCTAATTCAGCCCTTCATGGGGCCATTTTGGACATTAATGGGCCAGATTCAGCCCACATTGTTGCCCTGTTTTGGTGCAATTGGGCAAAAACAGCTCCATTTTAGGTCCAAAACAGCTCCCGGTTAGATCCAAACAGCTCCATTTCAGAAGGACTAATTCTGAATTCAGAAGGTACCATTCTGGACTCGCCCGAAACAGCCCCAATTTTGGGGCTAAAACAGCACTTTTGAATTTACAGTGCACCGCCTGGTTACCTCAGTTGGTAGAGCACCACACTGCAGAGCGGGAGGTCGCGGGTTCAAATCCCAGCTGGACCACTCTACAGGGTCTCCACTCCAACCTTACCGCCATAATGTTTGTAATTTTCAGAGGTCTGGTTCACCGTTAATGAAACAGGGATACCAACCTTCAAGTAAGACTGTAATTGGTGAGGTAATGTCCTGAGTTCTTGTCTGCTGTAACAACAATCTGCCATCATCCAATATGCGCTGCACTTGGTTCCCCCAACGAACGATTCCTGGAAAGGTGAAACAAAGATTGGTTTTAATTCAAACAGAAAGAGGAAACGAGATAAAATTATAACATGAAGACCATGGAAGAATGAGCGTAACAACAATGACATTCCCAGACTCAATTATGAAGACACGCAGTGTAATTCTCACTTTTGAGTCTGTCGACGAAATCCTATGGTGTAACCAATCAAATGAATTCTCTTTAGCAGTACTTTTGCATGGTACCATTTGTTCTAACTTATGGAGACATAGTGTAGCTCTAACTTTCGAGTCTGCCAATGAAATCCTGTGGTGTGACCATTCAAATGAAACCTCTTCAGCAGTACTTTTGCATGGTACCATTTGTTCTAACTTTTGAGTCTGTTGATGAAATCCTATGGTGTGACCATTCAAATGAAACCTCTTCAGCAGTACTGGTGCATGGTACCATTTGTTTCTTCAATATTAATTTTCATTATAAATTACTTATAAAGACGGCGGACCCAAGTCCACTTACCATTTGCAACATAGAGATCAAGATTGTCATCAGAAGGTCCAAATGCCTACAATAGAAGAAAACACATTTCTACGATTTTCCACTATATTAAAAAAAGCCCAATGGCGACTTCGCACACCAAACGTAAGCTTGCAAACTTGTTTTGTCTTTTTAATACTAAAAAGATTGACAAAAATTGTACGTCGCGAAAATAGCCAGTGTGCTGTCAGAGAAAGTTGTCAACATGTTTTGAAACTGTTACTACATGTTGGCATTTCATACGGCAATATTATTTTCCAAAACGAGTTGGCAAAATTATAAGTTTGCTTTGTGAAGGCCCCAGGGAATAAGATTTACTGAAAATAACTCCCGCTATTACAGACTCTGTCTATCATGAACACCAAATCACAGTCCCAAAGAAGTTTCCCCGGGTACTCTGTACATAATTTCTATTTGGGTGGTAGTGTGCTGTGGGGACTCTGGAACTCTTACGCTATACCAGACCATATTTAGGGGAAATGTCGAGAAGGACATGAACTTAAAAGTCAATTTTAGTTGTTTTGAGTTACGCATGAACTTTGTTTATTGATTTGAACATTGAAATTTGGTCGTTCCGCGAAACGCGTGATCTACGCGCGAACTTTCAGCCAATCAGAACATTACGATTAAGGAGGCGCTCGCATAAGCCTGAGAGAGGGTGGTTGTTGTTGTTTTGTAGTCACCGCTTTTCTGGAATTTCTCCGTTTTTATACCGAATTTAGTATTCTTTGCGAGTTTCCAAGCCATTGTAAAGTTGCCGAGAACCTTACATTAAATGTGATTTTTTACCGCTACCCTGCTCTAGACTAGACACCGAAATCCCTACCCTATCTCAGACTCTAGAATTTTCAGAAATTCTACCCTGGAGGCGCCGTGGTCTAGTGGTTAGCACGTCGGACTATCAATCTGAATGTCGGTGGTTCAAGCCTGATCTCTGCTGTCGTGTTGTTTCCTTAGACAAGAAACTTTGCTCCACATTGTCTCTCTCCACCCAGGTGTATAAATGGGTACCGGCGTGCTAGGTGTCATCTTGCAATGGACTAGCATCCCATGCAGGGGGAAGTAGCAATATTCCTAGTTGCTTGATGCTACAAAAACGGGGTTTAAGCTCTGGCCGTGTGGGCCATCCGTGGTTCGTGTGCGACTTTACCTTTTTACCTTACCTATCTTCATACCACTGATGATACCCTATTAAAGACCAAACCTCTCTGATTTCTATACCCTATCCCAGACTCAAGTGTTCAAAAACTATATCCTTCACAGCGGCACATACTCATATACCTTATATACGAGAGTTTCCCGCAGTGAGAAAAATCCTTGTATCCCACTGAAGTTCATATAATAAGCTTTTTTACTTACCGGTTTGATGTCGTGTTCCAGAGCATGATAGAAGTCATCGCGTCTTATTATAATTTTTTCCGCAGCTTCAGGGTCAATTTCAAAATTGTTCTTGAGCTGTGAAACCCAAAACAGCAGGAATTGGTTAATTAACATGTCAGTTGTGACACTAATCCCCCCAGGGAGGGTGGGGGGGGGGGGGTACTCCCTTATACGAGGGAAAAAAAAGAAGGAAATCATAATCTTAAGCCCGGGCCAAACCGGAAAAGGCGGACGACAGTAGACGAGAGTGCATGAGAGTCAATACGAGTACCTTAAGTTGAGGACAAACGCAAGCGAGAGTTCAGAATTCTTACTGACTCCAAATTCATCAAATGAAAATTTGAGACGATTCAAACTATTCAAGAGCGCACGAGAGTCACCGAGAGCGAATGAGAGTTTGGGGCCAAACGAGAGCGAGACTTTGAACTTTATGGTTGTTTACCATTTACCCAAAAAATCCAGAAATGTCGGGTGGAATGTCAATGAGAAAACGGGATTTCTTGAAATGTAATCCAAAATTCCTAAACAGAATTTACAAAAGGAAAATGTGCGTTCCATTCGCTCGTTTTTACCAGTTCCAAGCCTTTTCGGCTTGGATTGCTTGACTACTTAGCTCCGCCATCTTGAATCGCAGCTAGTTCCAGGCTCACTCTGTAAATCCGTACCTTCAGGAAAAGGTCGTGGAAATAGAACGGGCGCATCCCTATGGAAAGTTCCATTCAGATTTTAACATGTACTATTTACTACAACTGTCGGCCAACCAGTTTTTCCGATTAAATGGTAAACAACCTTTATGCCGTTACTCGCCTCCTCACACCTCCTCCCCCTCATATGCTCTTGAAATAAATAAGCCCACACTTGGTAATACAGAATAAAACTTAGGACTGTTATAGAATGTTGTTGGGAATATAAGATTAATACACTGTTTATACATACACTAGCTCTACTTCTGCTGTACCTGAATAAACCGATTCATAGCGGTGGACTGTGCAGCGCGCACAAGACCTTCAATCTCTGCTCCAGTGAAGTTCTTTGTTTGCACGGCTAAATCTAACAGGTCGACATCTGGGGCCAGAAGTTTGTGTTCCCTCATCTTAGCTGTGTGAATCTCCAGAATTTGAACTCTTCCTTCTTCATCTGGCAAACCTAATAATCAAACATTACAATAATTTGTCTTGTATTACACAGAATAATCCTTTACTCCAAAAGTAACTTCATTATAGAGACACAGTGTAGCTCTAACTTTTGAGTCAGCCGATGAAATCCCATGGTGTGACCATTCAAATGAAACCTCTTCAGCAGTACTTTTGCATGGTACCATTTGTTCTAACTTTTGAGTCAGCCGATGAAATCCCATGGTGTGACCATTCAAATGAAACCACTTCAGCAGTGCATTTGCTATTTGTTTTCCAATATTTTACAACATGAAATTTGGGATTTTTCTTGAATTTTGGTATTTGGCACTCTTGGGAGTCAAAGGGTTAAATGACAACATGCTCAAGTCAACACCTTCAGCCGATTTTTTTAATAAGGTCCAAATGGCCGTTTTTATACCAGAGACGTATCATCCGTCTGGGACGAACTTGGACAAACATTCCTAGTGCGTCTGGTTATGTGTCTTGTAAATCATCTAGTATGAATAATGGTAGGATGCTGATGAACTGGTCGTCGTTCAAGAGACACTACAGAAGATAGACAGAAGATAGCTTGTCTGGATGCATAATGTGTCTTGTACCCGTCTTTATGTTAGACTAACTACAGTCGAACCTCCATATGCGACCACCTGTCGTAACCGACTACCTCTCCTTAAAGAAAACCTTTCCAAAATACCAAATTTCTTCCAGTCAAATCACTATACGAATGTTTGCCTACGTTCATCTGAGACATAATACGCGCCACGCGCACCACGAATATTTGCCCAAGAGCGTCTCAGACGGATAATGCAACTCTAGCATAAAAATGGTCAATGTTAGCTAACAGTTAATTTATCTTAATTTACTGTTATAATTATTATTTTTTTTTGTCGTTGGTGTTATAAGCAATAATTAGACGGGTTTTTTTTTATCAATTGACTTGATAAGGTGTTGGCCACTCTAATGAGATTCAAAAGCTTAAGTTTCGAGCGCTAGTCCTTCGTCGGGGCCAGCGCTCGAAACGTCAGCTTATGAAGCTACTAGGGTGGCCAATTTACGTTATTGATAAAGTTGATAATGTAGTATTCCCGCGCTAGCGTTCATGCTACTTATTTGAATTTTTTCCATGTTAATTTCTGTTGCGTTGTTCTTTAGGGAATACAATCATTGTTACCTCTGGTATAAATTAATTCTTGCCCCGAATTTGTTATACGGCAAACTAAGTGTTAACCGCTATCGCCTAAGCTCCTTGGCAGTGGAAATATTTGTAAGTTTCAGAATCTTTAGTTTGGTTTCTGTTATCAGTTTGTTTTTAGTTGCCCAATCTAATTTGTTAATTTCAATTTCCTTTTCAGTCTAACCGTTTTCTTGTATAATAAACGTGTTGGGGATATGTCATGGAATCTGTCAAATCGATGCGATCACAGATAAAACCAAATTTTCATGATTAGAAAGAAAAAGTCACATGTTTTTACAAACCGGCTTCAAAAAAGACACGTGTGTTTTAATGTTCTTTTTTTATTCTCACCTATTTCAACTTGCACTTCAAGTCGACCAGGTCGAAGCAAGGCATCGTCAATAAGATCTCTCCTGTTGGTCATACCTTGATATAAAAACAATAAAACATCATTTGAATGGTGCAAAAATAATAAGGACATTTCAGTGTTCAGCTAGCCTCACTTGCATGTATGTCCAGAAATACAGGTAAGTATTTTTTCTTCTTCCATTAAACTTGCCTCCTTCACTTCTGAAGATTTTCACATTAGACAGAGTTATTTGCCGTTTTCGTATGTGACAGAATTTCGTTTTCGTATGTGACTATGCACTTCACTGCGAGTTGTCCGAGAAGACTTACCGATCAGAAGCACGTTATTGAGTTGTTCAACACCGTCAATCTAAAATAATAAATAAAACAGATTTGCAACAAACTGTAACATTACCAAATCTTTCCTTGATGAGCAAAAAAAAATTAAATATAGTCCGAGTCGAATCTCTCCTTAAATACGGACACCTCCATATTAATATCTTGGTCTTTTAGATGGAAAATAATCTTCACCCCTACCTTGTTAATATGAAAACCAATTTTAACCCCACTAGTCTACATTGTAGATGCAAGCAGTCCATGTAAAAATTTACAAGCCAAAATGAGCTTCACTTGTCTGTCTGTGTCATATTGTTTTTCTTTACCATGTCATGTCAGTCTGTCTCAACAAATCAAATACCATCGAGCCAAAGATTAGTTTCATGCTAAACGATCAAAGCTTATGGTAGATGGCATCCAGGCTACTGTTTTTTTTTTCTGCGTTTTTGAAACCTAATCAGGACTGTCATTAAGATTTGAGACAGGCGTTGCTCTGATCTTAACACCCGTAACAAGTTTGTTGCTTTGTCTGTAAATTTAACATATAACAGGCAAGATCATCCGTAATATCAAGGGCCCAACAAGTGTACTCACCAGTAACAGATGCTAAGGGTGCTCGCCCTTAATGACACCCCTGCTAATCACAGTTTGATTTCTAACTGATTCTCAATTGTTTTATGTCCCTAGCGGTTTACTTGCAGTTTACATGCATGTAAATTTGGATTTCTGGACTGACGTCTAAATTTGGACTTCCTGCATAAAAATTTGGATTTCCGGACTGACATTGCAATTTGGACTTCCTGCATACAATTTTAATCCTTTGCTCACCGGTTCAAATCCTGGTCAAGGCATATGGTTTTGATCTCAGTAAATGTGTTTGTAAAGAATATACGGAGGCGTTCACGCGGGATGTGTTGGTCGATGTAAGCATTCACTTTGAACGCCTACCCACAGTCACAATCTGTTTATACTTACAAACAAGAAGCTGTACACAGCTTGATCTCCAACTGAAACAAGCAGGACCAAGCACGCACATGCGCAATCAGGCTAAAGCCGTCTAGCCTTCCAGATCATGAGATGGGTGCAAACTGTAGACTGAAAGTGATGTGACACAGGAATTCTCTCGAGACGTCTAGCGGGGTATGGGAAACTTTATACAACGTGGCGATTTGTGACGACAAGAAAGAATAATCAATCGAAACTTCAACGCGGTGTGCCACAGGCATCCCACGTAAAAAGCAGAAAACAAATCGCGCGAGGATGATCTGGCTCTTAGGATGATCCAAATGCTAGGATCTTTCTTCCTTCATGTAAACAGGCCCGAAGTTAACTATCCAGCGTTCTTTATTATGGAGATGTCCGCGAGGAGAGGTTCAACTGTATCGATATAATTTTGTTATCACTTTTATCTGGTTAGGGTATTAATTTATGAATATTGTACAATGGCAATACATTCCTGAATATTCAAACTCACCTTAGCCAGAAGTTGATTTACAACTGAATCCTGCACTCCCGTTCCACCACTCTGTAATAGAAAGAAATGTGATGTTACTAATAAAGCTAAAAGAAACATTTGAATCAAAGGAATCAAGGGCTCCTATGAGCCAACACATGAATATAAAATGTTTGAACACTCCCTTTTCTAGAATTTTGCTCCACCCCCACCCCCTGTGTCCAACTCCCCACCCTCCCCTCCCTCCAACGTCTTTCCATGGGTAAGGCAAGTGACCATTACATATTGCAGGCTCAAAGTTCACCGACCCTCCCCTCTTCTAGGTGTTTTGCTATACCGACCCCCCCCCCCCCCCCTCCATTCCTTGCGTCCAACCCCCCACCCTCCCTTCCCTCCAACGCTGTGCCGATGGCTAAGAAAGCTAACCAGTGCGTACCACGGGCTCAATATTAATGGCTCTTTGACTGACCGATTAAGTCACACAAGTAAGAACATAGGAATATAAACCATTCATAAGGTACTTACATTGTACATATATCTTGACTTGCAAACGGCGTCAAACTCATCGAAAATAATCAGATGAAGACCACTGTTGTCTCCAAACTGGATACGGTAATAAAAAAATGAACAATTACGATTATTAAGAAAATATAATCTTGAGTAATGCCAGATGTTAACAATACTTGTTAGATGTTTGTGGAGCTAAATTTGCCTTTGCATTAATTTTATCAAAATTCAGAAAACCATCTTTTAGGGGAAAATATCATGGTGGGATCTCAGTTTGCAACTGCTTATTTCCGGGTTCCACAGTAAGAAGTGTCTGAGAGATTACTGCTTCCCAAGGATGGGATGTTAATACTCCATCACAAGATCATCCACAGAAGTATCATCATCGGTACCCATTTATACAATTGGGTAGAGAGAGACAAAGCACAGTGAAGGATCTTGTCTAAGGGAATAACACTGGTAGGGACTATGTTCTACAGCTGCCAACCTTCTGATAAAAAGCTCAACAGGCTAACCACTTCACCACCATGCTTGTTCACAATAAATGAACACCGTATCCTTAGACAACAATCAAAATTGTAACTTTGTTTAATTGATCAAATTTTAAAATATTTCACTTGCAAATTGTGTATTTTGATGTGAGAAAACAATCTCCAACTGAAGTTATGATGGGTTCAAAAGATTCAGTTGGCCACTAAGGTTCATGACTGTAGCTCAAGAATACATGTACACTGTATGGGGAATGTTTTGGTCAAATTAAGTTTTTTTTACTTCAGTTAATAAGAAAATTGTCAAAATTCATCATAGGCAGGTTAAAACATAAATTATTTGATGCTAACAAACCTTTTTCTGCTCCTCCTCTGCTTCAGCAAACAACTTTCTAGAATAAGAAAAGAAACACCAAAAACATTAGAAACGTTAATGCAACTCCCGCTAACAATAATTACGTTTCATGGCATGAAGCATAATTTTATCTCTTTTTTTCTAAAAAATGTTCATTTGCCATCTAATTGAGAAAGATGTAATGCTCGTTATGTCACAAGCATGGGAATCAAACTTGACCTTTCTGACACTGGTCGGATGTTCTAACCACTGAGCTATGACAGACTTGTGGTGAACTTAATGCCAAATTGATATATGTCATGTATGACGTGTTCTTCATACTGCTAGGATCAGTAATGTCAAAAACATCATGTGAGGTGATAAATAAAGGTAGATGGTACTTATGTAAATGTTAGGCTTGGTAATGAAATGAGAAGGAAAATAACTCTAGAATATGGCAAGAATTTAACCTAACAGCTTTTCTGACCTGATGTTTGCTTCGGACTCTCCAACATATTTATTCAGCACCTCTGAAAAATAATAATTAATAGCTTCATGTACAACAAGGAAGAACAAGTAACTTTACATCAGCAGGGCTGTCAGTAATTTTTTTTTGGATGGGCAGTGAAGTGAAGAAAGTAGCCAGAAAAAATTGGTTTCTATTGCTGTAAATGTTTGGTTCTACTATCAAAGTACAGTGTATGTGTAGTTGGTGCTTTAAACACACAATAGAGGATGAACTACATTGTAGCCTTCCGCCTCTACTGAAAAAACCCGGCCCACTTCCCCGCTCTTATTTACAACCCTCAACTGGTCTTTAAAAAAAATGCCCCTCTACACAGACAATACACATAGATTTGCCAGAAACACGTAGAGTATTAAGCAAACTTTCACTTCCAGAGTCAATGATGGAGATGTGTAGCATACATGTAGTTCGAACTTTTAAGTCTGTCAATTATAAAATCCCATGGCCAGTGTGATCTTTCAAATGAGACCTCTTTGGCAGGACTTTTCTTCATACCACTTGTTTTTTAATACTTTACAAAATGAAATTTGGGATTTTTCTTTACTTTTGATTTTTGGCACTCTTGGGAGTTATGGGGTGGACAGTAACTTGACATGTATTGTACCTGGTCCACTGATTATCTTAGGTTCTCTGGTGTTTAACATCTTTCCAATTTGCCGAGCCATCAGTGTCTTGCCAGTTCCTAAACAAAACATCCTGTTGTTAGTCAACTGTTAAATTGTTAAAATCAAGGGCTCCCAAGAGCCAACTCGTGACGATTTGCATATTTGTCGCAGTCTGCTATAACTCGTTCAAAGCTTTGTGTATTCGCAAGTTAAAAAAGTAGCTTACAGTCAACAATCAAAACTCTAGTGATCCATCTACCTGTTAATTATAATTCCCTCAAAATTGCATACACAATACTCAGACGACCTATGCAATTAACCCTAGTAAGCATGCAACAACCACTTATCAATAAGCCTTTTTTCTTCAGTGAGAACACATGACTATATTTTGGGCCTGTTATATATAAGTGACCGACTCTTCTGGGACTATGTACTACTTTTATTAGCATCCTGGTTTTTCCTGTTACTTCCCATCTCCCTCCTGTCCCATCCTCACCACTACCCTCCCCTCCCTTGCCCTGCCTCGCCCCCCCCCCCCCCATCTCTCCTCCCTCCCTCTGGGATATTAATAATTTTGCATCTAACAACAACTTACATGTACAGTTTGCATTCACTAACTATTAAAAAACATTTTTCGAGTTAGATCGTGATACAAAGCAAACAATACAAAACATACCCGGGGGGCCAAATAACAGAATTCCTTTGACGTGCTTCAGACCTAGGAGAAAATACACAACTTCATTATTTGGTACTGCTATGAAAACTGGGCACTTGTGTCATATCAGGTCAGCAGGAAGTTGGTAACCCTATTTTTCTCACATTTAATGCGGCACTGGGCCAATACTAAACCAGTGTTGGGTTAATGTTAGACAGAGCACTCATACTTTACTATTGCTTAAAACTCTAAGTTAATAAATTGAGATATGAGATATGTAAGTTGTTCTAACTTTTGAGTCTGTCAACGAATCCTATATACTCTGACTATCAATAATGAAAGTTACAATGTATAGTTATGTTCTTAATTTGTCGCATATAGTCATAATTTAATTATAATATACATAAGGACATTTAATAAAGGGTTGTTGTTGTTGTTGTTATTGCAAGCTATAAATGTTTGTTTATTTGGCCTGTTTGACCTCCCATAATTGCATAATAATTTTTTCAATTGTTTGTGGTTTATTGTTTATTGATTGAGAAATATGACGCTTTGTTACTACAACATCTGCTGGCAGGACTTCACCTTCAATTGGGAACCACCAGTTTATTCTAAGACATAATTATTTGAAAAGATATGTTATATCACGTTGCAATTATAACTTACCAAGCTTGTCTACAACTTCTGGTGGAAAAAGTCTTGTTGCAAAAGCTCTTCTTATGATGTTTGAAAATTCCTGGTTAAAGCAAAAAAATATATATATATATATAATATTGTAACATCACATCGTGTGAAAAATATATAGTTAACAATTAAATACTATACTGTAGACCATTTGGGTTATTCCTAGTACCGGTACTCACATATGTACATGTTACAAATAATTATACATGTATAGCATAAATAGAGCATGTTATCCTACACAGGCAGGTATTTTAGTTTTCTTTTGTCCTAAACAGGATCAGGGCATGTGACCTGAAGACCCCTCGCACACTAGAACCCATACTCCCAGCGGTATGTGAGAAAACATTTTCCGGCTTCATTCGTTCCTCAGCCAGCGGAAAACCACACTTATCACTTTTGAGTACATGTATGTTGACAAAATCCTACAGCGTGACCATTCAAATGAAACCTCTTCAGCAGTACTTTTGCATGGTACCATTTGTTTTTCAATATTTTACAATTTTATTTAATGAAATTTGGGATTTTTCTTGAACTTGGGAGTTAAAGAGTTTCACTATCTTACAAATTTCTTAGTTTATGTACCTTGTCAAGTCCTCCAATTCCCAGTTTAGTGAAGTCCCAATCTCGGCTAATGATTGACTGTGTGGCAGCTTTTCTAAGATTTAAACAACAAAATACTGTAATATATAAAACTTTGACACGATTCACATGGAATTGAAGAGTAATGTATATTCTCCGGATAATTATTGTTCATTTGTATATAATTAATCTTTTTTTTTTATTTCCAGCCATTTTTAATACATTCAAGCAATAAGCTATTCAAATAATATTTCAGAGCACAAAGAACATTAATATTTTTTATTTGATGACTATTTCAATGAACTCTAGCAAGAGTAATGCCACAAAGAATAAACTTTATGAGCTGAAAATATCAGGGGTGAGCCACATCTGAAAGAAACTGCAGTGCACCTTTTGAGCTCACCAAAAAAGGGTGGACATTATTTTCGTTTAAAGACTACAGTAGTTTAAAGACCTTATTCCTAAGAAGCATTTGACAATATAACATGGGAATACAGTAAGGGAAATTTTGATACTTGGGAGGGACATTGTCCCTTAACTACAATGAACAAGATTAAAGTAACATATCGGGCTTACCCCTTTGCAGTGCCTGTCAGATTCAGTACTGATCCCTATGTGCAGAAAGTAAAAAAAAAAAACAAAGCAATCAGTCAACAGTCAACTCTCTCACAGCAGACATCATACTCATAGAGTGCTGCCACTCTGGCTTAACTATTACTTACAGTGTATTACATGACTCAGATAGTGAGAGGGCCGATAACTAAAATTAGCCAATCAGAATTCTTATTTGCCGGTCTGATAATTTAATTATTTTCTGAGTATCGGATCAGGTAATTTCCCCAAAAAGATCCTGTGCAAAATTTTTCCCTTTTTCAGGATGTAATACATGTACAATCATGTAAATCTCTTATTAGCTCTGTTTGCTTGGGACCATTCTGGTCAATAAGCTATTAATACATAATTATTATATATCAAGTGACCAGCCTTATCAACAAATTGCTGCATTTTGAACTGTCGCAAACACTGACATACATTATTATCATACGTTTTACCACTTTAATTAATTAAAATTTGTCTAATTATACATGTATATAAATGTACCTCTGCCCTTTCAAACAGAACTTGGGTGTTCCTTGTTATCATACCCATGGAAACCTGAAATTAAACAGAACTCAGATTAATTTTGAGACACTGAAAACATTCAGTGAGCACTATATTATTTAGCATGAAATTTTCACAGGGTTTAATTTTTGCAAATTTCGTGGGTTTTCCAATGATTCACGAAAATAAGATCACATAAAAATAAACTCTAGCAAAAAAATCTGCAAACATTTACTCCATTTATTCAGATTAATGAATTTAAATTAAATTGATTACAAACTCTTCTTTACCGACTGATAACGAAGAGTCTCTGCATTCTCTAGGTAAACTTGATAACTCAAGACAAGGAGACCATCTCATGTCTAAAAACAAACAGTGGTTGGGTCATATGAAGGGACACCATTCTGTAGAAATCGAGCAGCCATCTTGAGGCATGTATAAATGAAATAATACACAGGAATTTGCCCAAGATGCGTGAAATTGTTCCCAATGGTAAAGTCTGAAATCCTAATTTGCAAAAACTTGTTCCCATGAAATGCAAAAATTTGCAAACCACAAAATTAAACTCTCACTAAAAATTTATGCCACATGGTTTACCTACACTACATGTATGAATCTTTTGAGTGACAAGCAGCAAAGAAGTAAAAACAGTGCAATTATAGAGGGTTCTGATTT
Source organism: Cladopsammia gracilis (assembly GCA_022457155.1). NCBI lineage: Eukaryota > Metazoa > Cnidaria > Anthozoa > Scleractinia > Dendrophylliidae > Cladopsammia > Cladopsammia gracilis. Next base: position 1,091,065 of record JAJGOT010000016.1, read on the forward strand.
ACAGATACACCAGGCACAAACAGTAATTTGGCCATAATACACTGTAGTACATTTGTACAAATCAACAATACTGACATGTGGCAGCGTGTTTCAATCTATGAAATTGCATTTATCTGAGACAAAAATATGAAAATCAAAGAAGTCTTGTTAAAAAAAAAAGCTAAAATTACTTGATATTAAAGAGACTTCATAAAAACGCTGGGAAAAAAACTGGGAGCCATGCCAAGCCAAACCATGCAACAATAATGAGATAAATGTTTTCCGCTTCATTCGTTCCTCAGCCAGTGGAAAACCGCACTTAATAAAATTATAATGTCATTGAAACAATATTTATTCTGAAGGCAGCATTCTGATTCATTATTGTATAGATAAAAAAACACAGCAAAAGAAAGACTGGGTTCCTACATGTACAGTACATGTCCCACTATGGCATAAGTGGAATAATCAATTTATTATAATCATTGTAATAACTGTTTACATTTGTTCCTTGAGAAGGTTTTGCCTTTGCACCACCAAGAAGGCTAACATCAATAACTATGGTACATAAAAAAAAATTATTAATAAGAAAAATTATTAAACCCAAAAAATCAAATTGACTTCATTTCATTAAATTAAATATTTATTGTAACTAACTATCAATTAATAATAACATTAGAGCAGTTTTCAATCAAGTGTCAAAAGTAACTTCATGATAACTTTGGTTTTGCCCTGCTATGCTTTGAGATTGGCAAAAAAATCTCACGCCACTTTCTCAACCAATCAGAAGTATGTAAAACCAAAACCAATCGTGACTTACTCACACTAGTTTTCCCAGGATTGGCACCAGCAACATGAATTTACTTCAAGTTCTGATAGGTTCATTGGATTGTCTGTGTCTCTTGTGATTGGTCCCGAAGAGTAATTACTTTGGTTTTGGTTTTACGACACTCAATTGAAAACTGCTCTATGACCAAAACCAAGTAATTACTCGACAGGCCAATCACAACAGAGGCAGACTGGAACTCCCTGCCAGAATCTGTTTTTTTTAACAGGTGCAAAACATTATGCCTGATTTCTAATTCATTTTAACAATGTTTCTGACTGCTCGGCCAACAATCCTCACGTAGAGGGATGGCTGTACCTTAAAAATTATAAAAAATAATAAAATAAACAATGTTATGAGCTTATCAGAACTCAAAGAAAATAAATTATATGTAGCTGGTACCACATACATGTACAGGAAAACGTGTGCGAGAAAGTCACGATTAGTTGATAAAGTGCGAGATTTTTTGTTCAATCACAAAATGTAGAAATGAAAACTTATTGCAAAATTACTTTTGACACTCAAATAAAAACTGCTCTATTACAAACACCTGTTCATGTAGCAGCATGTATAACTGTTATGATCAAGGAAGGGAGGGCTCGTGAATGTTCCATACAGTAATCAGAGATAAGCTGAGAACCAACCCCCCCCCCCCCCCCCCCACCCCGAACCAGAATATAGTCAAGAGCTTAGGGGCAGATTTATGGCAGGTTTGCAAGGGTTATTGATCTATACAGTCCTCTCCGACTCTGAGCACTTACTGTAAGATAAAGTTAACAACAGTTTAATAGCAACACTCACCTTCCATGCTCTTTACCACAAAAACAAGATATTTCTTGTCTTGGAAAGAAAACACAGCCTATTTCATTGATTTGAAAAACATCTGTTAATTAATAACACAATCATCGAACTTGAGAAACTACATGTATAGTTAATAAAATTATCATTTAAGCTTTTACATATAATCATGTCCAAATATTAAAAACAAACACCAACAAACAATGATAATTGGTGAACAAAGTGTGAGAGCCACGTACAGTGTAGCACTCATACATGTGGGAAAACCATTACAAATCCTTGTGAACTTCGAGTCCTAGAAAGAATATGTGGATAATGGGAACAAAAAAAAATCTATGATCCTCTCAACCTGATATACACAATGTACATGTAGCTCAGTCGGTTAGAGTGCTAGAAGATCTAATTCAGAGGTTGTGAGTTAGATTCTCACCAGAGTCAAAGAATTTTTCCTTGATGCCTGTAATCCCCCGATATCCTTTTGAGTACTTGCAGTCCAGAAGGATTTTTAAGGGTTTCTCCCTTCCCATAACTCATAAAAAAGGTCCACAACATGTACATGTGTTACCCAAAGGTTATGCATGTTTAATATTTATTTGGTTTGCTCTAGGTAATTCTCATACTTTATTTATAGCTTTGAACTAAGCTTAAAAAATTAATAAGATATTCATTCATGACCTCAAGCATACATGTATGTCTGCTCGCTAAATAATTGTTCCTAAATTTTATGAGGCATAATAATTATTAACTTGATTGATAATTGGCATTCATGGCATAGCCCCTACGTCACTACAGTTCATGCTTGATATCCATGATGTACTTCATGTAGTATGATGCATAGTATCAGAGAAACCTTACAAAAAACCTCAAAACTCATCTTATATGAAGTATATAGTGGAATCATGTTGCAGCATTGTGTCTCCCCAGTTCCTAGTTATTTACCTGTTGTCCCACAGAGAAGGCTTGGTCAAGAAATTGATGAGTGAACTCTTCTGCCATCTTATTTGTGTCATAAGCATCATTGTTTCCCCTAAAGACAGGATGTCATGAATATAATGTAACCCAAGAAATGTAACTTAGAGGACTTTGTGCTTAATGGGTGATTTCATGGGTACATTGTACATGTTCATGCACAGTGTTTGTTCATATACTGTATTTGGCAGGATGTTTGCCCTGATTATCCATGTTCTGCTTATGGGTGTCGCGATTATACTGGGAAGAGTTATATCACAGGTACATGTATTGTACATCAACTGTACATCACTTGTGAACAAACATTTTCCACAGATTGAATGAGCAACAAATTTGTTGTATGTTTACCTTGCTTTTTGGAGAAAATCTGCTTCGACTGTAATATTTGACAAATATGATCCTTCTCCAAATCTATAGGGAACAACTATAAAACAATAATAGTTAATATAATAATAAAGGTTTTACTTTGTTTGTATTGCCTTGAACAGGGCAGACAACACTTTACAGGCAGAAAATAAATGGTCAAAAGTGATGCGCTGTTGGCTTTTGATAAACAGGCCACCACACCAAAAGAAAAGTTAGAGATGAAATAGTGTCACTATAGGACAATGTCAGAAGCAATTTTCTGCTTAAGAAGTGACCCGATTTCTCAGTAACTATCTGATGCATTGGGAAAATTGCATTCAAGACATGTAACACTTTTGCACAGGTGACACAAAAGGTCCACACTTAAGTTCCCTAAAATTCTACTTCTTGAATTTTAATACATGTATCTTTCTCGTAATAGCTTACCATCTATTAAACTGTTTAGTTGAACACAGGCCCACTTCCTCTGAAAAACAAGAAAATCATATTTTTATTTGAACCACAAACAACAGCATGAAAATGTCAAGCGGTTAATGCAATTTTGAATCTTCTGAAGTTGAGGGGGGATGAGATGTAAATGCAAGGAATAGACTATGTTCTTTTGTTAGTTACCTGTACAAGACTGAATCCAACGGATCCAGGTGACATATCTTCAGACACTTTGATAGTAAAGACATAACCCTGAGGTGCAGTGGTACGAACCTCAACATGCCTGTACAAATATATAATATACAGCTATTTCAATTAACGTTGTCGGATGAAAGCTCAAAGCCTACAAGCCAAGACCGCAAGGTAGTGTGGATAGTCGTTAATAGCAGCTGTGGTGAATTTATGCATATAAATCCCATACTACCTTGCGGTCTTGGCTTTGAGCTTTTTTCATCCGACAACGTTAATTGAAATAGCTGTATAGTGGAGTCAAATTCCCTAGCTACTTTTAAATCAGAGTTACTTAGTCACTTAACTAAGAACTATTAAGTTTTTATATTATTTAAAATTTTAATTCATTTTTATAGACATTTTTATTCCATTTAGCTACATTTTTATTCATTTATTCCTGTACTGTATACATTGATAATAGCTTTTTTTAGTTTTTAGTACAGTCGGTGTGATATCTGCAAGGATTTTACCAAATTAATAAATGTAGATGCAAATGTAGACATACATTGTAACAACCATTGAATACAAATTGTGGGTTTACCTTGTCGTAAAAACCTGTGATGTTTTTCTTTCTTTTCTACCTACATGTAACATTGTGTTTTCTCTATAGTTTCCTTTTACAATGGAGCAAATGCATAATGTATGGGGTGAAATGGATACATATAAGTCTTACCTTGCACAGAGTTTTTCAACACAGATTAACCAAATGTGAACGTACATGTACAGTGTAGAGATGTGAATCAGATATTTAAGATAATTATCATTGGATTGTGCTAGAAGCAATAAAGATGAAGTTGAAGTATACACAGCAGTAAACGATGGGTTCGTGCGAAAGTCATGCTAAATTATAAAATTGCTTAGGTTGCATTTTACCGACGAGTCCAGCACTTTCGCTTTATAAGCTTAATTTTAAAATCGATCAACATGTCCTTCTCTCAAATGTTATCCAATCGCGGACGCCTAAAAAACATTCAATTTTAAGAGCTCTCCAATGCAACATAATTCCTTCACTGTTTTCTTGAAGTGCTTCTGCTATAAACTAATCCATACCTTAACTTACCAGATCAAAATATGATTTGAATGATACACGTCACACAGTGTCACATCATCGCGACAAACTACTTACTTCACTCTCTCAGGGCTGAAATCATTTTCATTGACGATGAGACAGTTCAACAAAGACAATTTGTCTGACGGGCACTTGGCTACTTTCATCTGCACCATTGTGGAGTTAATTCATGAACTTATTTGAACAGACACATATTCAATGCGATCGACAAGTATGCGATCAGGCCGCCGCCATCTTCTTCGTCCTCAGGTTCTTCTCCGCGATTTCTGAACTCGGCCCCAGGGGAGCCAAAGGCCGTGGCCATTCGTACGGCACCGAGATTTGATACCCTTTTTAAGGCCCAATTCAGGCGTCTAGTACAGTTTTAACAGACCATATCTTTTTCGTTTTGTGTGTTGGGGTGGATATTGCAATTTAGTGACCCTATCTAAGGAATATCTAAGGATCACAACACCCAAAATACCAAAAACGGATACCCTATTTAAGGACTGAGCACCTCAAAAACCCTACCCTATCGGGCGGCACATACCTATATAGCGTACATAAGGGAGTACCCCCCCCCCCCCCCCCCCCGGGATATCATAGCAAGGCTTATAAGATGCAATGGAAAGCAGATGGGCTTGTCTTATAACAGTTCTCTATGACAGTCAACAAAAAAAGTGTTGAGTAGTATTTTAGCCTACGCGCGAGGGAAGGGGGAAGGGAACGCTCCCTTTCCCCCTCCCTCGCGCGCCCTTCGCGTTCTCGCGCGCCCGAATTTTCCCCCTTCCCCTTTCCCTTAGAACGCCTGCCACGCAGGCTAGTAGTATTTAAGCTTTAATACTTTTAACGTTCATTACAGAATGAAGAGTACGCATGCCGTTTCACATCTATAGTTAGAACTATAAAAATCCAAGTCTTTTGTTTTGTTTTGTTCTTTGCCCTCGAGCTCGTTTACCAAAGCTCAGTTTAAAGCGCGAACGGCAACCTCGTCCCCAGGACTTCTCCATTTTCAAAATGGCGGAGTGGACCCGCCATTTTGAAATTTCACCGGGGATAAATAAATGCTAGTTTCCTACGCAGCCGTTATTGGGGCTCGTCACGCAACTCTCGTTGCGTGACGAGCCCTAATAACGGCTGCGTAGGAGACTTAATAAATGCCGGCTAATTTTCAATTCCAGCTTTTGAGTCTAGGCTTCCTGCAACCTCGTTCCCAGGGTCTCTCATCTTCCCGCTGAGAGACCCTGGGAACGAGGTTGAGCTTCCTGGTGGTGACAATAAAAATGTATTGTGCATACTAACATTATCTATGAAATTTCACTGCATATAAAGTATATAATACAGAGACATGGCGTGCTTGCAAAGTCATTTTAATTTAATTTTTTATTGTTGCTAATTTTTATTCTTAAGTGATTTACAAAAACCTTCAGTTCAAAGATTTTCGAAAAAGGGGAAATGTCGAGGGATTCTTGCACTCAAATACCGTAATCGATGGAGTCTTTGTTCTATAATTCCTGACATCAACTTACAAACTCTCCGCATTTGTGTTATCCAGTCAGCATTGTGTCTTACAGCAGTGGTCTGATAAGAATTTCGTTTTTTTAGTATATCGATAAATATTGTTGTTTTCAAGATTATAATTTGGTTTATTGCAGGAAAAAAGCACGAAACAGTAAGGTCAATGTTCTTCGAATGTGATAGAACAAAAATTGGACAACAGGGGCGATGCGTCTCTTCAAATATTGTGGTTGGGTCCTCCCTCTTGATCAGTAACTAACAAGGAATTTCACGACTCCATGTGCACTTTTCTTCCTTACTGAAGAATTGGAACTTAACTGCCCAATAGTTTTATGCATCTCGTTCTCCGCTAACCTGCTGAGCCACTTCCTTATCATTTGTAATCTCTCTGCTCTCTTGGCTATCAATGTAGGGAGGATTTTGTCTGTCCAATGATTGACTACTCAGTAGAAACGTGTGTTTCACTAACGATGGATCACTTGTAACAACTTCTTTGTTTAGTGATTCATTGCCTGTAATAGACTCTCTGTCCAATAAATGGTTTCTAGGCGCATCTTCTTTCTCCAGTAACTCAGTTGTATCATTCGGAAGAGGTTCGTTGACCAATGATTGACTACTCAGTAGAAACGTGTGTTTCACTAACGATGGATCACTTATAACAACGTCTTTGTTTAGTGATTCATTGCCTGTAATAGACTTTCTGTCCAATAAATGGTTTCTTAGGGCATCTTCTTTCTCCAGTAACTCAGTTGTATCACTCGGAAGAGGTTCGTTGACCAATGATTGACTACTCAGTAGAAACGTGTGTTTCACTAACGATGGATCACTTATAACAACTTCTTTGGTAAGTGATTCATTGCCTATAATAGACTCTCTGTCTAATGAATGGTTTCTTGGGACATCTTCCTTCTCCAGTAACTTAGTTGTATCACTTGGAATAGATTCGTTGACCAATGATTGACAGCTTGTCGTAGGTTCTCCGTCAATCAATAATTGTGATATTGTCATAGTTTCCTTCCTCTGTAAAAATGCGTCATTATTAACTGGAATAATCCTTTCGTTTGACAATGATTGCTTGCTTGGGAAAGTAAAGTTCTCAAGAGATTGACCTTTAGTTTCTTTGTCTGCGGATATTTCAGCGAGTAAAACAGAATCTTTGATATTAATCACATTATTTGACATCCCTTCGTTTTCTAACGTCCAGCTGCTGACGGTAGTGCTGTTTGCCATTGTTCGACTGTTCCGAATAGATTCCCTGTCTACCAGTACCTCATGACAGCTCCATGTAGTGTCTCTGTTCCCAGTTGATTCAATTTGAAAATTCCCATTTGTTTTCAGCGATTCATGACGGCTTGGAAAAGTTTTGTTCTCCAATGTCTGACTTTCTCCTCTAGTTTCTTCGTTTATCAGCACCTCAGAGCTTGTAAAAGCCTTTTTGTTCAAAATTACATCATTACTTAGAATCTTCCCTTTGTTTTTTAATGATTGACTGCTTGCAGTGGAGTTGTTCTCCAATAACTGATTGTTGTCAGAAACTGTCCGTTTGTCTAAGAATGTAGAGCTTGAAATAGCTTCTTCATCTACCATCAGTTGAGGGCTTGAATTAGTTTCTTTAACTAGATCCAAGGCTTCTGAGCTCGCAATTGTTTCTTCTTCTGGCAGCACTTGAGACTTTGAAATATTGCCTTCGTTTTCTAATTCCTTGTTGCGTTTTTCTTGCTCCCTTTTCCTTGATCTTGCTCGTTTCCTCTGTTGGCACCTACAGTGAATAAAAAATAACAAAAAGAACATATAATAATAATATAAATATAATAACAAGAACTGTCGTTTCCGGTTAACTTGTTTTTTTTTACGAAACCAAAGTAAAACGTGCATTAAGTCCAAATTAAACAGATTACTAATGGAGGTTTTGGAGAGTGAGGATATCTATGTTGATGTCGAATTTCTTTGTACCAGTCTTCGTAATTATAAAACACTCAATTGACTTTAAACTGCATTTTATTACCCCTTCTCCTTAATTTGTATATATATATATATATATATATATATTTTTTTTTTCTTATTCATTTTTATTTCTATTATTGATTGATTTATTTGTTGTTGTTACAGTAAATTATCATCAATTATGCATTCCTTATTTTCGTATTTATTGTTATCTGTCAATTATTTTATAGTGAGCTCCTGTAATTGTTTAGTGTGTAGCAACCCGCCACGATTAACTTTAGTTATTTGCAGGTTGCTAATATAATTTGTTTTATTATTATTTGTAAATAAATTGTTGTTGTTATTGTTGTTGTTGTTGTTGTTTCCTCTCTCCCTCTTCCCAAATGAGGGAGACTCAATTACCGGCATGCGCAGTACGAACCCGTCCATATCCATCGATAGTTTATATCGTCAACAACCGCCCGGGTAGTCCTGCACTTGTTCAAACGATGTCTGTGATTTCCTAAGAAAACAATAGATTTGTCCCGCTGAGATAGAGGTAGGGATAGGGGCATTGTTCAAGAGATATATCAATTGCATCGTTCGCCAATCACAGACATCGTTTGAACAGCTACGGGGTCGCCCCAACAACCTGGGTTTGGGGCATTTTTAGATACCCTCAATTTTTCGTCAGTAATCGAAAAAATGAACGCTTTTTGTTTTCAGAGAGATTAAAAATGTCGTTTTGGGCCCGAAATAAGCTCAGCGAGGATTTTCGGAAAGGTGAAATTAAAGGAGCTTGTGAATTCGGCGGATAACATTTCTTTACCTAAGATTTTCTGCAGCTGAAATATTCAGCTAAAATAAGCGAAAAGCTCAAACTTTATTTAAGGTTTCACATAGTTTCCTTTAAATGCACTAAAATCATGTAAAAAAAAAAAGAGTACACCGCTATTCCAAGCGTTTTCAGCGAACCATTCCTCGTTGGATGTCCCCCCTCCCCCCTGACTAGCTCTTAATATTGTTTTTCAATCGAGTGTCAGGAAATCAAAAATAAAACTCTGACCAATCACAACAGACGTGACAATCCAATGAATCAATCGGAACTCGAAGCAAATACGCGACGTCGCCGCCGCCAAGCGCGGGAAAACGCGAGCGAGCAAGTCGCGATTGGTTTTGGTTTTACTTCTGATTGGTTGAGAAAGTGGCGCGAGAAGTTTTTAGCCAATCACAAAGCGTAGCAATGCAAAACCAAGGCAATCGCTTAACATCTTTCGACACTCAATTGAAAACTGTTCTAGAATATAACATTTGAAAATTTATTTACTAACCAGTACAGACAAATTCCCAAGACATTCAATACCAGTATCAGCGTTCCCATGATAGCCATTTCTTTGTGACCAGGGTCACTGGTGTACACGGCCTTACGGATGATATTTGCAGGTATTTTACGCGGGATGGAAACTTCCTTCACAGAGTGTTGTTTGACGACTTGGAATGTAATTATGAGATCATTCTTGGACGATGAACCAGATTCTGCATATCCTGAATATTCTGAAACAATTACACACAGTGGTTAATATTCTGAAAAAAGAAAAACAGTAACCACAATAAAAAGTTAATTATAGAGGAAAAGACGAAATGAAATTGCGATTTGTCTTTTAACTTACATTTGAATCAGTTACGTTTAGACGCTACCTGGGAGCACTTATGATAATATCTGCGAATATCCCACAGTTTTTATGGGGGATAATGCATCACGTACGAGAATATCTGCGAATATCCCACAGTTTTTATGGAGGATAATTAAAATAATGCATCGCGTGACATGCTTTGACAGTTGCCGCGCGAGAATATATATTGTTTTAACAGTAACCATAGTAAACAAAGCATACTTTAAGAGTTTGTATGGATCTGAAATTCGATCGGAAATAATTTGCACTTTACCTCGGAAAAACTGCAAATTACCTGAATAAAAGTGTTAAACCTCACCTGTCGTCTTTTCCTGTGTTTTGTCGTTTCTGAGAGGCTCCTGGAAGTTGTTTTTGGCGAATTTCTTCTCAACGGTCAAGAAAAGACAGGAAACTGCGGCAGGTGAAGTTTTGACACTTTTATTCAGAATATTTACAGCTTTCGACGGCAAAGTGAAAGTTATTTTTGTTTTCCCAGGAGCGATAAAAAGACAACAAAAGGCGGCAGGGGAGGTCTTAATACTTTTATTCAGAAAAATGGTCTAGCGCCTCCTTACATTTATTTGTTGTTACCAATTCTCAGTACTTTCTTAGAAATTCTGATTTTTCTATACCTAGATATCGGACTGTTATTTACGGCAAACACAGCCTGATTTATTTTGGCCTGACTTATTTTGGCAAATCTATTAGATCATCTGAATCATTAGACACTTTTAAAGCGCATTAAATTGCTTGACTTCACAAACCTGCTGCTGGACAATACTTGGAAAGACTATTTTTTTATGCAATAACTGACAATCGATCTTTCATATTTATATACTTTTTCTACATTTATATATGTACATACATTTTATATTTTATTAATTATTAGATTATTATTGTAGTTACAGTGTAGATACATTGTAGCTGTCCCCAATTAGTGTACATTGTATGCTTGCGATTTTGACACGTTAATAAAGTTCTTATCTTATCTTATCTTATCTTATCTTATCTTATCTTATCTTATCTTATCTTATCTTATCTTATCTTATCTTATCTTATCTATCTTATCTTATCTTATCTTATCTTATCTTATCTTATGGCAAAGTAAAAATTATTTCCCATCGAATTCAGATCCAATAATCTCTTATAGTACACTTTGATTGCTGTGATGCGAAACGCTAAACTGTATGTTACCTGTGCAATCTTTGCCTAAAAAACCAGGCAAACAAGTACAACTAAAGCTTCCAGGTATATTCTTACAGACGCTGTTATCTGGACAGGGTTTCATCTGGCATTCATCAACATCTGCAGAATAAACAATGCTAAATGACGTTTACCTGGGAAACCAATCGACCCTACTTCATCTACAGGTAGGCTTTTATCTAGAAAAAAATCTATTCTAGTTTGCCTGTACATCATAGGGTTAGAGTGAGTTTCGTAAGACCGTGAAACAGTAACTAGCAATTAATCAAAATTAGCCAAAATTAGCTAACACTAAACAAAAAAAAAACAATGTAATTAGTGTGAGTCTCGAGATAGTGTCTACTTGTGCCTACTAACTTAGGCCCCGTCCACACGTATCCGGATATTTTTGAATCTGCAACTTTTTTTGTTACGGATTAGAAAATATTCGCGTCCACACGTAGCGTAATCGAATCGTATTTGCCCGAATTCGCCGGATACGTGTGGACGGAAGGCCAATCCGCAACAAAAAAGTTGCGGATTCAAAAATATCCGGATACGTGTGGACGGGGTCTTAGTAACTGTTTCACGGTCTTACGAAAATGTAAAAATTCTTATTTTTAAGGGAAAAAGTGACTGTTGTTGGTCAGATGGCTGTGGTCCTTTGCTTCTGTGTGTAGTGGCAAACGTATACATGCATGTTGTGACTACACTTTAACTGAAAAAAAAAAAAGAAAAACAGATCCTGATCTTGTCCTCAAATAGACAAATTCGGCTAACGCATTGTTTTACCCAATTCAAACCTTTTGGGAATAGAACTCTTTGTTCGTCATATTTCCATATCAATGAAGCATTGACATGGAAATTATATGGAAATATTGTGAACAAAGAATCTTATTCCCAGAAGGTTTGAATTGGGTACAACAATGCGTTAGCCGAATTTGTCTATTTATTTAAACCCACAAGAGGTCCTTAGTGTGACATTTTCATTACAACAACAGGCACATGTTGTTTTTCAGGTTAATTTGCTTTTCAACTGTTTCTTTTTTCTGTTACAATATTCCCAGGCTAAAACAGATTCTTAAATGTTGGTGTCTAATATGTCTCATATAAATGACAAATTTTAGATTGCAGGTTCTAAATCTACCAGGTTCTAAACTATGTAACATAAGAAAGAAGGTGAAGGGTGCTTACCAACATCACAATGTGCGCCTTTATAACCCGTTGGGCAGTGACACGAGTAACTCCCGAGTGTATTAACACAGACAGCCCACCATCTACAAGATGACTTCGTGTTACATTCGTCAATGTCTACAACAAAAACCAGTCAAATCTCTGCTTAGAAATATTATATTATGAGGTTAGTTTCTATAGAAACTCGGATGCTGCGAACGTGAGGGAGTGAAACACGAGATTTAAAAGAAAAGTTTAATTAGTCACCGTAAAGAGATTCGAAACGTTTCGAGAGGGAGTGTTTTAGAGCGAAACCTGTTTAAAGGCGGTGTCACACAGTCGAGACCTAAACTCACGATCAGCTCACGACCTTCACGATCTAAATTTGTAAAATATCGCGAAAAGAACGTAGGAAATGTGGCGTCAAAATAAAAAAATACCACAAGGTGAAGTCCAACTCACGTTTGTCAAGAGCTATACACGAGTTACAAACGAGCTATTCACGATCAACAGACGTGCCGTAACAGAGCAATCCACGTTCATTCGCGTCCTACTCGCGATCTGTTGGCGACCTATCAGTGGGACTGGCGATCAATTAGAGCGGCTCACGAGCAACTCCCGACCGTCAAGAGCATTTAAGAGCAGTTGACGACGGTTTGGCGTCCGCTACCCGACGAAGATAGATCGGCTGACTCTCACGATTGTTTTGAGCATGGTCAAAATGTTCGTGAGAGTTTGCCGACTTATCACGTCCTTCAAGACACACTGAAGACCACTTAAGTCCTATATCAGAGCCCGTCAAGTGCTCTAAGACCTCTCGCGAGGGACTCATGATTTTTGTCACTTTTCGCATCGTCAGGTAATCGTGAAGCAAAATCGCGACTGTGTGACACCCGCATTACAGGTTCTTTTGCGGTAGGCGGGTAGCACGAGTCGCGCTTAGCTTCACGCCCGCGCACCGCAAAACCATCCCTTACGCAAGCTAACTCGGCAATGTCTTATCGTCAAATTCACCGCGGGCTCCGACCTGAATTGGGTTAAAGGGTGAATGTTATCCTGCATGATCATAAGGTTTCTAAAGTAACGACGTTCGTCAGGAACCTATACTCCTGCGTTCCCTACTTTCGGAATTAGCCGCCTTTGGGGCTACTTTCGCGGAAGCAAAACCGTTAAATATAGCTGCGACCTCTTTTCAAGAATGAAAATAAAAAGACAAAAAACAATTGTCGTACCAGTTTCATGTTAATGCCATATGGGTGGGATCCTCACTGATCTAGACCTCTTGGTTGTGTATATCTTTGAAAAACAAAATGGTCTCTTTACCTTCGGAGAGTTTGTGCATGGGGGGCGGGGTGAGGGAGGCGGGGCTTGCAACTTTCGGGATTTATTAGCAGTCGCAAAATACTTTCGGGGGGGGGGGAGGGGTTCGATACGGTATCGCAGATTGAACTCACCAACACATCCGCGCCCGCGGACCTGCTGCCATCCTTTTCTACAGACACATTTGTATTCTCCTGGCCAGACGATTCCAGACAGCATCCGCGGTACGCAATATTCATTTGGCAAACATTCTGTTTTGAAAAACTTGCAAGCATCATGAGCTCCTGAAGAGGAACGTCGAAGGAAGTTAATTATTAAGTAGACTCAGTGGGATATGGTTAAGCCTAAAGAATACCGTTCAGAAGGACGTCGGACACCTTATTGAAAGTTATATAACGGAATAACTGGTTAGCTTTCAGTTGATGTTATGGGTAGCAGTTTATATAGTTAAATTTAGGCCTCAACAACCCGAGAAGCTAGGTGGTACAGTGGTACAGTGGTACGGTGGTACGGTAGGCTATCTAAGCCTTAACCTAGCTGAGATCACAGGTTCAATCCTGATTGGGGGTTTATTAGATTTTCTTTTTTACACTTAAAAATTTATTGAAAATAAAATTCTAAGTGTCGACATTACGTTATATAAGTCTTAATAAGGTGTCCGACGTCCCTCTAAACGGCATTCTTTAGGCACAACCCTGGGATATGTGAAATAGTGTTACATTTTTGTGTCCACTGCGCATATGCGCGTAGATGCTATACTATTATTGTCATTATTCTATCAACGGTGTCACAGGAAGTTTGTTTTCCAGAAGTTTGTTAACCTAAAGTATTGTTAATCTGAAGTTTGTTAGCGGGAAGTTGATTAAGCGGAAGTTGTCGAGTCAGGGTCAAGAAGGCTCATTGAAGTTTAGCTCATATAAACAGTTATATAGCTGGCTGTATAACTTGGGCAACTTTGTGCCACTCCCGATCCGAGCAGTCCCCTTATTAAATCAATGTGAACGACCCTGTACCGTGGTTTAAGGGCTTAGTGCAACATAAAACCCTTACCATATTTATTCTTCTTTCTTTCAGTATTCACAATAAACGGCTGAGCATGCAACTGAAGAAAATGTTTAAATACCTTCTAGCAACACTTGACTAGGATAAAAGCTTTCTTCTATCTGATTGACACCAAGTGACTTAAAAAACGTCCTAGCCGTTAATTTAAGTACTTGACGGTATCCATTTATAGTGTAACGTCTCACTAATCCTCGCCAAAGGTCATCTTTTTTATCCGATCTTGAAAAATGCGCAAGGATCATAGCGTTTACACCAAATCCCCTTCTAGAGTTTAAGTTGGGTCTCTGATCGCAGTAAACATGGCTTCTTATATTATGAAACGGGATCATATAAAATCTGTGAATGTCTTTTTTGCGGTCAGGCGTAAAACACAGACCATGAGGAGTCCAGCCACACATCCAACCTCGAGACCATGTCAGGTTTGCTTTTTTGCCCCAAGGGCTTAAATCGTCTAGAACGACAGCTCTCTTGTTTCCTTTCCCTAGGTATCAAAAAAATACAGATCTCTTTTAAACAAATGCATCTATCTGTAGTGTCACTTTGAAAAGTCGAAAAACATATTTTTATCAACGCAAATCTAAAAATAATTATCCAGTGTTGTTAACCCTTATTAAACCAGTACAACGAAACTACTGTTGAGAATCTCCCTCAATGTGTTACGCGTGGCAACTACCATCCCACAATCTCCTGTGTTGCTAGCTTAGTGCCAAAACTGCGTGCAGTCTCAAAGCGCTAGCACCAAACTTGGTGCCCCTGTCATGGAGGCCTTGCAGTGACCACCAGGCCTTGTTGGGTTGAGTGTTAAATTTGCTGCTCTCCTTAAAGGCAAACTCGCGATATAAAAGGCGGCTGGACTGTCCAACTCATGCAAATGAGCAAAATCTATCGTCCTTGCTCATTTGCATCAGATTTGCCTTTTTCTACCGCAGGTTCGCCTCTAAGCCTGTTGTTAACGATGTCTTGTGGGCAGAACTTGATTACTCCAAATAATCAGCACCGCAGCACCAGCCAGGTGATCAGCTACCTCGTTATAGCTTATCCCTGTATAGTCGAAAATATTCGAAATATTGGCCATTAATAAATCTGCCCTTTGCCGTAGTGCCAGCCTTGCATTCAGTTTTGTATTTTCACATTCAAGTGATACCTGGCACGAGATCTTTCACAAGGAAGATCCGGCAACTACCAGCAAGTTTAATTTCTGCGTCGTGTGGACCTCTGCATTCAAAGTTTTTTCTTATCCCTGTATGACCAGGGATGAATGCAATCTTAAAAGCACCTTAAATCCTGTCAAGTGAAACTATTAAAGCGTGCCTTTGGCTCGGATGGAAATGGCTGCAACCAAGAGAACATTATGTTCTCTTGCTGCAACTTGAAAAAATTAGACGAGTTAACTGCTCCCCAGGCCCCACAATCTTTACGCCTGCAACAGGCTATTTGGCGATCGCCTTTGGAAATATCGTTCGGATTCGAACAATGACGTAACTCGTTCCTCACTCAATGAAGATACGACTAGCTAATATTCAATAGGTTACGAAATGTTCGTCAATAAATGCCGCAGTCACTGACATTGTTAGTTATTGCCCGTGCACAAAAACGAAGACGCATTTGGTGGAAGCATTGAATCATAGTTTTTCTAAAAATATTTAAAAATACTCGAGATCAAAATGCAAATTCTCCTTTCTTGTCCCCACACGTTTCTTATAGAAGTAGTTGGGCGAATTTGTTAAAATATCAAGACAATTCATCTTAGGTGATCATGTCCTTGGAGCGAAGTCAGAAGTCGTTTTTGTCTAACGATTTCATGTACTGTATACCCGTTGTGCAAGAACTACGTAAATCCTTACAATCACTTCGCTAAGCAATATCTCTTGACAAGATATAACGCTCCAATTTATAATCTTTGTAATTTTTAGCGACTGGTTTTCTCTAGCGACGTAATCCAAAGCGAAGTCGGAGTCGGAAGCGTATGTAAGTAGCCTTAAGTTCTAGTGTAAATGAAATAACGGAGTCGCAATCGGAATCGGGAGCTCAACGGAATCGGAATCGGAATCGGAAGAATCAGAAGGATTCCTTTTTCTTCCAGTTCCGCTTTGCTTCCGTCGCTTACTTCATTTTAATTCCACTGAATCGTAACTTTCTTGCGATTTCCATTCCATCGCTTCGACCGCAAGTGGGAACTAGCGCTAAATGACATTTTTAGCAGCAGCGATAGTTTGTCCGAGCCGAAATTAAAAATTAAGAAAAAACTTCGACGTTTCAATCCTATTAAGCTTAACTACTTTGTGAAAATTAACGAATATACAAGTGAGACCAAATCTATTCTATAAATATTACTTACACTCCACATCATCCGGTTTTCGGCCAAACACTGAACCAATCCAAGCGGCGAATAATAACAGAAAGAATATTGAAAATTGAAGATTGAGTGCCATTGCAGTTGTTCATCCTCGTAACTCGATTCATTACGCAAGAACTGTTAACCGCGCGCATTAGAACAGCTTTCCATTTGGCTTTTCTTGCTTAATTGTGTCAATTAAGCATCAAATGAGTGTAATTCGCGTTTGCTTTGGTTCTACATTCCTTTTTAATCCGTGAATTCGCGAAGTGTTGAACGAGTTATAATAGCAGCTCAAAATTTCTCTCAATCGCTTTTGAAGATAGGGGAGATAGACGCAAAGGGGGGGAGGGGGGGTGGGGTGGGTTGGTTGGATTGTTTTTTTGGTGAAGCATTCGCGAATTGGTTCATAGGAGCCTTTGAACCAAAACCAATCGTGACTCTTTGTTTTATTTATATTGAAAAGATTAAGCTGTGTTGCAATCCTCCCTACTTTCCCAACTTCAATTTTTTCTCCTCCCATAGACTTTATTCCCTATGGTGACGGAGTTTAAATCCGTCTCAACTTTCCTTTGTTGTTCTCATATTTTCAGATAAATTAGCGCTGCCTAAGCCCTGAACTGATATTTTGAAACGCAGTTTCTGCAACGTACAGTGGAGCACTCTCAAATGCCAGAGGAGTTTAAAAATGAGATCAATTGGCCAAAATCCTCCTCGTACTCCCGCGATGCAAACTGTACATCAGCTTTTTTATTTGTTTGTAATGGATGTTTTTACCGTGTTCAAATAAAGTACATCTGTATGTTTACGTACATGTATAATCGAGGTACTGTGCTCGGATCGGAATTAACAACTGTTTCACTCCTCTCTCCCAAGGGGAAGCAAAGTTCCACGTAAAATAACAGATTATCAAAGGCTACATAAGTTTATAATTTATTTTACATTTCATCTCTGTACATAATAAATTCAGCGCAATTATAAACGAGCATTTTTCCTTCTCATCAAGTTGTAGCGAACTTTCCTCGCTCCAGCGCCCCGCAAATCATAAGAGAATTCAGTGGAAACGTAAGGAACATTCACTTGTTTTGTCTAAACAGAGAAGAAGAAAAAAAAAACAGTTAACAACACAATCAGAACTTATTATTATAATTTAGCGAAACGCCAGCAGTTCACCACTACCTTTTTCAAATAATAAATTTCAACGGGATCCCACAAGTGAATAAAATAGATAAATGTCAATAAACCACACTATGATTGATCAATGAAGTGTCACACATCCATGATTGCCGTAATTACCATTGTTTTTTAGTACAAGTACCGCTAATATTTCCCACAACGGTCACGGCTCGCGAGTATGTATGTGAATTCGTGCCCGGATTGGTATGGTAAAAATGTACCTGAAATATAGTCAGTCGTTTATGGTATTCGCTGTGAAGGAGAAGGGGAGAATTATTTGAGAAGGAGGGCTTATTAAAGGCCCACCTTCACCCAAAATGCTGTGCGAGCCGTGATCACTTTCTGTGCTGAATTTCGTGTAACATGAAATTCACTCTTGAATGCGTGCAACCAGTCAGATCACGCGTATGAACAATGGAGCATTTCAAAACAAAAACAAACGACCGCAAAGTCTTTTGGGTATATTGATTTTAGATGAAGGTATTTTGTTGAGCAGTTTTTCCAACCAAATAGCATCGCATGTCCAACGTTTGACCCTGTTATTGAAAAATTTAAACCAACTATACGTCTTTGAAAAAGAAAAAAAAAGACGAAACCCACACACATAACTACTTTCAACAGTCTCTATCGAATACAATACTATGAAGATGAATCGATTTTACTCACAGACAATAGCAAAGCAGCTGGAATTTCTACGTTTCCTTTCAACAGAGTGTTAACTTGTTGAAGATCGTCTATCGATAGCGGTGTTAACACATACAGCACTCTCTTTACAGGATCAATGTTCCTTACAATTCCTAAAATGGAAGAAAAACAAAAGGTTTATACGAGTCCAATCAGACTAGTGCATAACATCCTGGCAGAACCAGTGTTCCGGTTTATCAAAAACCGGTATTACCGGTAAATTAAAACTTAAGATATCAGTAAAGGTGGTTTGACAATCTTTAGTATTCCTGATTTTAAGCGCTCTCGTTTCAAGAAAACCCCTACAACCTTAGGCTCGACTACCAGCCGCTGTTCGGGAAACGAGCCCACGCTCCTCTCCAGCCGTTCTTCTCGGGGAGGCTCAGAGAACGGACGCGAGAAAGCGGCGAAAATCGAGCCTACTACAACCTATACATTTTATGAAACTTGATAAATGTAGAATCGCTCTGTATCTTTGTATTTTTCGAAAGTCGAAGCCAGATTCACCTCTAAGCCTACATCTGGTTCGTTTGCGCGCGCGAGTTAACATAGCATTGTAATTATTTTTCAAAGCAACGACAACTGACTTGATTTTAAGACATGTTTCGAAAATCCTTTGTCATCTTCAGTTTGAAATTTTAAGTTACAAAGTTGTATTTCATATCAGAATGCTTGATCACATGATGTCCTTAAAAACGGTGTCTGTGTTTTCTCGATTGTAGTTTCATTTTTTTTTTTTTTGCATCCCTTCCTGAAGTTTTGTTATCTTAGCGCGCGCACGTCAGTCAACCAAAAATATCATAACTTTGAAACGTAACCGAAATTTAAAAAAGTCCGACACCGTTTTGCGATCGAATTATCACAGAACATTCTGCCAAATTTCAGCTAAATTGGTTAAAAGGAACGTGAAAACAAACCGGATTTAGGTTAAGTGGTGAATCTGGCATTCTTCTTTAAAATTTCTTAGAGTTTTGACATTACAAAGATACAGAGCAATCCTATATTTATTAAGCTATCAGTAAATTTATAGGTTGTTGGGGTTTTCTCCTAACGCGAGCGGGTAAATTCACGAAAATTAAAGATTGTCAAACCATCTATACCGTTTTTTTTTGTGTATACGCGTTTTTATTGTTGACTCTCAGCCTCGTCCTCAAGCATCGCTCCTTGTTGTTGTGGGACGCATCATTCCCAAGACCCTCCGCGTTCCCTGTGTCCGCGCTATACCGGTGGCCTGGGGACAAGCAAGTTGTCAAGTGATGTGTACTTGACCCTTTCTTTGCAAAATTTTAAGGCTAGAAAAAGGTTGCATCCCTCCAGTCTGTGGACAAAATTATGTGATGAAGGTAACGATAGCGTTTGAGAATTGGGAAAGAGCTCTTTCGAGGAGCGCTTAATTAAAAATTTTACGCCGATAGGTTTGAAAACAAGAAAACTGCTTACCAAGCCCGATGCATTCTATAATGGGATTCTTTGTGAAGAAATAAGGTGAATTGTTATCTTCCTCTTGGCGATACCTCTGAAAAAAGAAAGTCAACACTGTGTTTGTAGAATAAGACCACTACTACTGTGAACTATCCAGTTAAAAAAATGGAATGATAAAAATTGCGAGGGCTGTCAACAGTCAAGGGTACGTTGCAACAGAATCAAAGTGTGAC
Source organism: Cladopsammia gracilis (assembly GCA_022457155.1). NCBI lineage: Eukaryota > Metazoa > Cnidaria > Anthozoa > Scleractinia > Dendrophylliidae > Cladopsammia > Cladopsammia gracilis. The sequence continues at coordinate 1,111,409 of JAJGOT010000016.1, forward strand.
CATTCACATAAAAGCTAATGAGCAGTACTTTTCTGTGCCGGGTATTGTTTATTATGCTGTACAAGGTGGTTCTAACTTTTGAGTCGGTGGATACAATCCTAAAGTATGACCATTTTTATTTATTTATTTATTTATTTTTTTTTTTGGGGGGGGGGGGGGGGCGAGCGCTGCAGGCGTTTTTTGGGGGGTGAGCGCTGCAGGCGTTTTTTGGAGGCGAGCAAGCGCTGGAGGCATTTTGGGGCAAGCGAGCGCTGAGTATTTTCTTCGCGAAATGTTTGGGAGCCATCTTGGAATACGAAATTCGAAGAAGACTGGGGAGAGATCTTTGGGTTTAATAATCAAAGGCTCCTTAGAGCCAACCCGTGAATTTGAAATGCTAACGCGTAAGGCAATAATTGCGGTAAGCTTATGTTTTCTCTCTGTCACGGTTCAATATTTTTTTTTTAATTAAACGTAAGGATTTTTGACAAACGCAAAAAATAAAAATACAGTACATCACTTTCATAATGTTCAGTCCGAAGAAGAAAGAAAAAAAAAAGAAAAAAAAAAGAACGCCCCGAGCGAGATTCGAACCTGGGCCTTTCGGCTGCAAGTCCGCGACCGTAACCGTGACCGTGACCACTGACTTGTAATGGGATAAATTTTATAACTTGAAGGCAGATAACCATCTCAAAACGCGTGTCTCAGTTGAAAATTCCTTTTAGATCGATTTTAACGTTGCATTAAAGACTCCAAATGCGAAACATCTTTAAGCTTATTGTTGTTTATATTCGTTTACACCAATTTAGTTATTGTTATCGCTGGATTCACTCTGTTCTTGCTACAAAACGCATTCGTAACAAAGCATTACGTCACTAAGTTTACAGCTGATGGAAGGAGTGAGCGAGTGAGTGACTCATTTGCATATCTGTCATCGTTACCGATAACCCGTTCATTACGCATGCGCGTATATTCACGGGTTAAAAATGGGGTTGTCAATTCAGCAGAACGATTCAAAATATCAAATAAAAAAAAGGGGGGAAAAAAATGTTCAGAAAACGCCCATGTTCAATGCATATCATAGAACAAAGTTAAAAATCTTACCTGATCTGAAGTGCTCTGCGCCAGTCCTACAATACTCGCATTAACAGAGAACAGAATCTGATTCCAGGAAAGCTGTTCCAGGTAAAACAAACAAATATTCAGATCCAAGACTAAGACAAAGCTGCCCAGGTATGTAGGCCATAATATTTAGCACTACTCTCCTGTGGTGCTGTTTGTAATGCTATACAAGGTGGTTCTAACTTTTGCATATGTGGATGAAATCCTACAGTGTGACCATTTAAATGAAAGCTACTGAGCAGTACTTTCCTGTGGTACTGTTTATTATGCTGTACAAGGTGGTTCAAACTTTGAGTCTGGGGATTAAATCCTACAGTGTGACCATTCAATTGAAAGCTATTGAGCAGTACTTTCCTGTGGTGCTGTTTATTATGCTGTACAAGGTGGTTCAAACTTTTGAGTCTGTGGATGAAATCCTACAGTGTGACCATTCAAATGAAAGCTATTTAGCAGTACTTTCCATTGGTACTATTTATTATGTTGTAAAGGTGGTTCTAACTTTTGAGTCTGTGAATCAAATCCTAAAGTGTGACCATTCAAATGAAAGCTACTGAGCAGTACTTTCCTGTGGTACTGTTTATTATGCTGTACAAGGTGATTCTAACTTTTGAGTCTGTGAATTAAATCCTAAAGTGTCACCATTCAAATGAAAGCTACTGAGCAGTACTTTCCTGTGGTGCTGTTTATGATGCTGTTCTTACTTTTGAGTCTGGATGAAATCCTAAAGTGCGACCATTCAAATGAAAGCTATTGAGCAGTACTTTCCTGTGGTACTGTTTGTTTTCCAATTTTTGCAAACTGCAAATTTTCCAAACTTTGTCCATATTTTACTTTAACTGATTACACTATTAAAGCATTATGTGATTCAATACCTCTGTATGCATAACATGTATTCCCACACTGTTCCACGGCACTGAATAAGGAATACAGGAGAGTAGAGACGTTCTTGTAAGAAAAGAGTGTCCTTCACAATGGCTGTTTTTCATCCCTGTTCTGCTAAAATACGACAGTAATGCTAAAGTCCTGTGATCTGATGCTCCAAATTTACACCTGAAGAAAGAAAAAGGAAAGAAAAGAGACATGATAAGTCAATGAAAGGACATTGTTGACTTATCTAAGGGCCTGATCATATGGGCCAGGCTGTCCTGGTTAGCAGGGACAGCCTGGAGAGTGCATGCTTCATAGTCTTTGTTTAGTTTAAAACATACAGTTACATATGTGTAGATATAGAGTGGTTTTCAATTGAGTGTCTAAACTAATTTCGCGATTGCTAAAAGCTTTGTTTGTATGAATGTGGAGGAATAGACTGAAAACTACTTACACGGTTGAAGTGTCCCCATTGGATTCACATGTGTTAATTTCTAGCACAACAGGATCAAAAGGCAATCTTGACTTATCAATTTCACCTTCTTCTATGTTCCTTGGAGAAAGGATGCCATCTCTGTAAAACCAAACAAAATAGTTCAGTCAATAAAATTATCCATTCATATATCCTACGTTCCACTCGCCAGTATCCCTGCCAGTTAAACCTGCTGAGCCGGTTAAATTTTTGCTGTCGTGATTGACAAAGATCTTATGCCAAATATTCAAGTCTGTAAAAAGAAGCAGGGTTAGGTAAAGTCGCACATGAGAAACAGGCGCTCGCAGCTTGGCTAGGTTTCTGTAGCATAAAGCAACTTGAAGTATTACTACTCGCCCTTGGAGTATAAACGATTATTATGGGATATGAAACCAGTCAATTTGCTGATAAATTAAGCAGTCTAACCTTTAATAAAGCAGGCAGGTAATTAGTCACACAAATACTATGAAGTGTAAAGGAGCTAAAAGTAAGAAATTGAAGTTTACAGTACAATTATTAAAGTTGCCGAAACAAACTGGCGTGGTGTCCATATTGACGTTCCAAGAAACGTTTTCTTCCTCCCCATAACATGGACTCACTAATCGACCGAAATCGAAGTAACACTGGCTGTTGCACTGTTGGTGATTCCAACTTAGGACCTTGTACTGCTGTACAATGTACAGGTACATTGGACTGAACCTTTTCATTAGCTTATTTTCATAATTTATCAAAGCAATTCTATCTATGACTGATTCTATTGCAAACTAGCTTGCTGTCAACACTTCCATTAAACAAACTCAACGCACACATCACATGCAAACAGTGCGCAGTTTTTGCTTTATTCCGGCAGCCTGGCACATATCAGGCAATAAACAATTAAGCAAAAATTATTTATATTTACAGACTTAGGTACAGCTCTCTTGATGTAAAGTTCCTCTTCCGCAATAGTTTTTGGGGAGCGAAATCTTCCTTTGGCCATGGCAAGAGCAATATGTAAATCACTACTAGTTTACAATACTTTTGGTGCAACGCTATGTAAACTGTTGGATAGTTTTAAAAACGAAAAGCTTGCAAATACAACGAATGCCAACATACAACAAATCATTTTTATACAATGGCATTTTAAAGAAAAATGGGAAAAAATATAACACTGCATAATTTGGTATTGTTTCATTGTAGAAGTCATTTCAAAAAGTGGCATGCCAGGTTTCATCACAGGTTCCAAATACCTTGAAACAATAAAAGCACTTGGCCTTCAGCCTCGTGATTTCAAAAGTTTCTTGGTGTTTAGAACCTCTGATGAAAACCTCTCACTCTTCAACCTAAGGAAACAACTACAATAATTAATATGTAGATGACAGGAATAGGCATCGAACCAACATGCTATCCACAAAACCGCCTTGACTCATCCAGTTTAAAGGCACATGTTACAAAATTAATGCACGTTTCATGCTACAGAAACTGAAAACAAAAAGGCAAGTTCACTTTACAAACCTGTGGTTATTTGCAAGTTCTTGCTCCTCGTCCACAGTAAATGCCCATCCTGGCGTATTCATCAGGAAGTCATTTGTTATCTTTGGTAAATTCTTGTTAGCTTGCGCTTCAGCATCATGGTTAAACTGTATAATGTGCGTTGGTTGCACCATTCGAATCACATCCAACAACAGGGGTACTCCCATTCCTTGGGAAAAGAGGGAAATGACTACATGTAATAACTGACCAAAGTTTACTTCAGCCCTTTGAGGTTGGGACTACCAGGGCCCGGTTGTCCAAGAGCTGCTATAACCTCCATGTACTGTAGGATTAAACGTAACCAACGATTTCATTTCTCTTAAAAATGTTTATAAAGCGAATGTTAAGGTACAGTATGTGTGAAGACAAGTGAAAGTTCAAACTGCACGTAAATAGTTTGGAAAAATCTCCATTTATTAATTATTTTATATTGGATCTAAAATTGACGCTTATCTGGGGTTAGCTTAACAATCGTGCTTTGAACAACCCGGCTCAGGGTACTAAATAACTTACTTTTCAACAAATCAGCAAAACATACCAAAGTTTGAGGCCCCTAGTGCTTTAATATGACTGAATTTTTGTGATTAGGCAGTAAGTTAAAATGTTTGAAAATCTCACAAGATTTCTGTTAGGAATAACGAGGATCGAAATGCACCGATAGCAACAAACCAACGTGCTTAACATAAGCAACATGTAAGTAGCAAGGATTGTTACTTTAACCTTAGACTATATTATCATATCATATCATGTGGGCGGCACGGTGGTCTAGTGGTTAGCGCGTCGGACTTTCAACCTGAAGGTCGGTGGTTCGAACCTGGTCTCTGCCGTCGTGTTGTTTCCTTAGACAAGAAACTTTACTCCACACTGTCTCTCTCCACCCAGGTGTATCAAGGGGAGTAGCAATATTCCTAGTTGCTTCATGCTACAGAAACCGGGTTAAGCTCCGGCCGTGTGGGCCATCGTTGCCCGAGTGCGACTTTACCTTACCATATTATCATAAGCAAACAGTCAAGGAAAACAATGTACATGTACATGTAAAACACAGCTGTGTTGGCTGTGCACATCTGAAGTTTCCACAATGCAGTTGATGATATGTTCTTTCTTCACGTTGTTTCACATGCCCAATTGTTTTTGCCTTTCAATTTCACACACTGAATAGTGTTTTCATATACATGTGAAACAGTGAGGTTTTGATGTGAATTGATTTCACATATATATTTCACACTGTTTCAATTTTTCACATGCATTTCACACACCGTTCACACGTTTGCTTCTGGTAGTGTGACTTCACTTCTTGCACGACCATCCCTGGGAAATGACTCGAGTCAACTCATAGTCTAGTGCATCCATGAAGATTTGGCCTAATATATAACAACTGTTGATATTACATGTATCAGCTGTTATTTTACTCACCCTTAACCCATCCCTGTGTGTTGACAATCAATGGAACCTTGTTCCTGTAGTTATCAGTGTATGTTTGATACACATTGTGAATACACTGGATATAAAATTCAGGTTTGTCCTTTGGGGATACATCACCAAAAAACACAGACCTGCAATAGAGAACAATATATTGGTAATAGGTCCAGCCATATTATTAACTAATAAACGAGAAAGATGTAATGTTTACATGTTTGTATTGTCTCACAAGCGTGGAACAAAGAAAAATGTCTGAGTCCCAGACAGGAATGGAACCTTATGACCTTCTGCACACCAGTTGGATGCTTAACCATTATGCTATGAAAGATTAGTGGAGAGCCAGCTGGCCATAATATTTTGTGTTGGTTGTCCTGTGGTTTATGTGAAGTAAAATTTGAGATTTTTTGGTGGCCGGTCTTCCAAATGGCCACCCCTATTGTTTTTTTTTTTCAGGGGCTCAATTCTGCCGGAAATTCCTTTGAACGCGTCTCCATAATCTGTGATTACTGCTAGTACTACATGTAGGTTCATAATATGACATGCATCCAGTGCATTCAGCAATGTCAAAAGCATCTTTTGAGGTGATAAAGTAAGAAAGATGGTAAATGTTAAGCTTGGTAGTAAAATGAGAAAGTTGTAATATTTTTTTACCAGGCAAATTATTAGCTGAGAAATCTCTCTCAAAGTTGAAAATTGAAAGAACCTTAATTTTAATAAAAAGTACTAAAAATGACAACTACAGTGTATTCAAAAGGGTAACCTTTCATATGGAAGCTATTCAGCAGCTTTTTTCCCTAGATGTTCATAACATGCACATGTATGTCACTGTACAACGAATGTGGCTCTTGACTAATTTTTTTTATCTGTGGATGGATTCTACTGTTATTAGTAAGTACTCATGTTGTGACCATTCAAGTGAAACCTACTGTGTGCAGTGCTTTCCTGTCAGGCTGCTTATTACACAGAACATGTACAAAGTGGTACTTTAAGTTACACCTTTGGCAAATAAAAGCTATTGTTCACTATGCTGTAAAAGATGGCAATCTTACAATGAGTACGACTCCATGGCTAAAAACCCTAAAATATGACACAAATAGGCCTTATTCACAATAGCCACCATGTTGGTTTTTATATTATTATGCAAATTTACCACGTGATTTCTGAGGAGGCAAACAACTCAAACTCGGGAGATTTCAAACAAGTTGTTTATTATACTGATATCGTTTTGGCGCTAATACATTTTTACAGTGTTACAGTAGTTAATATACATATACTTAATATGTTAGTATTAGTTCATTTGTATCAGTTATGTATGGTTACGAACTGTGATTAAAGATTAAAGATTAAAGATTAAATTTAAGTTATTTTCGTTACTTTAGTAACAAGTAAACAGTCTGCGTAGTTAACAAAACTGATGCAAGTCAGATATAGATCAACCATTCCAAACTTCTAATAAATATTTATAATAACTATTGTAGCTCTCAAATATGATTTTTACAAGGATACTTCACTGTTAGAAAGAACAAATTTTCCAAAAATTGTTCTTTTACCCATTGTTTGCCCCCTGGCAGAGCACATGGCTAATTTGCATCATAATGTTGCCACCAACATGGCAGCTATCGTGAATAAGGCCTACCGAAAGCAGCTGTTCATTGATAACTCTTTCATGCAGTGCAGTGAATAATTAAATAAATTACCTCTCTGGCTGACGAAGGTGAGTGAATGGTGGACCTAAAATTCAACAAAAGATGAATTATAACATCATAATTTTATTGATAAACAAGTTTGAAATGAAATTTTCAAAAAGACAATGACATTGGCAAGTGCAACCTGAAAGTCAGTCACAAAAATTATGTCAAATTTTCCAACCCTGTGCATGCATGATTTTTCTGTTCCCCAAACGCAGCCTATCTATTTTTATTGTGTACTTACCTAACAAAGGAGAAGAGACTTTGTTCAGTGATATCAACCCAGGTGGAGTGAATTCAGTTTGACCTACATCACACTCAAGGAAATACAGCTCTTTCTGACTGAGGAAAAATACAGAAGACTTAACCATGAAGTGTGGGCTTCACGTGTCAAAATTGTTGGGCTAAAAGAAGAGAACCAAGGATGGTGCAGTGGAGAGAGTACTAATGCATCTCACCAGTGTGGCATCATCCTTACCCATGATTGTTCTTCATGGTTTGTCTTATTGACAAATGAGTAAAAATTTATACAGAAAACAAACCATGAAGTATGAACATTTGCATACCATAATATATAATCAAGGCTAAGTCAAGAGGAGAAGGGATGGTTGACCCCTCTTCCACCAACTGAGTCTGCACAGTTCAAACCATGGAGTTGATGCCTATCATAATGTTGGTTGACTTTGTTGTGTACATGTATATGCAGTTTGTTCTCATAATGATGCTTTGATTTTGTCTTCTAAAACTCTGATTTTCTTCCCTACAGAAAAACCAACACTTTAAATTTGATTTAGAAACAGTGGAAGAACAGTGTATATAGGAGCCACTCTGTGGATTTCCACTGCATTTTTCTTTTTTTATTTGATACATGTATCTCACTGTTATTGGACATGTCTGTGACAAGTCATGATCAGAGAGTGGTGGTGTTAATGGAGAGCTGCTTATTATAACATTAATGTTAGCAGGAATTAACCATCAGTCCAATAATGATCACACTCGCTCCACCCTCACAACTCATGAAACTGCTGGAGCAGGCAGCAGCAGGGTTGTCAGTTGAGGAACAGAGGCCAGGGCCCGGGGGAGCAGGGTTCTCTCTGGGAAATCATAATATTATAACATACACACATACAATGTACACATACCTGTTTAGGAATGAGTTTGTCAAATATCTTGCAAATGTTGATTTTCCAATGTCTTTTCCACCACAGATTAGAATAACAGGGGCCTTGGCTGCTTAAAAAATCACAAAAGAGAACAATAGTCAGTGAAGGAATAAGTAAATGCATACATGTAATTAATTGTACCCATAAAAAAAATCATTACAAGCAATTAAATAAAGGGATAGTTTCATGGTTTGGTGCATGTGCACAGATTAAAATGCTTTATTCACTTTCTTACCAATTTTATCGGTTAAAAAACCACTTACATTTACTTCAATAATCACATACTATAATTAGTCCAAACAAAGCGAAGGATGACCAAAATTCACAGAACATTTCAACGGATTACACAGACAAAGTCGACACTGAATAAAACCTTTGACCCAAAGGATTTATTCTATGTTTTGGTGGCTTTCATGGTGCACATGGGTATGCATAATCATCCATTCAATCAGCTGACTGACCGTGACATTTTCACGGGAAAATTTCCCACCAGAGTTATCTAGTACTTGCTTCCGATTGGTCTAAACAATGAATTAAATGGGTTACATCATAACTTGCACATGCACCAAACTGTGAAATCCTCCCTTTGAAGACATTATAAACATTGAACTAAAGGGAAAAAAATGTACAGTAATTAAAGAGCAAGCACTGTCCTTTGTCAACTTTTGACATTTATTTTTCACTCAAAAATTGTGTTTAATTGGAAAAGCCAGTTGTTAGCTGGCTTCTATTGACAACCCTGAAAAGTGTAAAACACGTACCTTCTTGTGTGTCCCCCTTAACTTGATGCACTGCATAATCAACAGCCTTCCACTGATCAGGAACAGTCAACACTCTGCATCTTGTTGAGTCTGGCTCCAACTAAAGGATGCAAAAACAAACACTTTACATCATTCCGAAGACTACAGTCATATTAATTGAAGGGCTCCCGGCAATAACGTCCTAAGTACATTTTCGAAAATTTTCACCGAAATCTTGGATTTTTAGCCTCAAAATTAAAGGGACTCACTTGCCAAATTATGACTGGATCATGTAAATATGACTGAAAGGATTTAAACTAGGTGAACAAATTAATCTTCTATCTTTGAACAGAATATTTTTTTTGTTGAAAAGATACATAGGGTGTCCTGGGGACCATAGGGTGTCATAGGGGCCCAAAACATGTTCTCAAAGATGTGGATTTTCTTCCCCATTTTGGATCTGTTTTAAGTACCTTAACAATAATAAATCATTAATTTGACAAAACTGTGCTTTTAAAGGCCTAAAACATACAATTTTAGTGAAAGTTACCAAAAACATACTTAGCACGTTATTGCCGGGAGCCCTTCAATTACAGCCAATAAACGTAAGCAGAGTCTACACTTGAAGCTCTCATGATCATATACAGGTGTAAGTGACCACTACAACATTTTGAAAAAGTTGTCCTTATAACTAGATGTTTTTTACACACTGTACATGTACATGCATGTACCAAAATTCATTCTCAAGAATTTACAAGAAGGATTATTTTCCGCTGGCTGAGTGCAATGAAATAAGCAGAAAATGTTTTTCTTACACGCTGCTGGGGCCTGGGGTTGGGTCATGTGACCTAAGGTGGGCAGTTGTTTTTCTTACGTCCGCCATTGCTGACCTTCCCGCCCACCCACCCATAGAGTTCAGTTTATAGGTCTTCCTAGCTTGCTGCTGCCAACCATGTAATTTTTCATTAGCTTTCTGGAATAAGCACTGTGTGTACAGTTTTGATTTTACAATAAAGGTCAGGCTGCGGCGGTCGGCTTGGCATAGCTGCCAGTGGTGTGTGAGAATTAATTCTCTTAAGCAACCATTCACTTAAAAGACAGAATTTGGCCAAATATGGGAACTTGCAACATATGTCACAGTACAGTGTTATTGATTTTGATAAACAGCACAAAATAAGAATACACATTTCATAAAAAAATGTTTTTTTTCCTTTCCTTTTTTAATGTTTTTCAACCAACTGCAGTTATAAGACAAACAAATTTTAACCTGCTAACAGCTGTAAGTCTCCCTCGCGTTGGTTGAAATAAGGGCTTATTAAAAAAGAAAAAGAGAAAAAGCTCAGTTCATAAAATCCATACAGTTGTAGGTGGTCATGGCCTATATTATTCAATTAAATAAAGACGACAATAATATACAATGAAGGTACTTGTAGTAATTATCTCTTACAAGAATAAATCCTAAAGCAGTAGTTTTCTCCTTTAGAGACATCTCTGTTTTGTCAAGAGAGGTAAACTACAACAACAAAAATAAAACAATTTATGGCTGTTAGTAGTGAAGTACAATGTGTAAGCCAGATGGCTACTGTTTCAGTCCCGAGTTCTGTTACTTAATATTGGTTGTAAACAAGCCACTGACCAATATTCAGCTTGTTTTCTTCAGCTTATTTTGCAGTAGTTTTAAATACATGTACTGTATCCAGTTCCCTACTGGCTGTTCCTCCACAAAAACCTTGTCAAATAAATCACTTGAAACAAAAATCTCGCTCACCATTTTGTGAAACACTTGCTGTATGGCTGAGTCTGCTGTACGGCTGTGCACTAATTGGTAAATTTCATTGCTATTGTAATTTCTTGAGTTTTGATTGGCTGAAAGAAACTATCCAATTTCTGAGTAATTGGATAGTTTCAATTTTCTTAAGAAAAGGCTACATGTATATGAAAACTATCAAAATTAATCTTTAATTTAATATGAAAAAATACCATATGTGTACATGTAGGTGCTTGTATGGGATTAGATAGATGATAATATAATTATATAAGAAATAGGCACGAGAATGACCAATCACAATCAAGAATTTTGTTATTGATTAGATTCACCATTATTAAAAAAGCTATTAAATACCGGTACTAGAAGTTCCGATGGATTTGAATTATCCGATTGATTTCCGATATGATCGGAATTCCGAGACTTTCAATCAGAAATTGTTGAGTAACAAGAAGCCAGAGGATATCGGAATCGGAACATGCTGATATTGACATCGGAAGCCAAACTTCCGATATGAATTTGGAGATGCTCCCTAATTATCCCTGCTTGACACGACAAAATGAGAGGTTACTGACCAACTAGTACCTTGCCAAGATCCAAACTGAATATATCATGAAAGCTTTGAAGGCCACACACAAAGGTTGTCTCAACAGTTTGTAAGGATTTCATCACAACAACTGTGGCTGCCTTCTTTGCCCTCACCAAGGCTTTCTTTGTCACTTCAGATGGCTGGTTTTGGAGAGCATCTTGTAATGTCCTTTTTAAATTTGTACTAACTGAGGAATTCTCTCTACTGCATTCAGAGAGCACAACAAGACTTGAAGTACAAGGAGAGAAGATTTCTACTGGGTCATGGTCAGGTTCAATAATAGAACCGTACACTTCTGCTGATCCAACCAGAGTTTTGATCTGAGCCAATCCTTTGATGCAAACTTTCTGTTGAAATAACAACAAGAGAGTACCAAAGTGTGATATCACAAAAACTTAAATTTGTGAAATTTGATTAAATATTCAGAAAGGGCATGTAATAATAAAGTAAGCTGCAGCTGCAGTCCATGTTTGCAGGATTTAAAATCAGGTACTAATAAAAAGCTTTGTCTAGTGGGAAAATGACTGGCATACATGATTACTTGTGCTGGTACAGCAACAAGTCGAGGTTTGCCCTCCGTGTTTCTTTTTCTTTTTCTCCATGTTTTCATATCTACTTTTGTGCATCGCGTTAGATCTGGGTACGAGAATACGCATGCATGCACTGCGAGAAAAATTTGAGCCCACGATACTTGGGATTTGGTGTGATATGAGCAGAAGAGAAACAAATTGGGGTTTTGTTTGTTGCTATTTACTTGTGCAGGTTATGGCAATGAGGTAAAGTTTGCCCTCCGTTTTTGTTTTTATTCTTTGTGTTTTTGTCTCTCATTTGTTATTACGTATAGGTGTGGAAATGGTAAATTTGAGAGGTTTCAAGACAATGAGACTAGCATATTTCTGCAAGCCTGAGACTTTTTTTACCTTTTTAAACACAAGACTGTAACTAAGACTCTGAAACAGCTTCGCTATTAAAAATCTCAAGACTCCGAGATGTGGACAACCCGCTCAAAAAAAACAAGAAATTTGACTGAAATTTTGTGACATAACTTTTGAAAGATGGTTTCACTTTACATAACAAAAATGTTGACTTCCTGAAACATACCTGTCCTTTTGCTAGAAAAAGCAAACAAGCATTTTCCATGTGACCATGCAAGAGCAACACACTAAAAAACATAAAAAAAACCAAGTATTCCTATACATTTACAAACTGTGTTCATAAAAATGTAGCAAGTTCTAGAATTTACTTGTTAATTTTTTTAAGGACACCAAACAAGTACAATGTACATTGAAGTAGTAACATGTGATGTCAAAGATTATAATGGTTCATGTTTTGGGGAGAAAATCTAAATCTAAATAATAATTGATTTTATTGATTTTATTTTCACATTCAGGCAACAAAAATTTGGGTTGTATGAATGCTCATCCAGTGGATGACCTATTTTAATGTTGACCATTTAATGCAGGTTTGACTATCTTAAAAGGGAATCAAGTAAATATGAATAATTAATGATGTAGAAGAATATCCATAACAAGAGAAATAGTCCCAAAAGCATTTTATAGCTCTAGAGCTTAAATCTCTCACTGCCCGCCTCAATTAGCTCTTGCTATCTGCGGTTCAGTGTAAAATAATTGTAATTAAATTTAAATGAATAAAGTTGTTGTTGTTGTTTGTTGTTGTTGTTCTCTTTGTGATAAAAACAAATGTACAACAGGGATTAATTACAGAATTTCTTTAAAAAGTACTCTAAGCACTTAATGAATGGCCCCGTGGGGTCAGTCATTAACTGTTTTGTTATACCTGCAACTCAAAAAATAACAGCAAAAACACAAAAATTTGTGTGCGGCTGGCACACAAATTTGCCGCAGTTTCAAGGCACCTGCAGGCCTGATCATGTGCGAGTTGAAAGTTCAAGTTGTTGTTGCACTAGGATGTGAGTTTTGTTTGCACTACTAGGGCATTACACTGTTTTGACCCATGGTATGTGACACATTCTTGTCCAATCAAAAAAGGCATTTGAGTTGGGTGGTATAACAAAATGAATTAATTGAATGTATTCTATTAATAATGTTTTTTTCTTTAATACAGCTACATGTAGTGAAGACAATTAAAAAAAATGTAGATCTAGGACTTGGGACCTAGGAATTGGTGACTGCAACCGCTTTAAATAGAGTGACCGCTTAGCAGGCGCTTAGTGGAGAATTAACCAGGGCTTTTTCAAATGACCTGCTCAATAGAACATGACTGTTTAATGTGGGTCTGCTTACAGTCCACACACTTTACGCATAAACACCCACATAAATTTTTTATGAAGATTGCATTCTTTATGTGTATAATTTATTATTCCATTCTTAAAATAGATTACTGGAACTTCACAGATACAGCTTCAAAGATAAGGATTTATTTTTGAATAAACCAAATTGATCATTTCAAAGTTTACCTTTGGGAAGCCAATCAATATGGGGAAGAAATCCTTTCATAGAATATTACATATGAATAAACAGTGATTTTATCGAAGAATGGAATCGAAGAATGACCTAATGGATGAATACTTGAAGTCATGCATTCATGTTTGAAGTGCATTGACTTTAATACAGGTTTGACTGTAGAACATTTTCTCTTAAGAAATGCAACTGGTAGTAGGCAAATGACTTTCAGACAAACTATTATCATGGGTGGAGAACTTCTACTTGGGATCTCCTTATAATAATAATATTTATTAATGAGTCAGCAGCTTAAATTTACCTGTTTACTCACCCCTCCTTTTCTCATTTAAATTTGAAAATTGAAGGTGACTCTGAACCCATTTCCAATAATTTTTTAACATGTTGAGAAAAGTGAACAGTTGTACATGTATCTTGACATGCTAATTACAATAATTATTAATTTTTTGATAATAGAAAATGGGGGTCACTGAGCTCATTTTTTAGCCACAAACACTTAAAGCTAAAATTAAGGGTATCTGTAACAGGTTATACTGCTATTATGGTAATGGATCTGTCAATTCCAAGCCCCTCATCACCACCACCCCCCCCCCCCCCCCCCCCCCCGCTCTCCCGGGCATTTGTTGGGCATTAATTTTATAACTTTTCCTTCCCAAGAGTGGGGCATTTGCTAAAACAGGTCAGCCTGGGGGTGGGGCATTGTCAAAACAACATTATTTTTCGGATTTTAAAATTCGTACTTGCTTTGTTGTTTATTTTAAATTTCCTGATTGTCCCCAGTATAAAAATATAAAAACTGAGTTGATAAACGTTGTTTGGGTACCACACTTTTCAAGTGAACTGGAGCAACAGACCGAATGCAGTCATATTCCATTTAGAGCCTACATTTTTAAAATAGTGCCACAGAAGATAATATCACGGCAAATTTTTATGATATTGACGTCTTATTTGCCAATTTGTGGCCGTGATGTCTTATCATCAGGATATGTTGCAACAGAAGAATCTGACTTTTAAAATTCAAAGGCAACTTAAATCGGAAAAGCATTTCAATCAATGGTGACCTTAAATGGATTGACTGTAAGCATAATTTTAAACAAAAATAACAACGAGAATTGACAGGAAATTATTGGGGTGAGCGAGCTTGGAATTGACAGAGCCATAATGCATAACCTGTGATGTCATGACAATAACCATAACTTGTTCAACGTCAATGACGGGGAATTTGTTTGATACCATTATTATAGGATTAACATACATGTATAAAGAGTGGCAGTATTGATCAATCAAGGTGTAAGCACTGGAAATTAATGGAGACCGTTGTTAGCCACCTTTATAATTGCAGCGTTATTGCATCTGGACCATTTTTTAATCGGTCAGTGTAAAACGCAGACTGCAGACCGGGGGTAAAATGCAGACTGAGGGTAAAATGCAGACTGCAGACTGCAGACCAGGGGTAAAATGCAGACTGAGGGTAAAATAAAATATTAATAACCCTAACCCTAACCCTAACCCTAACACTAGTCTGCAGTCTGCATTTTACCCTCAGTCTGCATTTTACCCCCGGTCTGCAGTCTGCGTTTTACACTGACCGATTTTCTATTTTTTAATATAAATTTGTGTTTCGTACATGTATCTAACGACTTACAGTGTACAACTGACCTCTTTGAAGTCAATGTGACAGACTTTATCCCGCACTCCTCAGCATCTTTTGTTGTCCCTTTCTTCTTCATTCGTGTTTTTCTACGAGTTGTTTTCTTGGCTGTAGTCTGATTGTCTTTCTTGCGCTTTCCACGACTTGAGCTTATTTGGTCTTCGGCAGAATTTGGCGTTGAACATTTCCTTTTTCGGCTAGCTGGCATTTTTCAAAGTAAAGGAAGAAACAGATTATGCTCTTGTATTGAAATGAGAAGATTAGACGTTAAAGTAAGTTTAGAAATGTGAGGACATTCAAGTTTATAATCTGAAGCATGTGCGTCTTTGCCGCCATCTTGGATTTCAATCACGCACCATTCCTCCTCCTTTTGATAAACGGATAACACGTCATGTAAATTGGATAGAGCGTCCCGACAATGTTTCAGGGAGCATCGACCAGCTCAAAAACATTTTTCACATAAGTTGCTCGCTTATAGAGATTAATAAATAACGACATATATCATTGTAATGAAGACTTAGTTAGATAAAACGAATTTATCAGGTCAGCAATAACGTTAAAGTTAACAAAAACGCAACGGCGGGACTATATGTCAACAGTAACAACAAAGCAGTTCATGCTTGTTCGTAAATCATTGGTCTTGACCAATTATTGACCGCAATATTCAATATTCAATTTTAAAATGACCACAATGATGCCTTTTAGTCATTGTTTAGTAACAAAGTGCCGTTTATGCTAATCTCGCGAGTTATTTGTGTAAATGTCTTGATATGGATCAACAGAACAGTTAAAAAATATGATTTTGTAAACGTTTCAATAGTAATAAACTCATTCTTTCTTGATTATTGACGTAGGGGAGTCATTAATGTTCGCGTCACTTTAATTTCGCGATTTTTTTAAATCGCGAAATTCGCGAAATTAACGTGTCGCGAAAATTTCATGTAATAAGGTACAGCGAATAGTTGTTTTTTAAAACAATAATATATTGCGGATATTTTAACTGGCCATTACCAGCCTTCATCAGGATTATTGAGAATTTAAACGGATTCAAGATTTCAACAGTGAAGATATTTATTGGGGCGTATCTTCAAATCAAAATTTGAGACAAACTTTGATTCTTTCATACTTCACCAAAACTATGATTATGGCTCACATGTTTTTTTTTCTCATACTGGTTAAAAAAAACTTAACTGTTTTCTATTTCCCGAGAACCACAGAACGTGAATGGCGTCGCCATTGATACTAAATTGATGAGACCAAGCTATGCGTCGAGGCCTGAGCTCAGTTGCAACTGCTTCAGTTGCTGAACATTCTCTTTAATTCTTTCTACCGCAGTTCATGTGAATTTATTTTCATAAACACATTATCATATTCATCATTCCTCGCGTATAACAGATAGAACTCACATTTGATGAAGTCCTCATCAAGCCTTGTAGCTCAGTGGTAGAACGTAAAGTTGCACTAGGATCACAAAGGTCATCGGTTCGAATTCCGTCAAACAGCGCATTCCTCATGATGCATGTAAGAGGTGGAAGTTGCTGTCAACATAGAACAACTTACAATTAATGTGCGTTTTACGTAATACGTTTAACGGCGAGAATTACCATTGGTTGCTTTATAGCTTTTAACCAGATAAAACCAGCTGTCGACGGGCCAATTTTTATTCCTCTGTAAACAGGAAAAAAATTTCGGTGAGGTTATCTTTATAGAGACTACAAACTTTTCTAATCGGCCTAAAACAGCAAAGGAAGAAAGGTACTTGTTTATTTCCATAAAAGTGTTAAAAGTTAATTCATGTCCTTTAATAACTAGTAAGAAAGAGTTCATTTCCTTGGGCTTTTAAAAACAAACAAGACGTAACATTTACAATTAACACGCAACCTAAAAAAATATTCACACGAAAACTTAGAGTTGGTGCACCGACTAACTGCCATTTCTTTTTCTTTTTTCGATCGAACCAAGCATTTGGAGAGCTTTGTCCTTCTTCCGAAAAGGTATGTTGGCGTTAATAGGTCAAAACAATATTTCGAGGGAAAACAGATCAATTTTGAAAACTCTCAGAGATGTCAAATCATGTCTGCTTAATTTGTTTAATACCGTTTAACTAATTAAGGACAGTAAAGTACATGCATTGAGTCATTTTCTAAACCCTTGAAACAAAGTAGTCAGTGACTATTATAACAAAACAGACAAAGGATAACAAAAGATTTAGGCTATGGTAAAGGGTGTTACTCCGTTACATAGACTATTTAAAATGCCTTTAATTCGTCGATAAGCTCTTCTCGTAAAATTTAATTGTGACATGCACACTTCTCTATGCCTCTCGCTGTGGGCAACAAAATCATCCATAGGTATCCTAATTTACTATAAGCTCCTCGGTAAATTGTCGGGTATGTAATACTTTCTGTTAATTTCTCGGCAAATAGAAAATACACGCCGCTTTCTTTTACGGAAAGTCCTCCTAAATTTGCATGAAACTTTTCCGCATGACGATAACTTTATTAGCAAACTGAAGGCCAGGATCAAAATTGTGCCTGAATGCGTCTCTTTTTCTCTCGTTATATATATATGCAGGTATAAACATAATCTGAGTTGCTAGTTTATTTGTTATGTATTCCAAAATATGGAGGGAATATCTATATGGACACGCGTACGCTCTCTTTCTCTCGCTTTTCTTTCCCTCCCTTTTTCTTTCTCTTTGTAAAGATCATCTGGGTTTTTGTAACTTTCCTTTTAGATTTTCGCCATATTGAGTCATAAAGTTTTTACATGCATTCTACTTTGCGTCATTGTTTGCAAATTTTCCCGTTTACTCCTTTACAAACTGAAAAATGAAGTGACACATGTCAGCTATCACTATCTCTGGATAAAAAGATCATAGACCAATATCACGCTAGCATGGCACAAAAATATATTTAGTTTATTGGGGAAAAGAGCCCAGCATCAAATTCAGCATATCGATATTAGTAAAACTACAAAGTTTTGTAAAGATTGCTAGCAAACTGACGAAGATATGAAATTTTAAAACTGAGCATTTTTACAAAGAAATGTATGGTGGACGGGCACAGATTGCCCGTCCAGCCTCGTTTTCGTGTTTTCCCCATGCATTTCTTTGTCTTCTTTGTAAAAATTAGGCCAGAGTTCTAAGTTTCAAAAGTTCATATCTCCGTCAGTGTACGAGCAATCTTTACGAAACTTTACAGTTTTACTAATATTGATGTGCTGAATTTGATACTGGACTCTTTTCCCTATGAAATTAAATATATTTTCATGCCATGCAAGCGTGATATTGTGAGCTATTTTTATGGGGAAGTTGAGAGAATAAAAAAACGACAAATGTACAGTCACACTCACTTGGAACAAACGCCAAGTTTTTTCATGTTAGATTGTTAAGTCATATTGAGCGAGTCATATTTCACATGCTCTCCGGTTTCTTTCTCTTTGGATTAAAAAAATATAACGGTTTTACAAAATTGGGAAAATGAAGCTGACGCATGCGCAAATAACTCTTCAAGTTTTTCTCTCGCTCTGTGTAAGGCTAATCTGGGATTGTTTTAAAATTTCTTTCTTGGTTATATTAATTTCGCAATTGAGCTGGAAATAGTTTTTACCCGGATAGCAGCTCTCTTTATTTCTGAGGGATGACAAACAGAATACTAACTGAATTTTTTTTATTTTACAGCATCTGGATCCAGCTGGTTCAAGCCACGTGCAACTCATTCTTGGTAAGTTTTGTGAAAGTTGTCATACAATTGTTCATCATAAGAAAACAGTTTCGTGCGTGGCATATTAAATAACTGAAACGGCTCAGATTTAAACCAGAAAAGCTGTAGAAGACAATTGTAGCACCCCTGTCGTCGGAAATTTTCGAGAAACACTCTAAAAGGTTCCCCTGTTTGATGGGCATACCTCAAATGAATTTTTACCCCTAAGATGTACCAATTTTAAAACGATACATGTCATATTCTGTCATATTTTTTGGCTGAAAACCCTAAAAGGTACCGCGATAATTCTAACGGTGGTCATTTTAGATTTTAGTACCTTAAGCGGTACCAATCTACAAATTTTAACCCCTAAAAGGTACGACGAGCACCCTCGTCATTTTTATATGGGAGTCCCCACCCGCTCCGGGTTTCGTTTCCGGTCACGAGCGCTGAGCGCTTATTTGAAGGGTTATGTCTGCGGAGGAGGAGGCTATACTGAACGATCTTTATGTAAGTTATAACACATTTCAAAAACACGACACAATGTTTGAGTTTGGAAAACATGTTTGGGATACTTCAGTATCCATCATCAGTTCAGGATGTTTACAAAATTTGTAACTGTATATATAAAGTTAATAACAAAGAAATGTTGATTATAAATCATTGATTGATTGTAAGTCATTTGTATATATGTTGGATTTAAAGTTAATTTCATCTTAAACAAAGACATGTCTTTATAAAAATGCAAAAAATATAGTAAACCAGACAAATTGGAAACAAAAAAAATGGAATCGGTCGTTTTCAATGTTGCAAAGTTTACAAACATTTGTATAGCTGCTTTTTTCATACTATCTGTTAAACGTTTTAAAAATATAATGTATTCAACGAGTGTTCTTACATCCTCAAAGAGCTTTGCGCTCATTTGAAGGGTTTTTAATATCTGTGAAAGAGGAGGCTATATAGCGATGTTTATTTGCGTCATTTGTATACATCTTGGATTTAAAGTTTACCTCATTCTAAACAAAAACATGTTATTGCAAAGATGCAAAAAATATAGTTAATAAGACAAATTAGAAACAAAAAGAATCTGATGAAATCGGTCATTTTCAAAGTTGCAAAGTTTACAGCCATTTGTATAGAATGGGATGGGATTGAATTGGATTGTAATGTGTTGCATTATAATGTTACTCGGTTACTCGCAAGGAAAAGCATTGGCAGTTCAATATAAACAAAATTCGCTGTTGATATATTTTATCATCTTATTTGCAGACTTTTCCTTCAGCTGAAATGCATCTACTGGTTTTTCTGGTGGTTGTATTATTCGCCGCTCCGTGCGCTGGTATGTACACTGTACTTGCATATTTTTCGATCAAGTCTTTTTTTTTTTTTTCAATCGTACCTTTAAATGTTCATAAATAAATGAAAAAAAAAAATAGATAAATAAATCATGTCGGAAAAATGCATACGCTGAGGGCAGTGCAAGCCCAGGAAAATACGCCCTATACACATCACAATTGCTGTACGCTTTTGATCTGATTGGTTGATTCAATAACACGCGAACTCTGAATTTGCAAATCTCGACCAACAGTTTCTTGTTTCACTGTCGCAATTATCATAGCGGTGGGGGTCAAAGGTCATGTTTATGAGTTGTAATTGGGGGATTTCGATTCATTGTATCAGTCAGGGTTTTACTGTTTGCAACTTCAGAGTTCACGTGTTTTTGAAAGGCTCAGTATCCTCTTCCTTTTTAAGCTACCCCTCTAAGGCGGACACCCGTCCAAGGTGGGTTTCAATGGTGGCTGGTCCCGGCCGAGTTTCACTTGTTTGTTTGAATGCAGGTCATTAGTGTTGGGACAATTACCAAAATACTGGTCAAATAATCTGCTCCCCGTGTGAGCCCAAATGTTTCTACTGGTCAGTTGCTCATATGCATTTCAATACCTTTTGTGTTTTGTGCACGGTCAAGGCAAACGAACACAAAAGAAATGAAGAATAAAAACATATAACAAAGGACTGACTGAGTTTCATAACCAGTTAACTATTAACTATGATTTTTTTAGATAAGACGTGTAGAAAAATCAGCATGACATGTTTCATGTTTCATTTTTACTTTAAAATGTTTTCTGTGGCACGGTTCATTATGCTAATCAAGGTGGCTCTAACCGCGTTTGAGTTTTGGATGAAATCACAGCATGATCATTATAACAAAAAGCCTCCTAAGCACTACTTGCCTATGATGCTGTTAGATTATAGCGATTTTGCAAAATGAAGTTAGAATTTATTTTAGGTCATGGCCGTTTTTTAAGCTATTTTTGAGCGTTTTTTTCTTTTTCTTTTTTTTGGTATTTTATTTATTTTTTGTCTATATTACATTTATAAGAAAACTTACACTTTAACACATTTACACTATCTAAGTAAATGAAAGAGAAAGAAACAAAAAAAAAATAAAATAAAATTTTCTTGGTAACTGTTGATAACAGAGAACCGACAAATGTGAAAAAGGCAAAAGTGGTTCACGGATCAATTATGGAAAAAGCCGGTTTTTTACTCGGATAGTGCTAATTTTGATTTTCTTAATCAGTGATGGGTTCCGGTAATTCTATTTTTTGACAAACACCTGGATTTAAAACATTAGAAAAATGTTAGTAATATTCAAAAGTCACAGTGATAAGAGAAATGTGAAGAACCTATTACATAAGTGGGAAAAAGTACCACTTTTTCCAAGTTTCAACCAGAATGATCAAAACCTGGGAAAAGAGTAATTTTTATATTTATGTTGTTCTGTCAAACATGTTCTACACGAAAACTTGTCTGATTTTTATGTCTTTTTCTGTTTGTAAATTAGGATTTTTGTGATATAGAACGCCAAAGACACTCTAAGGGTGCGTTCCTTTATTTTTGTCAATGAAGTTTTCCGTGACTTCGCCGTCGTGGTTGCTAAAGCTCCTTAATGACTTGCTGACTGCGGACTATGAAATGTGTACTATCACGATGGTCCGAAATGGGTGTTTTTCCTCCCACTTGGTTTATTAGAGACACGTAAAATTTGATAGAATCTCCGAATGGAACGAAACTTGGCAGGAATATAGACTGGAAAAATCCACATGCGACAGTGGTAGTTTTACACTTTTGATTGACAGCATGACGTCATAAATGATGCTGTAACTTAGGTATATAGGTATTTTTACCTCTGATGTCTTGATGGCGTCAGAGGTAAAAATACCTATATAGTCCCAAATTAAAAAAAACTACAAATTTGATCCAGTATGTCATCCACTTTGTTTCCTTTAATTTTCATTCATCGTATTCAACTGTAAATACCCCTAAAGTTTGACTATATAAGGTAATAAAACAATTAAATTCTTAAAATTCCTTCTTTAATCGTGACTCACTTTATTACTTGTAACTTTGTCCGGTTTTACATGTAATGGATTTTGATAGGGTTTTCACTGAAAAGCTTCTCTTTGACTGATACAGAACACGTCTATGTAGTTTTTGCAATGATTTTACTTAATTGACGTTCTAAATTTTGGTGCCAAATTTGGAAGCCATTTATGACGTCACAATGTCAATCAAAACTGTAAAAGTTCCACCAATAAATGTGAAATTATTCCAACAATTGTCCTGCCAAGTTTCATTTCATTTGGATTATTTCTCATGTTTCTATGAACTATGTGGGAGGGGAAAACACCCATTTGTGACCATCGTGTATATGGCCAGCAAGTCCGTGGACCTTTATAGTGGACGACCGGACTACAGGCTCTGAAATGTGGAACGTGAACTGTAAAATCTCGCTGCTTAAAGGATTGGTTCCCACCAGCGACATAACGATCATAATCATAATCATAACGTTGTTATGATCTAGTGGAAACACATAGGTACAAGCAGTCGACTTTAAATTCTTTTCTCGTTTGTTTTGAACACGGTGCTTTAAAAATGACTGCTATACAAACCTACCCATTAATTGCAGCAATGATCGGCTTTCTGTCATCAACTACACTGATTTAATCAGGAGTTATTTCGCCATCGCATTATCATAAAACACTGTGTATTAAAGTCTGTCAAA
This sequence comes from Cladopsammia gracilis, assembly GCA_022457155.1. NCBI lineage: Eukaryota > Metazoa > Cnidaria > Anthozoa > Scleractinia > Dendrophylliidae > Cladopsammia > Cladopsammia gracilis. The sequence goes on from JAJGOT010000016.1 coordinate 1,134,587, forward strand.
GATTCATTGTATAATATCGGGAATCTTTCCACGAGGCTTGCAAGACGCTCATCAAAATTCGACGCCATATTGGAATAGCATGAACTGCAAATTACTGGAACTAGTGTAATATTCTACCCTGGGTATTGTTATTAATGACATGGTAATAAGATATGGAGAATCGCTCTCGCCTGGGACAAGCCCAAGACCAGGCGAAGATGGGAGTTGAGAGGATCAAGCCCTACTTACTCGATTGGGTGGGAGGGTTGGTTGCCAAACTCTTCCCTTTTGCGGTCTCGAGAAGAGTGATGGGGTGGGGCACGTGTAACTTCTTTTATAGTCTCATTAACATAATTCCCAGGGTATTAATTACCAATGCAAATTGAGTTTGCATAGGACGTTCATTAGCCAAAATGCAATGAATGAACATACGTCGTTATGATTACGACTATAAGCGCTAGAATTACATTCCCACTTCGACATAAGCATAATCGCAGACATAATCATGATCATAATCATAAGAAAATACCCGATCATTTTCTTATGATTATGATTATGTCGATCCTAAGCGTCTTTATGATTATGTTTTTCGGCGTTCCCACTACGACATAAGCGACATACTTATGATTATGATGATTATGGTTATGATTGTTATGTCGCTAGTGGGAACCAAGCCTTATGAAGCCAACTAAATGCTAACTTACTACTACTCCTAATAATATATAATATTATCAGTATATAAGTAAACACTTAAAGAGGTACAATACTAAAAATATATGGGTACAATGAATACTATGTAAAACAAATGTGGCTATACCATATGTTGACCACCACTAAATCATATGAATTTGTTCATTACCGTACCCAAATTCGCAATTAGCCAATCAGACGCCTAGTCTGATATCCTACGATATCCGAGATACCACGCAGCTCTCAACAACCTCTAATTTTATTGGACCTGTGTATCATGCAGCTCTATTGTTTTCAGGGCTGGGGTCCATTGTTGTGTTGTTTGTTCTATTGTTTTCTCAGTAAATCAGAGAAGACCTTGTACGATATCAAGTCACTGACCTGATATCGCACGATTTTATGGTGCAAAGTTTGAAAATGCAACCATTAACGTCAACTTGATCTCTGGTTCCAAAAGTTCCTCCAACTGAACGTTTGAACTCATTCTTGAAGCGAGTATTTGAAGACACTATTCAAAGTCATTTGAATATACTTTATTATGCATGCAAGCCAGTAGTCTCGTGCAAATGGATATGGAATCCCCTCGGGGCGCTCTCATTGGTGTAACGAGTATATATTAACCGCTCCCTGCTTAATTTGGCATCTTTTGACGGAAAACCACGCAGTGGAAAGCTCGCGACCCACCCTCCCTTCCCGAGTGATCTGTGTTCGGAGCTTCCATACAATGGAGCGCAGTTTTTTCCCCTTATGCGTTTGGCGGTTCGCCAAACAAAATGTTTGCCCTTAGCTGCAATACGGCCGCGTGTCCTCCCCGCAGCCGGGGCAAAAAACTGCACTCCACCAGCGACACACCGTGTCGTTTCCTGACTACGCCGGAGTGTCACTCCCTATATCTTAATCCAACAACAATGGCGGAAGGAATAATATAGTACTATTTATGTGTTCGTTCCCTCGAGATAAGACTTGTAAAATGATTCCTTCGGCATACACTGTAATTTTCTCGTTTTCAAATGTTGATAATAGTTTTTTGCAGAGAAGGGTTTTACACATATTTTGCTACCACGATTTCTCACTTTGCTCGCTGTATAAAAGGTACGATTAGGTATAAATATTGATACCTGAATATAGGTCCTTTCGATACCTTTTGGATACCTTTCGATATTGTACGCGTGATACCTCAATTGAATATTTCTGTTTTATCTGTTTTAGTCATTTATATTATATATTTGGATTATATTTTAGGATTTGAAAGAAGACAATATAATGCACCACTTATTTGGCCCATTATTGGAGATCTTTTTATTTTCTTAGGCAATGAATGGCAGCAATATGTGTATCCAGGCCCCTTTTCATAGTCATTGTAAAATCTTCCAAATGCATCATGAAAAATAGCATGTTTAATTAAAAATTGGTATTTGGTGTTTATAGTACAAGAACCTGGTCCTATTAATCCAATGTCAGAGTGTTTTTCTAATATTTGGTTAAATGATATTGGCTCATTCAAATAGTTTACATACAAAAATTGATATATTAAAGCCGATTTTAATATTTCATCTTTAGTATTAGGATGTAGGTATTTTTGGGTTGTGAAAAATTTATTACAAAAATTAATTGCTTGCTCCAAATTCGACATGTATATTTATTGATTACATTAAATGTAGCTTTTATATATAAAAATATGGTGTATGTTTTTCCTATGTGATTAAAACTCTTCAAAAAGTGCACTGATATGACAATTATAAGGTGCAAATGTAATATCATGATCAAATGATATCAATTTGATTTGTATGTCTGCATCTTCCCTGAAATTGATAACTGATGTTGATATATTGAAAGTGTATAAAATTTTATTTGATGTTTTTTCCCAATTCTGCGGAGCGAACGAAGTGTTATGAATTAATATAAACATTTTTTCATATCCTTCAGGCGGTTTATCGTCCAATATCATCAGCCATAATTTTATAAGTTTCAAATTGATTAATGCAATAAAAGATAATGAACCGTTGAATATGATATCATAACTGTTCTTATTTTTCATATAATTGCCTAAAAATATGAATTTTTGTAACTGTTTGGGTTTTGGTAAACCAATTAGGTTTCTACCATTCATATCAATATCGGTCTCCATAACCATTTTTCCGCCCCCAATTACATAAACAGTATCAAATACATCTGGATCGACACTCGAGACATGACCTTGAACGCCATAAACGATCAGATGTGCTTTCTTTGTATTCCCTTTTGATATACTTCCATGAAGATCTATCATAATATATTCAGGTGGAGATACCTGATACTTATGTAAATGAACAATGCTTTTTGTATATCCTTCAGTGTTGAATATCTTTGTAGTTTGCTGTCCGATATTAAGAACTGATGAGACAACATTGACAGATGTCGAACTAATGTGAGCTTTATCTGGAACGAAAAACTCGATCACCATAGTGTACTCACCTTGAGGAAGTTTGTATGCATTAAAACCTATCCTTGACCTGAACTCATCGTTATTGTCTGTCGTAAGAGTCATATCATAGGCTTTCTTATTGATTTTGTGTGGACTGGATACAAAATTGATAATACCATTAACAACAATATTACTCTCCGACGAGCTCTCGTTCACATCTTCCATCAGGTATCTGAAAACGTCTTTTTCTGCAGTAGAGGAAGTTATGTGTGACTTGTTCACATAACTCTTATAATCGTCTGTTATTCGTGTATACATGTTTGTATTAGAATCATTGAGTTCGGCGTTGAAGAATGAAACATTTACGGCAGCGCCATTCTCATTTGGTTTAGGTGTTGCTAAATTAGTAATTTTATAACTTTGCATATCAAGATCGCTGGTAATCGTTTTGTCTAATTTTTCGTTTAAATGTGTATCAACATAACCTTTATTCACAGCCATATCGCTTACAGTTGGGGTTTGAACATTATATATTACGTGGTTGTTCATATCAATTGAATTCCCCATAGGAAGCATTTCTTTCCGACTCAGAAAAATGTTTTTAGCATCGTCATAACTGATTAAATTCAAATAGTTGGCTCCCAAATCTTTATATGTCTGTTGCTTACTGTTTTTAATATTGTACATCTCCTTCAAATCAATATCTTTGGTCACTTCATGCGTTGATGCAGACGTATTGAGATGGAATTTCTTCAGAGTTATCATATTCACCGCAGAAAGATCATTGTCTTCATCCGTATCCATATTTGTGATCAGTTTTCGATCCATATCAATTTCTCCAGGTAGAATTAATTTATTTCCTCGCAGATCCAAATCTGCAGTCATATGAGTTGTTCCATCTAACTTTAAATAATGCGTGTCTCCATACTCTTTATTAACAGCATCTTTTTCTGAAATTGGTGTTTTTAAATTTTTTATATTATTGTTTTTCATATCAAGATTACCTGTAACTAACGGCAGATGTTTGCTAACGAAAGTATTTCTAACAAATTTAAAATCAACTACATTATCCAAGCCAGTAACTTGTCCTATATTTACTAATTGTTTACCTTGCATGTCGTAATCACCGTCCTCTGTTAATTTGAACCCTACTCCGGGCAACCCACGTTGCGGTGTTGCCGTTGATGTTGACGATGGTAAAATTCCATTTGAGTAACTCATATATAATTGAGTTATATTATATTTTTTCATTGAAATTCTTGGTTGTGAATTTCCGTGGCTTATCAATATATACGAAGCAAAATGGTTCTTTAGTTGCTTTCTCATATAATTCTTTTGGAATACTGTTTTCACGACAAATTAGACTCTCTCATTAGCACTTGGGAATTCGTAAATAGAGAAATGTGAACAGTTCAATCTTATGTCTTTTGGTGTCTTATAGTAGCTTTGACTCAGATAAATCACACTGCAATTTTTGTCTCCCTCGTATAAAATAGTCGACTAATGGTTTTTGGTTTTTATCACATACAAAATCGTCGAATATTACCAATTTCTGACTTTCACTATCAAGATCATTTACAGGAATAATTTCATCATTGCTTGCTTCAATAACATCATAACCAGCTTTATTACTTATTGGTTGGAACATATCCATAAGATTCTGGTACTTGGACTGCTCTAAGTTTTTTGCGTAGAGATAAACTTTATCAAAATACAGCAGATTGTAGATCATATGCATCAAAGTATTTGTTTTTCCCGAACCACTTGGGCCGCAAACCAACATCCGAAATGATCGATCAGGCATGAAATCATATAACTGTTTAAAGTTTGAGACAACATCGTCTTCAACGTCATAATTTGGTATTTTCATTTATATTATGTGGGTATATTATTTAAATATAACATGGTGTATAACACGGTGTACAACACGGTGTACAACACGGTGTACAACACAGTGTAAAACGTTATTTTTTATATATGATTTTCATTTTTATGTAATGTAATAATATAACAATAAATGAGTTTACTTAAGTGGAAAGAACTCGCAAAGAGAAAATCTGAATTAGGTAATAAGATAAATTATGTTCATGATACAATTACAAGACAGGATGTTGGTAAAAAAAACAAGCCAAGATACATTGGCAAGGGTATTCAAACCAGTGACTACAAGATTAGATGATGTTATTGATAGGAATATAGATTTCAGGGTACCTCTGAGAAAAATGCGACTACGTAAGAAAGGTGAGCCAGGTATTGACTATATGCCTGATGTTGATCCATATGAAGAAATGGATGTAGAAGGTCTTATTGATTTTGGTGATTATATGCCGCCACAACACAATAAACAGATTGTTCCAAAACCTCCAACATATGAAGAATCTTTAAAAGATATTTTAGAAGGAAATAAGGAGATTTATGTGGATCCTATGTACTTGAAGCCAAAATATGAAACATTGCCTGAATTCGAATATGATACTGATATAATGAAACAACAAGATGAAGAAAAAGAAAATATTGATAAGAAATATGATGAATTAATGATGCAATACAATCAAAATAAAGAACAAGAACATACTCTTGAGGAAATTGATGAAATGTTAGAAAATCATGATATTGATGATACGATATTAGATGATATGGGAGTTATGACTTATGAAAATGTGTCAAAAATATTGAATCAAGAACAAATAACAGACAAAAAAACTAAAAGTTTTCTTACAAAGATTGTGAAAGATGCTAAAGCAAAAAGGGCGCAATTAAGTGGCCATAAAGCAACTGTTACAAAACGATTTAAGACGGGGGAATATTCAGAAAAGCAAAGAGATGAATACAATAAAAGAATAGATGACGGGAGAATGATTTTAAATGAATACATAAACCACTATGAGAAAAAATTGAAAACAAAAAAAGGTTCCGGGATCAAAGGCCGAGGAAGAAAACAGATGGGTGGAAATATTGTATTTTATAATGATGTAAAGCAGCTTGTTAAAAAATTGGAATTGATTATTGGTGAAAGATTGGCAGGGAATACAAGCCTTGAGATGCGAAATATGGGAGCAGCTATCCTGGATATTTTACTAAAGGCTGCAGAAATAAATAGACCACAATATAATAAATTGTATAATAAGTACTTCAAAATATAATTTATGTAACGGTATTATATATGGATCGAGAGATAGTTTTATCATCTTATAGTGTAAAAAATCAATGGAATAATAAACCAGAGGATTTTATAACAAATTTTAACAGGCCTATAATATTGGATCGCAATTCTCAATATGTGGTCGGCCTTAACCGAATCGTTAACATGTCTTTTACATGGTTTAATGTAAATTCATCTTATGGAAATCAATTAATCAGATATAGCTCCGATAGTGGTTCAACATTTAACAACATCACCTTTCCAGCCGGAGTATGTTATTATACAGACTTCAATACATATATCAAGAACATAACGAAGACTGGTGATACGTATCCGATAACTCTTGAATTCGATAATACAACATTTAGGGTCACGGTTACATTAGCTCAGAATTATCGGCTTGATTTGACACATTCCAATTTTAATGATCTAATCGGTTTCGATAAAATAGTATTAACAAGTGGGACAAACATTGGACCAAGGGTTCCAAATCTATCTCAAGATACAGATGTCCTCAATGTTCATTGTGATCTGATTAATGCTAGCCTGGTGGATGGTCAAGATACCGACATCATTTATTCCTTCTCAACCAGTGTTCTCCAACCTAGTTATTCATTCACCTTAGAACCCCAGAGAGTCACCTACAATCCTGTGAATAAGATTACGATTTCTAGTATAAGGATTTATATAACCGATGGAAAAAGAAGATTAGTTAACCTGAATGGAGCAGATACATCTTTCTCACTAATTCTGAAAAGTATAGAATAATATAACATATTAGTATAATGAAACCATATGAATTCAAGAGGTTTTACCATCCTAAACTAGGTAAATTTGTATATCAACATAAAGGTTCTGGGCTTATCGTTGATAATATTTTCAAACCATTAAAGAGTGTGGCATCAACTGTTTTTAAGAAATTTGCTAAGCCAATAGCAAAGAAGGCACTAGAATCGGGGATATCGCATGCAGGTGAGCGACTGGGTAAGGCGGTATCACAAAAGTCAGGAGACCTAATAATGAAAAGATTGGCAAATTTGAGAAAAGGAGCTACAAGACAAACGGCAAATGTTCCATCCTCACCCATTAAACAGCAACAGCAAGATGAAAGTACTGATATGATACTCAATAGATTGATATCTGGATCTGGTATAAAAAGAAGGCGTAGAGTAAGAGTAGTATAGAATCAATAAAATGATTGGGAACATTGGCATGGTATATAATTGCAAAATTATCTAACATAATAATATATATGTCTTTTAGAACAAGTGAATTTCTACAAAGATATGAGTTGGTACGATTCCAACTTGATGATGTAATCAGAGCCCCAGCTAACAATCAACACCAAGACAAAAATGGGTATAAATTTACAATGAATGATCGATCGAGCTTTTTCGATTGGTACAATGCTTATTTTGAGGTCCAGCTCCAGGTACAAAAATTGGCTGATGGTACAGCCTATGGTGCAGATCGTATAACAGTTATTAATGGAGCCCATAGTTTGATTAGTCACATGATGATAAAATCAGCAGGAAAGATCGTGTATGATACTGATAATCTCCATAAAGTGACTTATGTCAAGAACCTGCTTGAATATAGTGACGATTTTGCTCGTAGTGTTGCTAAAAACTCTTTATGGTATTTGGACACAGATGACACTACAGCCAATACTAATACAGGGTTTGAGTCAAGACGTCTTTTAACGACAGGTAACCATGATGTCAATGTAGTCATACCTCTTAATCGTTACAGTTTCTTCGAAGAGCTAGAGGGTCGAATGTTAGTCCCAATGCAACTTCAGTTTAATATACAGTTGCAGAATGACAATGAATTAATATTTAAGGCAGGTGCAGCAGATGACGGACGAGTTGTTATTGATAGATTACTACTTTGGGTACCAAAATTGACACCTAAGGACAGTCTATATGATAAGTTTGTTAGTTCTTTTTTGAAAGATGATAAATGGACATATCTGAGAGAAATGTATGAGGTGTCCGCACCAACACATAGTAGTGGATTCTTCCAAATCTCATCCAGTATTGATAATGTTAAGGCTATATTTGTATATCTACAAAGAGCTAAAACAAACAATGCAGAGGCGAATCCGTACCTGTTTGACACTTTTAAAGTAAATTCAGGTGATAATGCTTGCAGTCTTACAACATGCAGATTGGAATACGGCAATGGAGTATTCTACCCAGAGACTGAATACGATTCAGAATCAAAAGTAAGGATCTTCAATGATTTAATGTCCTATGGTATGAGAAAGAATGATTACAACAGCGGTACACAGCTTAACCTATCGAATTACAATGGTCTCTATCCACTAATCTATTTCGATCTATCATATCAAACAGAGAAAGTAACAAGAGACCCAAAGCAGTTGATCTTCAGGTATAAACTGAACGACAATAGTGCTGGAAATAGTCCTTTCAGCATACATGCTATAGTCCTATATGAAGAGACAGTTGTCATTGACAAAGTGGGAAATGAATTGGTTATAGTGTAAAAAGTAATAAATTACTAATCAAATAATATCATTATTTCATATATGTTTTATAACCAGAAAAATTATATAACATATATTATATACAACAAATGACTCAACTTTATGAGATTAATGTGAAATTGTCTGACAATCAAAAGAAAAATCTTAGCAATGCTTTCCATAAAAGGGAAACGATTGTTCTCAGGCTTTCAAAGGACTCTCTTCGTGGTAATGATACTCTACATGTCCCGGCGATGGTGAAAAAAAGGTTGGAGAAGAATCGGAATTTGGGGAAGGGTATGGACATTAAGCTTGTGAAAACCAATATTAGAAAACAAGTCGGTGGAAGTTTGTTAACTACCATTCTAACCCTTGGACGTGCAGCTTTACCAACTATTGGTAAAACCCTTGGTCTTTCAGCTCTTGCTGGTTTGGCTTCAGAAGGTGCTTCTCAAGTGGTTAAAGCAATATCTGGAAGAGGTGTACAGTAGGGTGGTTTTCTTATACCCCAAGATAAAATTAATAAGCTGATAGCATATAAGCATCTTTTAACGACGAAACAAAAACAGGATATATTGAATGCTCTTCAGTCAGGTTCAGGTGTTCATGTAAAACCCACAAAAACACAATCAGGTGGATTCCTTGGAACTCTGTTGGCAAGTATTGGTGTCCCACTTCTTCTAAATGCAATAACTGGAAGCGGTGCTCCTCGAATTGGAAATAGTAAGAAAAAGGGTACGGGAGCTCCAAGAATTGGTGTATATAGACCACCTCCATTTATAGGTACATGGGATAATCCAATTGGTATGGGGATAAAAAAAACGCTCCAAAGAAAAAGACAACAAAAAGAGGCGAAGGCTTGCTATTAGGGAAAAACAGCCCATTCAATGGCATCCCACTACTAGGGGCAATACTGTAAAACCGAAATTCCACAAAGACATCCCGTTAAGTAATCATGATCTAATAAAATGATGCAGATATTTAAACATCCCAATCAGTGATGTTCTGTCAAGGGATGAAAGAGTTCCACATAATCATAGCCAAGCATTATTTATTTACAATCTAGAACCTAGTTATATGGCAGGATCTCATTGGGTTACAACTTATGTAAAAGAAAACGTGATAAACTATTTTGACAGTTTGGTATGCCTCCATTTCAAGAGATCGTAAATCATGCGAAAAGAAGGAATATGACACTGCTTCACCAAAACAACCAAATCCAAAACATAAAAACGTCTACATGTGGCTACTTCTGTTTATACTTTCTGAACGAAATGAATAAGGGGAATTCGTATTATAATTTATTGCAAGTATTTGACATATATGATACAATGAAGAATGAGAGATTCCTCGAACATTATTTTAGAAATATCTAACTTATATATATAAATGGTTAAATCATATTGCGTTAAGGAAAAACGACAGACGGAATCAGTACCTGGTTCTGAACGATATGTAAGAACTAAAAATAATCGTCTTATGTTAAAATCTCAATGTAGTGAATGTGGGGCTACTAAAACTCGTTTTGTTAAAAAACAGGGAAACTAATTAGCCCGTCTCAGGGGGCGGGCTTAGGAGAATTAGCAATGGAAGGATTAACAATGCGTGCTATACCTTGGTTAGGTAAAAAAGCTGTTGAAATGAGCCGATATGGATTAAGTGAATTAATGAGAAATAAAAATATGCAGAAAAAAGCAGTGAATTTTGCATTGGAAAAATCCAAACCATTTTTGCAAAAGACTACTTCAGATATGCTAAATCAATTATCAACTAAAGTTAGACCCATTATTAAATATAAAACAGATAGACCTGATTTAGATGGAGGAAATATTGATATTCATAAAATGATTGGTAAATTACCAAAACCCAAAAGAGGATTTACTTTACCTGGTCATCGTTATACAGGACCATATAATCCTATTGATAAACAATTAAAATATGACCCAACAACTGGCCAAATATTAGAAATATATGACCAACCTACAGGAAGAACGGATGCCATTGCTATGCAGCATGATGTTGATTATAGTGTTTGTAAAGACGACAGAAAGTGCAAGAATAGAGCAGACAGAAAAATGGTCAAAGCTTTAGATGAAGTACCATATGATGAGAGACAATGGGGTCATTGGTTGGCTAGAAACACGATTGATATAAAACAGAAATTAGGCCTTGGTGTTAAACAAAAAAGGAAGCCAAAAAACGGAAAGCGGCGTTGAGTAAAAATGATTGGGCTCAACAATTAGCCGATGAATTACATAAGCCAATCAAAGAGGGTGGTAAAGGGTTTTTTCGTGAGCCGTGAAAGGCCCCTTTTTTTTCCCGTGAATTGTGAAATAGCTTTTTTTTTCTCGTGAAACGTGATTTGGTTACACTCCCGTAAACCGTGAATCGACTTTTTTTCATGAGCACTGCAAAATGACTGTTGTTTTTTTTTCTCGTGAAATGCTACTGTAAACCGTGATTCTTTCTTCCTCCCAAAAAATTATCCAGTAAGCGTTTAACTAGGCCTGTGGTAAATTGCGTGACGATTGCATGACCGTGACTGATCGTCATTCTGGACCCCAGGTCACTCTACAAGGTTAGGTAATTTACACAACATCAGCAAAACAAAGAACTCAGCTTTCTTTTTACATCAGGAAGAACGAGGAGTGGACGGTCGGTGAAGACAACAAACAAAGCTGTACTAAGGATGTAATTTAATTAGCAAATATAAGGAATGTTTTTTTTCCCGTGAAATAGCCATTTTATTCTCCGTGAAACGTGAAATGACAATTTTATTTTTCGTGAAACGTGATCTAGACCCCCCCTTTACCACCCTCATCAAACGAAAATTCAGAACTAGAAGAGTTATTGTCAATGGAATAGATGATATCTGGAGCGCTGACCTTGTAGAAATGCAGAAGTTTTCAAAATGGAATAAAGGTTATAGATATTTGTTAAACATCATTGATGTGTTTTCAAAATTTGCTTGGAGCATTCCCATTAAAAATAAAACCGGTAATACAATTACTGAATCATTTGATGATGTTATTATAAAATCCAAACGGAAACCTAAATTTATTTGGGTAGACCAAGGGTCCGAATTCTATAATAAAACTTTCAAAGACTGGCTAAAGAAAAATAATATTAAGATGTATTCTACTTTCAATGAAGGTAAAGCTGTTGTTATTGAGAGATTCAACAGAACATTGAAATCTAAGATGTGGAAACAATTCACAGCCAAAAATACAACACAATATTTAGACACGTTACCAAAACTATTAAATGAATACAACAGTACAAAACATTCAAGCATAAAGATGACACCTACAGAAGCCAGTAAAAAGAGCAATGAAGGAACTGTGTACTTTAATCTATATGGTGATATAGAGCAAGTAACATCTAAACCGAAATTTAAGGTTGGTGACAAGGTTAGAATTTCAAAGTATAAACGGAATGTGTTCGACAAGGGTTATACACCAAACTGGACTGAAGAAGTGTTTACAGTCGATAAGATACAATACACTAATCCTATAACTTACAAATTAAAAGATCTCAATGATGAATCAATAGAAGGATCTTTCTATCAACAGGAGTTATTGAAAGCTAAACAAGATATTTTTCGTATTGATAAGGTCATCAAACGAGATTATAAAAAGAAACAAGCTTTGGTATCATGGTCTGGTTATCCAAAAGAGTTCAATTCATGGGTACCTCTAAAGGACGTTAAAAATATATAATGTTTATATATATCATGAGTGGCATTGAGAAATATATCAAAAAAATAAATTTTCAAATTCAGGAATGTGAAGATGAAATAGACAATCTTCATGATAAAATATATGATAATGAGCGTAGATTGGATCTGTTACAATATAAAAAGAAATTATTGAAACTTTATCATAAAAAAATACATGAAATTGATGAAGATATAACATTGAAACAGTTATTGAATATTATCTGCAATGAGATAGAAAACAATAGATACGATGATGAATGTAATGTGTTGAAACAAACCAAAGTGGATAATGTCAAATATCTCAAGCGTGAAAATAATATTTTTACACCTGTGAATACAACAAGTAATGCAAATTTGATTAATGAGACTTGGCTTTAAAAAAGGTTTAAAGAGATGTTACTATTTACAAGTATCCCAGAAATTTCTAAGATATTTATATCTTTGCATTCGCTATTCATTGGTAGCCAAAAATATTAATGTTTCTGGCTATTATCAACCATATTTAAACGCACTAAAATGACTTAAAAAAATAATCATACTATATAGTAATGGTAAAACAATCAAGGGGAAGACCTAAAAAGTATATAACTGATGAAGAAAAACGTATTATGGGACGTGTTTATTGTAAGAAGTATAATGACAACCCAGAGAATAAATATCATTGTATTGAATGCAATAAATATTTCCATCCTGCAAGTAAATATAAACACAATAAAACTAGAATTCATCAATTGAATTCACAAAAATACAACAACGAATAACACAAGAATATCATAAAAAGATAATAATATGACCAATCATATATGATTATCTCAAATTATTTCCAAAATGATTCCAAAAATAAACGCACTATGAAAAATGACTTAAAGAAATATTATATATAGTTATATATATATATAGAATGAATTTTGAAAAATCCCAACTTATGAAACTTAAGAAGTCAGAACTAATTAAACTGTTAATGAAACAGAATGCTAAACCAGCTCCTAAAATGATAATAGTGGATGACGAAAAACAACGTAGGAGACCAGTGCCTACACCAAGAAAATCTGTTAAACAGATGGTTACGGAATACGAAGACAATATTATTTTACCACCTATTGAGTTCAGAGATAATTACAAACCAATTCCAGCACCAAGAACTAAAAAACAAATGTTGGAAAAACCAATTCCAGCACCAAGAAGTAAGGTCTCAAATGAATTCAATTTCGATGACACTATTTTTGATTCATCATCCAATGACCAACCTCTATTCAAAATAACCGAAATCAGAAATACAGCTAATAAAAAATTCAACGCTTATACTAATGAATTCAAAATTTCTGTACGCAAAAATTTCATAAACAATAAAAATGATGTTTTCAGTGTCTTTGAAAAAATGGTTGAAATGACAATAAAGAAAAGACAGTTAAAAGGAAATGACAGATTCAGATTGGTAATTTCAAATGATGAATTAGATCATCCTATCTCAACAAAATTGTTAAAAGTTTCTGATTTCAAGTTAAATCAACTTTCAGATGTTATTAATACGTTGGAATATAAAGAAATAGATTTAGAAAATTGCAAAATAATTATTCAATCTGTGAAAATACCAACAGGTAGAGGGCGGTTATATTTATCAAAACAAACAGTGAATAGGAAACAATGTATTATCACAATAAAAAATAATGACACAACATGTTTAGCAAGGGCTATTGTAACAGCTTATGCTCATTTACACCCTGAGAATTACACCACAACTCAGTTGAAAGATGGATTAAACAAAAGCCGAAAACTACAAGAAACTGAAGCTATAAAATTACATGAAAATTGTAATGTAGAGATAAATGAATATGGAAACAGTTTGGAAGATGTCAATAGCTTTGCATCATATTTAGATACAGAGATTAATATCATCGATTCAGAACACTTCAATGAAATCATATACACAGCCAACAAAGGAAAAACAGACAAAATCTATTTATACAAAACACGAAATCATTTTGATGTTATAAAATCAATGACAGCTTTTTTAGATGTAGCTTATTACTGTCATAGTTGTAAAAAAGCTTATACAAGACGTGACAAACACAAATGCCCACAAAAATGCCTATCTTGTTTTAAATATTTTCCAGATGGAAATAAATGTGATGGAAAAGACGTCACCTGTAAACACTGCAATCGTGTTTTTCATGGTGATGTTTGTTTTAAAAATCATACAAGTAATCGTTCTAAAAAAGATGACAATGATTCAGTATGTAACAGTGTAGCAAAATGTTCAAAATGCAACCAAATAATACTGAAACCATATATAAAAATGCACAAATGTGGATATAAAATGTGTAATAACTGTAACAAATATTGTGAAAGTAAGCATAAATGTTTTATGAAAAAGATAAAATGTAAAGGAGGTAATTGTATCAAAGACACTAAAAATCCTTGCAGATTAAATAAATCCATACTAAAAAAAGATTATTGTTATTCATGTAGAACATATAATGAAAAATATTCATTTTTTGATTTCGAATGTACACAAAACACTGGAACACATGTAGTCAATTTGGCTATCTGTCATGATTTCAATGGTAATGAATCAATCTTCAATGATATTAATAGTTTTTGTAATGGAATTCTCAATGAAAAATATAAAGGTTACACATTTGTGGCTCATAATTCAAAAGGATACGATAGCCATTTTATTCTTAAATGGTGTATAGATAATGGTTTCAAACCTTATTGTATTTACAATGGTGCAAAAATAATGATGATGGAAATTCCAAAATTAAGAATAAAAATAATCGACAGCCTAAATTTTATTCAACAACCTTTGTCCTCTTTCCCTAAAACATTTGATTTAATCGAGTTGAAAAAAGGATATTTTCCACATTATTTCAACAAAAATTGTAATCAAAACTATATAGGAGAGATGCCATCTAAAAAACATTATGGATATAATCAAATGAAAACACAAGATAGAGAGAAATTTTTACAATGGTATGATGACCGTGTTAATGAAAATTATGTTTTCGATTTCAAAAAAGAAATAATTGAATACTGTAGGTCAGATGTTGATATATTAAGAAGATGTATG
Organism: Cladopsammia gracilis; assembly: GCA_022457155.1. Lineage (NCBI taxonomy): Eukaryota > Metazoa > Cnidaria > Anthozoa > Scleractinia > Dendrophylliidae > Cladopsammia > Cladopsammia gracilis. The sequence goes on from JAJGOT010000016.1 coordinate 1,150,078, forward strand.
TTAAAATTCAGACAAGATTTCATGAACCAAGAAAATATTGATCCACTAAAATACATCACAATAGCTGGTGTTTGTATGGCTATTTATAGAGGAAATTACATGCCAAAAAATACCATAGCTGTAGTTGATAATGTTGTTCAAACAGAAAACCACAGTACAGTTAGTATTGCATGGCTGGATTATATCAGCAAGAAAAATAATATTAAAATTCAACATGCCTTAGAAGGTGGTGAAAAAGCTATCAAATGTATCAATAACAAAATAAAAGTAGATGGTTTTTGCGAATCTACAAATACTGTTTATGAATTTCAAGGTTGTTTCTGGCATGGATGCCCAGATTGTTACAAACCTGATGTTATCAATAACAAGAATCAAAGCGACATGGGTACTTTGTATAATAAAACCCAAGATAAAAATAACAAAATAATAGCTGCTGGTTACAATCTTATTGAAATGTGGGAATGCAAATTAAAAAACGATAAAAATTTTCAGAAATATTATAAAGTTGAATGGAATCGAGAAGTGGTCGAACCGTTAAACCCTAGAGATGCTTTTTATGGTGGACGAACAAATGCTACCAAATTATTGTATAAATTCAAAGAAGGTGAATGTGGAAAATATATTGATTTTTGTTCTCTTTATCCTACAGTTCAGTTCTACAAAAAATATCCCATAGGTCATCCTAAAAAAATAATATCACCAGAAAAATACGACGTAAAATGGTATGGTTTCATAAAATGCAAAATTTTACCACCACGAAATTTATACCATCCAGTTTTACCTCAGAAAATAAAATGTGAAAAATCAGAAAAGTTAATGTTTCCTCTGTGTATATCATGTGCAAAAACAAAACAACAAGACAAATGTCAGCATAGTGAAAATGAGCGATCATTTATAGGTACATGGACAACAGATGAAGTAAATAAATCCATTGATAAAGGTTATACAATCATAAAAATATACGAGGTTTGGCATTTTGAAAAGTCAAGCAATGATTTATTTAAAGGATATATCAAAAAATTCATGAAGCTTAAACTTGAATCAACAAAATATAATTTCAAAAATGAAAAAGAAGAAATGATTTTCAGAAATAATGCCCCCAAAAAATTAGATATTGAATTAGGTGAATTAAATGAAAATGCAGGTTTACGAGCTATTGCTAAAATGTGTCTAAACAGTTTATGGGGTAAATTTGGTCAACGAAATAATATGAATCAATGTAAATACGTAACTGATATTAATGAATTTTATCAAATAGTACTTGATGATACCATTGATAATTTAAATATGAATTTCATAAACAATGAAATGGTACAAATGGCTTATACGTATAAAGATCAGTTCGTTGACAATTCATATAATACTAACATCTTTGTAGCATGTTTTACAACCAGCAGTGCACGGTTAATGTTGTATGAAAAACTAGATTATTTAGGTAAACAAGTATTATATTTTGACACAGATAGTATTGTGTACATTGAATCTCCAAAGAGTAAGAAAGTAGAAACAGGAGATATGTTAGGTGATCTCACAGATGAATTAGATGGTGAAATTATAAAAGACACTTTTGTATCAGGTGGTCCAAAAAATTATAGTTTCATATATGGAAGTAACAAACAGAAATGTGTTATCAAAGGTTTCAGACTTAACCACGAAAATTCCCAAATACTAAATCACACAAATATGATTAAAATGGTAAAAAACGAAATCAAAGACCTCACGTTGGTAAATGAAAAGAAAATAACCAGACAAAACAAACAAATCGTAAACAAATATGAAGAAAAGGTATACAGTTTTGGATATGACAAGCGCGCAATAAAACACATATCTGAAAACTGTATCGAAACATATCCTTATGGATATTAAAACCCCACTCTGATGGTTGAATAAAGGTTGGTAAAATCAACTTCCTGTTTCCCACGCGTGGGAAACGAATTTTAAGATAAGAAAACAATAGCATTGGATGACTTCATTTCATAGGGGGCTTCCCCTGTTTTTTCCGAGAATGTCACACACCGATAACTCCATCCTGTTTACAATCTGATGACTTATTTCCTTACAATAAAAATTCCCACGCGTGGGAAACTATCTTTGTTCCATTGCGTAGATGTTATTTTTAATCCAAATGCTAACTCTTTGATGGTTGTCATAAAAGGTGATGAGACAATAAATATTCCCACGCGTGGGAAACGAATTTTAAGATAAGAAAACAATAGCATTGGATGACTTCATTTCAGAATGGATCCGCGTGATGTTTCATTCGATTATGCACTAGTATTCCAATATTTCCAATTTTTCAAAGACGTCTTGGTACAGTTTCCCACGCGTGGGAATATTTATTCTCTCATCTTTTATGACAGCTGCCATGATTAAAAATAACATCTACACAATAGAACAAAGATAGTTTCCCACGCGTGGGAAACAAATTTTAAGATTAGAAAACAATAGCATTTGGATGACTCATTGGGAAAGTCCCTATGGTATGACATCATCAACTTCCTGTTTTTCCGAGAATCATGTCACGCAAAGGAAATCACGCAATGGAATAAACGCACCATTTGTTTTTATTAACATATAGTTTCATTTGATTTTTCTATATTTTTTAATCCAGCAGATAGAAAGTAGTGATGTACTACATTCTCTGAGGCAATTGCCTCAGAGTGTAGTACATTACTACTAGCAGTATCAGCCAATGTAAGTTAACAATACAAACGAAATCTACCAGGCGCTTTGCAGCTGTCCAAGTCTAAAGAGGGGGACATTGGGGGGTTCTGAACACCGCAATACCGCCAAAAAAATTGACAAATACCGTAATACCGCAAAAAAAATCGCCAAATACCGCAATACGTCAAAAACCTTGTCTAAAATCGTTAGAATACCGAAACCGCTACTCTGTTCATTAAATTTTCCGAAAATATCTGCTTAGATCTTGTTTTTCGAATGTTAAGGCAAGTTAATGACTTTAAATTGGTTGTAAAACGACCAAAGTGTTATCACCTTTCATGTAATATAAGCTGGCGTGACGGAATAGAGGATCTTAGAGCTGTTTCGAAGCGTTTTCGAAACAGTTTGACAAGGACGACAAGAAACTGAAAAAGGATCAAAAAGGGTCGTGGAAGGTAATTTTTAAAACCGACCAAAACGTTAAAAACGGAATCCCGCAAGTTTTGGGAATACCGCAATACTGCAATTTTATATTAGAATTACCGAAATACCGCATGAAAAATTGCCCAATACCGCAATACCGCAAACCCCAATGTCCCCCTCTCTAAACAGGTTATACCTGAAATTTTGTAATGTGATGCTGTTCTGTTTTTCGTTTGAGAATGAAAGTTACCATGTGTTAAAGTTATTTTATTTTTTTTTTGCGATCTTTTAGATAGGTTTTGAGCAATTATCCAGAAAACGTTTCCAGCAATCCAAAAATGCTTTCACCCAGCCTGTACATCGATGTTGCGCGATGTTGTGTGATGTTTTTAAAAGGGTGAAAAGAAAAGAAAACGGGGCATTTGTAAAATTTAGAGAAATAGCTAATAGGAAAAAAATAACAAAATGTACTAGTGGATGGAAACCAAAATAGTCCGCTATCAGCCTTGTCCAGTGGTTATCTATCTTTTCTCTTCTCTAACCTGCCATAATTTCATTAAAATCCAACTATAATCCTCTTTCCTGCATTTGTTTTCCAAGTGTAAACACAAACAAATGAAAGCGAATTAAAGTGTCAATCAAAGGCTCCTAAGAGCCAATCCGTGAATAAGAAATGCTAACACGCAACGCAATATTTCAGCAAGCTTATGTTTTCACACTGACACGGTTCGATATTTTGTTAAAAAGAATAACCGTAAGGATTTTTGACGAACGCATAAAAAAGGAAATCACTTTCATAATGTCCAGTTCGAGGAAAAAGAAAGAAGAGTCACTGGCGAACGCAAAAAAGGAAGTCACTTTCATAATGTCCAGTTCGAGGGAAAAAAAGAAGAGTCACCCGGGCCTCCTAGCCAAATCCGGTGCCTTAGTCCACGAGGTCGCCGTGGAACAACTGCTCATTTGAGATTAAAAAGTAGATACGCATCAAAACGCGTGTCTCGATTAGAAAATCCATTTAGATCGATTTTATGTCGCATTAAAGACTCCAAATGCGAAACATCTTTAAGCTTATTGTTGTTTATATTCGTTTACAACAAATTAGTTATTGTTATCGCTGGATTCACGCTGTTCTTGTTACGAAACGCATTCGTAACAAGCATTACGTCACTAAGTTTACAGCTGATGGAAGGAGTGAGCGAGCGAGTGAGTGCTCATTTGCATATATGTCTCCGTTACCGATACGCATGCGCGTATTCACTGGTTAAAAAGGGCCAATTGAAAGTTATTGTTCAATTACTCACATATTCACTTAAGGGACATGTATATGATTTTCAGTTTTCGCATTTGCTGGGTGTCTATCGTGCATTTTAAATTATTGAAACTAATATCCACCAGTAATTTACTGTTGTTCTTTTCTTATTTTTAGCTTGTGTTTCACTTATCACGAACAACGGAAATGCGAAGTTTTCAGCATCCACCAGTGCCTTGGGGCCTGGGTACCCTGTGCTGCATGGCAATGACGTATGGTGTGCTGGTGTAATAAATGATGAACAATATTTGAAGATCGATTTAGGTAACTTATTCAATGAGTTAAAAAGAAAAACATACGGGCACCCTCAAAATCATATTTTGTCTCCTGCGAGTAAATATTTTGTTTTGATTTTGTACCATCAAACTTGAGTTGTCATGACGTGGGGACATTGGAACGCAAGTTAAAAACAAACAAACAAACAAACCGACAAACAAGTAGATTAGCAATCAAGACAACTGAACTCATGAAAGAACGCATAAAGTTTTTACTGTAAGTACGGTTTCATTGGGGGATTTAATCTTTGTGGTCACCGAAGGTGATTTAATCTCATTAAATATGTCGAGCTACCGAAAGTTATCATGTCCCAGTAATCATGTCATCGCTAGTATTACGTGGATCAATTTCCATTGTATTAAATTTATGCACGCTATTCATTTCGCGCCAGAATAAATTTATTTGCGCCAAACGGCTTCCAAACCACGAGGAATAGAAAATATAGTCTCGTTTTCGCAACAACTTCTATTTCGTTCCTGTCGCACATATTCGGCAGCTAGCTTAACAGTTCTTTTCCAGGATTTCAACATTTGAAGTTCTAATACTTAGCGCACATTTTAAAGAGAATCGAGAGGTGGTGTTACCGGAGATGTGATAACAAATGATGCATTGACTAGAAGGGAAGCTGAATTTGTCCGATTGTTTAGCGACCATCTTCAGTTAAAGCAACTGCGGCTAAATTGCAACATTCTCGCACCAGAAATTGACGGTTTTAGTTGTTGTCGGCGTAAAGGGAACCTTTGTTGTTTCGTTTTGGTGCAATCGAAGAATGAATGCATTCATACGCGATGGCCAGTTCTTCCCGCCGTGTTAACCCTAAAATTTTCAGTTGAATTCGTCCTGGACTTTCGATGATCATGAATCATTCACTGCCAATCACATTGGGGATGTCAGGTTAGTCCATTTACTTTTTCTACCCAGCGTTTTGCCATAAAGTGACCGCCTTTCACGCGTATGAAATCTTAGATTTTACCAAAAGTCAAATTACTGTGTTTTTAGATGAAAAGCTGGTGCCCGTATATTAAAAGTCCAATTATTATATACACTGACCCTGTATTTTATATTGTGAATGCGGGAAGTTCCGATTGTATGTATTTTGTTGGCTGCGCATAAATAATATTTGGTGCAATTTCGTGCACGCGCGCGCGAAATCGGAACGTGCTAATACATGTAGTTTCATAAATTTTGGATGTCTCTTGGGGTGCAAAGCTATCTTTGTTATAAAGGAGGAAAGGCTCGATTGAAAGAGCAACAGGCGATATAATTTTGTAAACGCGCGCGCGAGAAGCTCGCGGGCATCTTCCCGTACTCGGACAGTATGAATTCATCTACATCTACATGATTTACTTGCAAAATCCTAATGGACATACAGCAAGTTTCAGTCCAAAGTGCGAAATGTAAACAAAAGTGCAAACAAAAATAATGATAATGATTTTTGAGAACCCTAGAAATTTAGCCCTGAATTTTCTAGGAGTTGTTCATGATTCGTAAGCCACTAAAGACCACAACGAAATGAGTGCGCTTTATTTTAGCTTGCGGGATTATTCGCTTTAGAGAGCAAATCAAGTTGCGGCGGCAGCTAATGAGCAGCAAAACCGCGAAAAGAAACTATTTCATAGATAGTCGAGCGGGTGATACCGCGAGCGCGAAAATCTCCTCCTGTAAACATTACAGCTTTCTTACTTCACGACCAAGCTTTAAAACTTTACAACCTTTCTTTCTTTGCTAAGTATCATAAATATACAGTGTCGGCAATATAATTCCAGGTTAATTGCATTGCATTCTGTGTGATTCTGACTGGCAGCCAACTTAATTACATTTTATGCATCCACCTGAGCTTGAAATATTCAAACACATTCAAGATTGTAGAGCAAACATTCCTCCTGGAAAAACTGAAGACCTACACTGACTTGAACACTACAGTACTATAAACCACGCAGCCAGCTCGATGTAACATAAAAGTACTAATCATGCAGCCAGCTTACACTTAAATATTATTGTCCATCTGAACTGGTGGCTGGCGCACCGCATAAAGTTCAATATATCATAAAAGTACTAATTTGTGCAGCCATCTTACACTTATATTGTCCATCTGAACATTTACTGGCAAGTGGTACACCTCATACAGTTCAATGTAACATAAAAGTACTAATCATGCAGCCAGCTTTAATTAATGTTATTGCCCATCTGAACTGGCCGGTGGCACACCTCATACAGTTCAATGTAACATAAAAGTACTGATTCTGCACCCAGCTTACACTTAATATTATTGCCCATCTGAACTGGCCGGTGGCACACCTCATACAGGTCAATGTAACATAAAAGTACTGATCATGAAGCCAGCTTACACTTAATATTATTGTCCATCTGAACTGGCAATTGGCACATCAGATACAGGTCAATGTAACAAAGTATACTAATCATGCAGCCAGCTTACACTTAATATTATTGCCCATCTGAACTGGCTGGTGGCACACCTCATACAGTTCAATGTAACATAAAAGTACTGATCATGCACCCAGCTTACACTTAATATTATTGTCCATCTGAACTGGCCGGTGGCACACCTCATACAGTTCAATGTAACATAAAAGTATACTAATCATGCAGCCAGCTTTAATTAATATTATTGCCCATCTGAACTGGCCGGTGGCACACCTCATACAGTTCAATGTAACATAAAAGTATACTAATCATGCAGCCAGCTTTAATTAATATTATTGTCCATCTGAACTGGCTAAAAGTACTAATCATGCAGCCAGTTTGCATTTAATATTTTGGCACATCTAAGTGGCAGGTGGCACACCTCATACAGTTCAATGTAACATAAAAGTATACTAATCATGCAGCCAGCTTTAATTAATATTTTTGTCCATCTGAACTGGCTAAAAGTACTAATCATGCAGCCAGTTTGCATTTAATATTTTGGCACATCTAAACTGGCAGGTGGCACACCTCATACAGTTCGAAATAACATAAAAGTACTAATCATGTACCTAGTTTGCACTTAATATTTTGGCTCATCTGAACTGGCCGGTGGCACACCTCATACAGTTCGATGTAACATAAAAGTACTAATCATACAGCCAGCTTACACCTAATATTATTGTCCATCTGAACTGGCAATTGGCACATCAGATACAGGTCAATGTAACATAAAAGTATACTAATCATGCAGCCAGCTTACACTTAATAATATTATTGTCCATCTGAACTGGCCAGTGGCACACCTCATACAGTTCGATATAACATAAAAGTACTAATCATGCAGCTAGTTTGCACTTTATTTATTTTGGCCCATCTGAACGGAGTGGCACCCCTCATACAGTTCGATTTAAGATAAACTGAGTACTAATCATGTGCCCATCGCTATAAAAGGTGACAGCCCTTGCAAAAATCCTGCTTGTGCAAAAAAAGTATTTAAGCCCGGCTTTACCCCTAGTACGTGCCAGAGAAATTTCTTAGAGCCAACTGTGTCAAAATGGACAACATTATTCTTTATTAATTTTCTTGAAAGGTATTATTCTACAAGTGTGTGAATAGCTATGGCTCGTATGAAAGGGTAATAAATAACCTTTCCAAAATATATGTTGCATTTAATAGACCTTTCCACGGTTTTTTCAACTTTTGATATTGGCCATGTAGCGAGAATCTAACGACACTGCTGGAAAGAGCACCTCAAAATTAGTAAAATAGCCAAGTTTGTGAGTCGCATCTTGTAAAATCCCAAAGTTATAGCTTCGCGAAGTCTAGAAATTTTACAGACGTTTGTATGCTGGGGGGCAAGTTTGTGCCCCCCAGCATACAAACTTCTGTAAAATTTTCCGACTTCGTGAAGCTATAACTTTGCGATTTTACAAGATACGACTCACAAACTTGGCTATTTTACTAATTTTGAGGTGCTCTTTCCAGCAGTGTCGTTAGATTCTCGCTACATGGCCAATATCAAAAGTTGGAAAAAACCGTGGAAGGGTCTATTAGCTCAGATTAGCAAAATTATTCCACAATTGCCTATAAATTTAGCTCATATTATATTAGCTCATATAGTATATTAGCTCATATTGGTTCAAACTGATATGTAGTTCAAGAAAAAAGTTGAAAGCAAAAAGTTTCCTTGTTATATAGAGCACCAGTGTCTTCCCAGAGTAAATCCATGCAGAGGAATCGACTCAGGTGCAAATAAAATTTTGTGCATGAAATTTGACCTAATTAATTATGCAAACATGATACGTGAAATTTTGGTTTCCTGTCGCAACAAAAAACACTTTATCCGCCAGACATCTTTCCAAAAGTAAGCCAAAACATTTATTCGAAGCAATAAGCAGATTTCAAAGGTAAATATCCCGTCTAAATATCATAATTGCCTTTTGAGTTACCTTAGAGTATGACCGGCCGTACGTATGTTTACATGTACACTCGACCAATTCTTCAACACCGCTCAACTGTCAAAGTCAATTACTTCGATTTTTCGCTAGAACTGATCAATTTCAGATTCTTTATCGCTTGACATTCATCCATTGTTGCTGTCTTCCATTATACAAACGCCAAAACGTCGTTTGGGTCGACACGGGAGGATCTCCGCGGCGAAGAAATCAGCTTTGTTTTTTTTTTTAAACCCCGTCATGTAGTTGAGTAGTGAGCTGTCCAGCTCAAACTCGCTCAGTGATTGGCTTAGAATACTGTCACGCTTCCCTCCCTCTACCCTCTCTCCTGAAAATAACGCAAACTTTTCCGAATTTCATCGTTCCTGAAGGAACGATATATTTTTATGGACGTCCTGCAAGAACATTAAGCAGTACTTCCGTTGTTACACGTATGGCAGTACATGTATTGCATCCAGCATGAAATATTTGAGTCTCCATCATGACTGCAGTTTTGTAGAGAACGGCGGATGCAAGTGATTTTTGATATATTATTTAAGCAAGACTTGAGTTTCGGTTCTTTGGTGGTTTCTCCCATGTGAAGCAGCCTGGAAGACACCACTAGCTCTAAAGGCACAAAAATTAACTAAGACTCAATTTTTGTATTTCGCGCGCATCTCAAACCAATTGAGACGTTTATACACACAGTTTAATACCGGCCACGCTCCAAGCGTTAGGAAAGGTTTTATCAGGAAATACTTTTGTGCATAGTTGATCTTGTCAATGAACGTGTCAATATTTGTGGGTTAAAGGTTTTTATTTATGAATCTTGAACGTCTCATGGGGAGCAAAGCTGTCTTTGTAACAAAGGAAAGAAGGCTCGATTGTTGACGCAACAGGCGATATAATTTTTGTAAACGCGCGCGCGAGAACCTCGCGGGCACCACCTTCCCTTCCCTAGAAATTTTGCCCTGAATTTTCTGGAATTTGTCAGTGATTCGTAAGCCACTGAAGACCACAACGAAAGGAGTGTGATTAAACTTAAATAAGACTGAGCGGTGAAACCGCAAAAAAAATATTTCATGGATAGTCGAGCGGGTGATTACGCGAGCACGAAAGTCGCCTCTTGTGGACATTACATCTTTCTAATTTCTCACGACCAAGCTTAAAATATACAATCTTTCTTTCTTTGTTACCATATAAATAATGTTGCCAGTTACATAAATATAAGGCAATGTCAGAAATATAATTCCAGGCAATATAATTCCAGTGATTTCTGACTGCCGGCTTACAAGTTTGCTCAAGTTTCGGTTCTTTGGTGAACCTCATCAGTTGCTCCCATGTGAAGCGACCTTGTATATATACTAGCTTTAAAGGCGAGAGATTTTTTACTTTATTTGACGTTTGCACGCATTTCAAAACACACATTTCTATTCCTGCCGGCAGCATGCCACGCTCCAGGCGTCTTGCCGGGAAAGGAAAGGTTTTATCAGTTTTATTAAAGGCGAAGCATTCATTCATTCTTTAAAAAAAATTGAGGAAAATATTAGAAATTCAGATCACGCTTCGCGTGTACGAGGCTATCAAGTTAATCTGGTTGATAGATCTAGAGCCCTCTCAGAATTTAGATTCACAGAGAGAAGTTAGCACTCCAACAATGCCTTTTGTCACACAGCGGAGTCCGCCATCTAGTTTATCAAAATTACTCCACAAATTACACTGTTTCTAAAATTTGATCTAATTTCACTACACGTTTGTACATTTTGGTTCAGATTATATTCACTTGGCGTTTTCTGGTTTGTTTCCGATTCAATTACATGCTCCGTGACATTGAAACAGATTATGACACCTTGCCGGTCTCAAAGGGGAAGAAACATGGTGCGTCTTAAGCTGAGGTATGTAAGGAATGCTAGGAAATTTTCCTAGCATTCCTTAGCGGTACTTACAGTAGAAGCCGTCTGCGTTCTCCCATGCTATAATATGAAACTGACACATTGCATAAACCAAAACGAAAGCAAAAAACAAACAGAACAAAAACGGGCAATAAATATATAATTACAATTTTCATTTTGGTTGGAATTTTGTCACAAGAGCTCATAAGTGTAAGTAGCCAGAATGTTACGCTTTCAATTACAATGGCGACAATGTGTGTGTACCTTTGCGTACCCTTTCTTATTGCTTATTTTGTTTCTTTTTAAAGGTTTCAACCTGCTGTTAGATCGCGTATCCGTGCAGGGAATGCGTAACACCAGCAGATCGGTATCTCAGTATGCCTTAAAAGTCAGCACTGATAACAATAACTTCAATGAAGTTCTTGAAGGATCGCGTCCCAAGGTAAACCAACAATCAAATATTAGTTTGTTTTTTCTTCATGTCTATTTGTTGATTTTAAGAGAACAACCTCTATTAACAGCCACCTCCCCATAATAGCCACCTCTCCACAACGGCCAGTTAACAAATTGACCGCTTTTTTCCGTTATCTGTAATCTTATTTACCATAGAAATGACGTCATAAAATGTTCAAAACTCAAGTGGAACCACGAGCCGTTAGGCGAGTGGTTTCACTGCCAAGTTTTGAACATTTTATGGCGTCATTTCTATGGTCAATAAGAGTACAGACCACGAAAAAATGTGGTCAATTTGTTTTTTACAATAACAAACTTGAATACCTGCGAGCGCAGAGCGAACGAGTTTGCGAGAATCATTTTAGAAAATAACGATAAGTTAAACAACCTAACACTGACAAACTGCTGCTGCGTGGCGAATAATTAAAGCCTTAACTTTTTTTGGGAATAAATTATGTAAGGAAAAAGGCTCACACAAAAATTCTCTTCAGCCTAAATCATCGTTAGAATCTTTTAATATTAACACAGAACAACAAAGAGCCGTTATTCAGCAAATTTTTAGAGAATCGCGCTCGGCGATAATCGCAAAATTGAGCACAATTACCGCACACAAAGTCAAATATAAAATTACTAGGCACAGTTTACAAAGCTAACCTTTTCAAATTTGAAATGTCTTCGAATAATCAAATGAATCTTTGTTCCAAGTTGTTTTCGGACGCTGGCGACTGATTCCGCCGTTGATGGATTTTCCCGTGAACGTACGACAAGTTGTTTGTCCGTTTTGCTTCGCACTTAATTTTTAACTGACGAGAGAACATTCTTCTCATTGAAGAATTCCAGTTTTAAATGCATTTAAAGTTTCACAAAACTCACCGCGCATTACGTTACCTATTACAACATTTTCATTGTCTATACTCTTATTGACCATAGAAACGAGCCAAACAGCGCGCGGGAATTCACACAGTTACTGTAAAATTTTTCTTGTCCCGACTTCTCATTCACTCACTCAAATCCTCTAATTGATAACCTCCCCATAATGGCCACCTCTGATCATTGTAGAGAGTTTCAGTAGTATAGGTAGCTCAACCTGACACTTGACCAATCAGGAGCGAGTACATATCATTAGCATCTCATTTGCATCTCATCGTGATCGAGGTGACGCCACGACCGCACCGCGGACCGGACCTATGAGCCATCTATGGGCCATCTATGGGTCATCTATGGACCACCTATGGACCTATGGGCCATCTATGGGCCATTTATGGATCACCTATGGATCGCGGCTCAGGAGGATGTACCGCTGACCGGAAGTGACTTTTTGGGATCGGGTATCGTAGGGGTCCCCAGATCCCGCTCGGTCAGAGAAGGGTGGGTCCCAGATCCCGCTCGGTCAGAGAGGAAAAAAACACACACAAAAAACACAAAATGCATTTATTAGCATGATAATGAAACAAAAGCTATTTACAAGCGGGGACATGAGTTCAAACCCCGAATGGGAGAACGCCTCTAACAGGTGAGATCCTCGTCAGGTTGAAGCCAACTGAAGCCGTAAGGGAAAGTTTTGAAACTGAAGTCATCGGCGAGGACGCGTTTGTCGTAGACCACCCGCCATCGTTATCTCTGCGGACGGTGGTCAACGTCTTGGTGTTCTTGTCTCTCCGGATGAAATGCGGGTTGGGCACGTCGAGGGTGCGCGGTTTGGGGAGAGGCGATCGCAGTTCGCGGAGCAGGGAATCTTTCATGGATTGAAAATGAAGTTTTTGCTGCTCGCGAATGTTCAAGGTGAAACCGCGAATTTTCACTTTCGTCTTTCCCAAACGTGTCTTGTAGGCATAGTTTTTGGGGTCGCGGGATAAGAATTCACCGATGACATGGCGATTTCCTTTCCCATCGTCCAATTCGTTCGTCATCTCGCCTATGGTATTTGTAGAGAATCTGTTGCTTCATCTTGAATATTCATGTTTTGTAATCCATTTTGTAATTCCCATGACCTGTATCCAAAATACAGTATTGTTGCTACTAGGAGAATCTCATGACACTTTCACCATTGAGTTGTTATTTTTTCAACATCACTTTTCAGCAGCAGTAACCTCCTGTGATCTCAACCATTCAAGTGACTAGAAAATTGGCTTACCAATTATTTGATATCCAGTATATAGAAGAAAAACTATAGCAGTATCTAAAGAAAACAGGTTAATTTAGCAGATAGCACTCACAAACTTCAACTGAATGAAATTTAATTGAGACAATCAAAATAAACACAACACCATTGCATATTGTCCTGGACCCATGTCCACAACTGTACTTAATACACCCACTTTCAGACCAATTTTCCTTCTGACAAAAATTAATGAAGAAAAGTGGGGGGGGGGGGGGGGGTGGGGAGGAACGGCCTGAGGATCATTTGGTACCCAGTCCCATAGCAGTTACGGCGACACACAGCTCAAAACTAACCAGTACCAGCTCCCATTTATTTTATTTTAGGAAGACAGAGCACAAAGAAAGAGACTGGGAACGAAAATGTCTCAACTTTAAATTTTGGGGCTATTGCCAGCAAGCAAGCAACCCAACCAGTCCAGTCAAACCAGAAATTCCATCTCTCCCTCCCACATTGCTAAAATTTTGCATTGCGTCCTCCCCCGAGCTTCGCGAGGTTCTGCGAGACACGTATTTCTAGTTCATACTGCCATGGAAACACACGGGACCGACCGTGCCATAAACATCCGTGAAATTCGTACACGGTGTGGGTCGTCTCGTTGAAGCTTTTCACTTGATACCGATGGCGACCGACTTGGAGAGTGCGTTCGCCCCGGTTTTTTTTTTTTTAATTTATTCTGACTTTATTGACAAACAAAAAAATATTACAATGTGACATTTAAATTACACAACAATACAGACAATAGGATGAACAGATAAACATATAGATAATACATACATTCTACGACTATATCATTTATTACCAACTATATTAACTCAAATAAAAGGGGTAAGTATCCAACGTTCGCCCCGGTTGAATGCGTGCGCAATGACCCCTTGGGTTTGTTGGGAATTTTGCCATTCCAACCATTGGTAGGCTTTCAGGGATTGTTGTCCTCTTTTCCCATTCCATCCACAAGGGGGTTCCAAGGCCAGGGTGTTGGTGGGCAAGTGTTATTTGCGGTAGTACCGCATTCAGGCCGAGGCGATGGTGACGCATTTCTCCATGGGGTTGAAATCGGCTTTGGCGGCAAATTCCCGTTGAAAGATTTCACTGCCGGCTTTGAGCACTTGCACATCCGAATGACAGTAGGCCACCATTTCCTCGTACAAATTAAAGTCGAGATATTGCACGGTTAGGTACCATTTGTCAAAGTTCTTTCGTAGGCCCGGTTTCATCCCCTCGGGATCGTAATAGCGGGCCTCGGGCCAAGGTCTCACGTACTCTTGATTGGTCTCGGTGTTGTTACTGAAAGAAGCCTTTCTTGCTTTCCGTCAGATTGAACGTGGAGGCAAAGGCGGAGAGGGCAAAGGGGAGGAAACACAAACTGTCCTTGAATGTCAAGCGTCCGGCTTTCAGGCTCAAGATTTTGGACCCCACGCAAAATAGAGCGGTAATTTGGGCCGAGTTCCCTCGTCCTCGTCCTCGTCCTCGTCCTCTTCCTCGTCCTCGTCCTCGTCCTCGTCTTCCTCCGACTCGGTGTCGTTGGCGGCTAGGAAGTTTGGCGGGGGTTTGTCAAGGAGCGCTGAAGGTATTTTCAGTGGATCCATTGGAAACCCCGCGTCAAGAAAGAGTCTGGTGGGAATGTTCATTGGACCCGTTGGGAGCCACGCCTTGTCGCCAAAGACAGAGAGAAAGAAAGAGAGAAAGAGTTGGAGCCTGAGACCCCCAGTGGAACAAGTTTTGGCGGGAAGGGTTCGTGGTGGCGGGGGACAAAAAACAATATCGCCTTCCCCGAAGAATTCAGAAATTTTAGTTCTCGCCCTCACTTGAAGGACGCCTATGAGGCGATGAAACAATTCCCCCATTGGAAAAATATCATTCATGCGGAGGCCTTGAACCGGTACCTGAAAGAGGAAGACCCTTCGTTGGAGATGTTGAAGGATGTGCAATGGTTGAAAGACAAGTACATTCCTGTCGATTCTACCCCAGCCATGGACTATTGGATGCTTCGAGCCACCGAGACCTTGGCCAGTTCCGCGGAAGACGGGGTTGGATCGTTTTGAACATTCTGTTTTTTTTTTCATGTAAAAAAAAACTTTTCTAGGGTTGATTAAAAAAATTGCTTGTCGTGATCATTTACGGTGTGGTGTTTTTTTTATGACGATATAAGTCCCCTCCCCTGCCGCTTTTTTCTGAGTGCATTGGATCCCACCGGTGGACGACATGGCATCGCTTGCCAACACCCATAAGCGATCCTCGGTCACCTGGGGAGAGATCTACGAATCCCCCGAGAAAGAATGCAGTTTAGGGGGTGTGCAACGGTTTGCCCAGCGGACGGGGTTGCCTTTGGCGCGGGCCAAGCGTGTCTTGGAAGGGCTCTTGAGTTATACCCTGCACAAACCTCGTCGGAGACGTTTTCCCACCACCCGGTGGCCGATTTGGTGGACGTGTCGACCTTGTAGAAATGGAATAAGGGGTACCGCTTCATTTTGACCGTCATCGATGTCTTGTCCAAGTACGCTTTGGCGGCGCCTTTGAAGAACAAGACGGGGAAAGCCGTGACGGAGGCCTTTGAATCGATTCTGAGAGGGAGCAAAGGACGACAACCCTCGCGTTTGCAAACGGACGAGGGGAAAGAATTTTAGAACCAGAAAAGTTGTAAAGTTGTTGAAAGCGCGAGGGATTGCGCTTTTTCCCACGCTTGGGGATAGTAAAGCCGCCGTGGTGGAACGACGGAATCGAACGTTGAAGGAACGCATGTACCGCATGTTCCCCGCGCTGAATACGCTCCAGTACTACGATCGTTTGCCGCTGTTGGTCCGAGGTTACAATGTCACCCCGCATCGAAATATTGGCCTGCCCCCGAACAAAGTGACCCGCGCCAACGAACGAACCGTGTGGGATTGATTGTATGAGAAACGTCTTCAACAGCGGAAACGCCCGGCCCTGAAGTTGGGCGATCGCGTCCGTCTCAACAAGAAACATCGTCCTTTCCAAAAAGGGTATTTGCCCGAATGGACGGAAGAAGTGTTCATCGTCCAACGCGTCCAACGAGGACCAGTCCGCACGTACAAGATCCAAGAGTGGGACGGGACTCCCATGGAAGGGACCTTTAACCAAGAAGATGTGCAAAAAGTCAACGTGCCGGACGATGCCGTGTTTCGGGTGGAAAAAGTGCTTCGAAGACGAGGGCAAAACGTGTTGGTGCGCTGGAAGGGGTGGCCCAGCAAATACGATAGTTGGATCCCCAAACGCAATTTGACCTCGCTATAAAGAGGGGCCGATCCCCAATTGTCCACGAGTCATTTTGCAGTGGTTCGTTCGTCAACGTCATGAATCTCGTGGTGCTCCTGAGTGATGTCTCCCCGGAATTTCCCAACAACACCTCGGATGCGTTCAAGGTACGATTGGCGGAACCGCTCGCGTTGGAAGGGGATTGGGAAGTGGGGTTGCTTTCCCTATCCATCCCCGATAGCGGACGTACGTTGACGCACGTCACGGGGCTCGACAGGACTGTCATGTTTTTGCTGTCTTACACCCTGTTGGGGATACCCTTGATGACCAGACCATTCGCAACTACATGGTCACCGGCACTCATTTGCAAGACGACCAGTTCATCAAGGATGGGGTAGATCTGATGTTCCCCATGATTCGAATCTTCGAGAGGGAAGCCTTTACAGAAACGCAAACGTCGGGACTTCGTTTGGAGAAGGCCCGTAGACCCACCTTTCGTTGGGAAGGACCGTCCTTGGTCGTGGAACATAAACTGTTGGAGAACATTCGACCCCAACCCTCCATGACCGACCCTGCCGTTCGGTTGATGGTGAATAAAAAGTTGCCGGTGGGCATGGGGTGGTTGAACGCCGAGGGGTCGCAACTGGGGGAAATCTCCACTATACCCTCCAGTTCGACGAGTCCAACAGACATTCTATTTTATCAAGGAAACGGAACTGGGTGTGAAAGATTCTGACAAGGAAACTGATCTGGATAAGAAAAAGCTCTGGAAGAGGGACGAGGGGTATCTGTATCTCTCTCTGACCGTGAATTGGCACTTTGTGAATCTCAACGACGCCTTTGCCGAGTACGTGGGGAGTACGGGAAGACGCTTCTTCGTGTATACGGATCTGGTGGGAAACAATCGAATCAGCGGTCAACTCCACCCCTTGATTCGAGAAGCGCATTTTCCGAAAAGCGGAGAGGGGGTGCAGTATTTTGGGTCCCTTTACGACGGCCCTGGATCGATATAGTCGAAGTGCAACTGGCCGACCCGATCAGGACCTTGGCGCAAATGAGAAAAGGACAAACGGTCGTCACCTTCTCGTTCAGAAAGGCGTCGGTATAAAAAAGCCACCCCTCCCCCCTCGTCGACACTTATTGTCGGCGTGTTGGGAGGCAGTTTAACGCATTATCATCCCCCCTCGATGAGAACGGGGACGGGGAAGGGGCAAGGGGCAAGGCGGAGGCGCCTTCACGCAAGACTTGATCAAATTGGCCACCCCGCTGCTCACATCCTCGCTGCGCGAGGGGAAAGCGTCGCTGGACAGAGGTCAATCGTGGCGAGAGGCGGGGAAAGCGGCGCTCGACGCATTCGGACTAGGTGGGAAACGGAAAGCCCAGACGAGCAAGCAAGGGGTTTATAAAAAAGCGGCGAAACGAGCCCGAGACATTTTCGGTGAGTGAAGAAAAAACAGCAGCTGCAGCACCACGGTACACCCCCTGGTCGTTCAATCGCAATCGCGACCCCGACATCTGATGGGGAGGGGACAGTATAAAGTCCAGTCCAACGCGGCGGTTGGATCGCCCCGGACGTCACGCCTCCACCGGGGTATCGGCTCACAAGATACCTAAAAAGGACCAACACGCGTCGACGTCAACGCAGACACCCACGAACCTGAGAGCAAGATGTCCTTGGAATTGTTTACGATTCCCACGGCAGACATTGCTCGGCAGGGGTATCGGATGGTCAAGTACAGCCCTTCTACCACGGGGAACCGACCCATTACCTTCACCGTGCAAGCGTTGGATGATTTTTGCGATTTGGATCGAAGTTAGTTGGAACTGGAACTGCGTTTGAATTCGGCCTCCACCAATGGCCTGGTGGCGGATGCGAATGCCACCTCGGACGCCGACGACACCCGATGCCTGTACGCGGTCAACAACATTGCGCATTCGCTCTTCAAACAAATGATCTGCGATTCAATAGAGCCCTCACAAGCGAACAAACGGACACGTACGCTTACAAAGCTTTCCTAGAAACCATCTTGAATTTCAACCGAGATGAAGGAGAAACCATGCTGGCCGCTCAAGGGTGGGTGATTCAATTGGATGTCGTCCCTCGGATGGTTGCCGCCGAAGCCAACGACGACCTTCCTACCATGGCCGGATGGTTGCACGATTCGGTGCATCCCCTGAAAACAGCCTCCGTGCGATTTCGCGGCAACGAAACCGTGACCTTCCTGTTCAAACCGCACCTGGAAGCCTTTCACACGGGACGCCTTCTCACCCCGGGGGTAGAAATGGTCTTGGAATTGTTTTGCAATTCCCCCGAATTTTTCATCTTTGGCACCAAGACGAGTTGCACGGAGGTGAAACGGATGGTGACGTTGGGGGCAGTACGCAGCTCTTACAAGGTCTTCTCTTATTTGCTGAGAAAACAATAGAACAAACAACACAACAATGGCTAACAATAGACCCTAGACCTAAAAACAATAGAGCTGCATGATATACAGGTCCAATGAAATTAGAGGTTGTAAAGAGCTGCGTGGTATCTGTGACGTTGAGCCACGAGGATCTGAAAGTCACCCTGCATTTGTGCCGAGTGAGTTTGAATCCCACGGTGTACAGCACGCTGCAAACCGATCGAAAAAGCAAGCGACAAACAGCCAAGTACACGGTGGTGAGAAGCGAGATCCAATCCTTCTCCGGTTCGATGGTCGTACCACCAAATTCACAGAAGATAATGTGTTTGTGGGAAAAGTGCCCGATCGGATGATCGTGCCGTTGGTGGATAGTCGGGAGTTCAATGGAGATGTGGAATGATATCCCTTTGCTTTTCAAAAATTTGGGGTGACCCGCATTAAACAAGTGGTGGATGGCGAAGAATACCGGTACTCCACGCTGGAGTTGAATGGAAATGACACTAGGAAAGATTTAAAGGGGTACCGTCGTTTCCTGGAGGCATGTGGACGGTATCAGCACCACGGTCCCTCCATGGTGAGACCGGAGGATTGGGGGCAAGGTGGACAATGTACGTTGTTCATGTTCAACAATACGCCCTCGGGCGTGGCGGACGACCCCGACTACCGAAACCCGAAACAAGCTGGAAATTTGCGCGTGGAAATTAATTTCCATGCTGCCTTGAATACCAATATCACCGTATTGGTCTGGGACGAGTTGAAACTCTATTTGAAGTGGATGGCAACGGTGCTGTCCTGTATACCCTGCACCGTTAGCTGAAGAAAACAAGAAGAAGGAAAAGAGGCATGGAATTTGTAGCGCTGAGCGATACCGTGTTACGCTACCTGGCCAGGGACGATGGCGAATTGAAACGCGTATTTTGGGACGTAGTACCCTCGGACGGGTTGCCGCAACCTCCCACCGTGACGAACAGGACAGGGTACGTTGTGAACACGGACCCGACGGGGGAACCGGGCAAACATTGGTTGGCCGTGTGGACCGAACCGGGACGAGGCTGCGAAGTCTTTGGCAGTTACGGGCTACTCTTGCTCACGTACCCAGCCCCGGGGATGCGCGAGTGGCTGGCGCAATGGCCCACGGTGTTTCGAAGCGGCGTAACCCTTCAAGCCCTACAGAGTCAAACCTGTGGACATTACGCCTTGTTGTTTCTCAAAGCTCGAGTACGAGGTGTTTCGTTTGAAGACTTCTTGGCCGACTTTTCACCGCACGACCTGGTCTCCAACGATATGAAAGTGGCGCAACGGATCAAAGCTTTGATCCAGGAAGAACTGAGTGAAGTGGACAATGCTGTACCCATTCGTCAATGTAACGCGAGCTTGCACCAGAACAAATGTCATTTCAATGTGTAAAAAGGAACAGTTGTTGTTGTTAAAAAATAAAAAGAAGTGGTTAAAAAAAACGTGTTTCCGGTGCATTTCTTAATAGAAAAACACCATACCTATTTGACAACGAGTGCTCTGATAGTTAGTGGTGAAGACGCTGCGTTGTGGCCGCAGAGACCCAGGTTCGATTCCTGGTAATTGCATCTCTTTTTTTCAGAAAAGAGCCACCCCTTCTGGGGAGGTATTCGTTGTTTCGGGACTCCTCATCATGCCCCAAGGGAATCGAGCCACACGAAAGCGACGACAATGACGACGACGACGTCGCTACCGAGGGTACACGACCAAATCGGGACCGTCTCCCTAATTTTTGACGGTGCTAGGCAAACGAGGACAGACGGGGCCTCTCCGTGGCGGAGGGGTCTTATCCCTGCTATCCTCAGCGGCCAAACTGGGATTCCAACTGGGTAAAATGAAATCCTACAAAAGGATGGGAGTGACAGGTTGCAACGGGTCATTATAGTGGTCGACGCAAACCATGGGAAGTGTGAAAAAAAAAAAATCATGATTACCAGACAAGATACGCAAAAGGTGATTCAAAGCCTGGGGGAATTGGAATGGGAAGAAATTCTACAACACCCTGAGGATGTATTAAGGAATCCATGGGATTCTCGTCATTTTCATCGATTGCGTGAATTGGCCAGACAACGCGCCTGGGGTGCCTTGGTGACCACTCTTCGGTCTTGCGGCGAAACCCATGTCAGGGAAAGCGTGGAAACCTTGATAAGACAACGCACCCCTCGATGGTACCATCAATACCTGGCACGATGATTCGTATGCCGAGTAGCGTCATGGTCGCCGGCACTTCGGGGTGTGGAAAAACCCAATTGGTGGACGCGATGTTGACGTAGCAACGCGTAATCGCTTGAGGCGTACAATTAATAACCTACCCAATGCAAAGAAAGATGAACGTTTTAAATACTTTAAATGTATATTAATTGCATTAAGTTTTCTCTGTTGAACTCCATGCATCACGGACAAGTTTCTATCAGGACAAAGTTCAACATTTTCACGTGCAGACAGCGTGACTGACAAAAACATACCATTTTAAATAGTAATCGCTTGAAACATACAATTCATGTTGCGCATCACATTATTTGAAATCCGCTTGCCGTTTTTGCAATAAAACTATACTTTCTTACTTCATTACAAGCTCACCTATTAACGTAACCGTAGTCCACATTTTTTGGACGTCTCATCCCGCGCAGACCATTTTACCATTCATGCAAAGAGCACATTATAGGCGGTATTTCCGAATAAATGCCCTTCATATTGCCATGTTAGCAAGCCAGTCGGGATTAGAGCACAGTTCCCAACAAACAAATTTTCAAAACTTTGCACTTTAGTGTTTGAGGCAACAATCGCGAAGATTCAAGATGGCTGATTTTCAATTCATGTCAAGTGCCCTTCTTTAAACTTCAGTAATACCATTTTGAAGCGAGAATTTGATTGGCTCATTTGGCTGACATAGGACACGGTGTACATACTAGAGGCAATCTCATTGGTGTGACATAACCCAAGACATACAAACATACATACATACATACATACAAATATCAAAACCAAACTGCGCGCCTGCTAATGAGCTATTTTTTCAAAATAGCTTAAAAATGCAGTTTGGTCGTCCACAAATGTGCATTATTGCGCAACTCTGGGAACGGGAATGGACTTGTTCAAACCTTCACCGCGGCCAAACGTCCGAGGCGTTTTTCGTTTTATTTAGTGCGATTTCATTTAATATTAAGTGGAAACATGGGCACGGATGTATAAAATAATTAGTTTATGTAACTATCTTTTTATCTTTCTCAAAATAATAAGCTTCTTGTCGTTGAAAAATGATCAAAACGCTTTGTGCCTGAGCAAAATTATGCGGTTCATAGTTTTCAAACGCTTAGAACCTTTTTAGTAAACTTTCAAAACGAAGTTTCAGTTGGCTGTTCTGTTGTTCCTTCAACTTCACGAAATAAAAATTCATGAAAGGCAAACAACCGAAATAAGTGAAATTAATTGGGATTCCTACCACGCCTATACTTCTTCCTTCGCTGTCCACTGTTAACTTCTTATTACACAAGCGCTTCGTATTCGTCTCAGTCTTCATGTTTTCGCGGGTTTCCGTCCTATCGTTGAATTAAACGCGCGAGTGTCAAACACTTTCGCAGTGTCTTCTTGAGTAATTTCCTTACGCATATTGAATATGAAACTGTCCGATGCGACAGAGAAAACACAACTCGCACTTTGTCACGCCCGCCTCGCATCGACAAACAACACTGGTTTGAACTCCACCGCGGTCAAACGAGAGAAATTTGCAAAAGTTAACCAAAGTACTTCAAAGTTAAGGTTATAAGGTTACAGAGGAACAAAAACAAGATATATTTTCGTGTGTCTGATTGCGAGATGATGTTTTATGAAATCGCTGCGTTTATGCGTTACTGGAAAGTTTTCAAATTACTTTTTACATTACGCAAATTGCAACATTTTTACCTCAACTGAAAAAGTATATTTCAAAGGACTAAATTTGTTTCTCTCCTCCTAAATTATCACTTCTGTCCTTAACTTTGATTAAATCTATAAGTTTCATTCAAAATTTATTATAATAATGGCGGGAATAGTTCCAGCAAAACTTTCAATTGGAAAAGTTGTTTTGACCCCAGGTCCGGACCAGGCAAAATAAACTGAAAGATTCGTGGCTTCGAAAGGGCCACTTTGCGGCTACATCTGCATTCACTTCAGAAGTGTCGGGAACACAGACCAGCTAGTTACAAGATTTAGCTAAAATCAATAACAACCATCGGGAAACTCTGATATACGGCCTTTTTTAAAACGGTAAATACCAAGTAGGCATCGATTTCTATTTTTTAGTGCCCTAGTCTTTTGACACAGTGGACACGCTATTTTAATAATTTATGTGCTGTGTCTCCTTAGAAGGTTAATGCGCTTCTTTGTTAGACTGCTCACACTATCCCTGCCCAGTACTCCCTATCATCAAACCGTGAAATAACGTGCATGCAGATTCCCGAGACATTTCAATATGCCTAATGCGTACAACAACGCCCAAGTATACGCTCCCACAGCGTCTTCTTAAATAAGCGCTATGTGTGTATTCGTCTAAATTATCTTCTTCATGTTCGTTTAAACATGTTTTAGCGGCTTTCCGTCATGAAGGTATCGTAGAGTTAATCGCGAGTGTCAAACACTTTCGCAGTGTCTTCTTGAGTAATTTCCTTACGCATATTGAATATGAAACTGTTAGATGCAACAGAGTAAAGACAACTCGCACTTTGTGACGTTCGCCTCGCATCAACAACAGGTACGTACTCCACAGAGGTCAAACGAGAGAAATTTGCAAAAGTTAACAAAAGTACTTCAAAGTTAAGGTTGTCATTTTCACTGTTTAATATATATAGATAGGCTGAGCCTAACAGCGTAGCTCTTTGAACAGAAAGCCGATGATAAACTTAACTAGTAACTGAGGTGAAAGGTCGGAAGCACAAGAATAAAATTGACGACAGGGCTATTTTTTAATTTTAGCAATTCTCAAAAACAGACTTACGCGACCGTTTGTACAGTACATTTAGACCGTACAAAAGTTCACAAAAACAACTTTTTCTCCGTCTAGAATAACTAGTACGACTAATTTTCAAATAAAATACACCTGTTGCTTATAAAAAAGTGTCCGAGAAACTGATTTGGAAATCAAAATTGCAAAAAATACACAAACATATTTGCATAAGACCACGCGAGTGAAGTTTAGAACTATAAAATCCAAGTCTTGTTTTGTTTACATAAAATCGCTTTTCAACCTATGTAATGAATGAACAAACACATAAAAATGGACAACACAATCTTCTTTCGAAACATTTTATTCAAATCTCCATAAGTTTATGTTTAAAAGCAAAACGCGAACCATTTATAGCTCATCGAGGCCGAGACGTCTCCGATCATAAAGAAATCAAAACAACTGAATTTAATTGAGCACGTTTATAAACAATTCTCCAAAACTAGGGAGAACACAAAGAAAAAGTCAATCACAGATTGATATCAACATAAATTCCCATCGAAAAATGTATTTTGTTTTACCATTAAGTCCCTCCGCTGCTTGGAAATTCTTTAAATCTCCGCTTCTTCAGTTGAATCTGAAACCCGAAGTGACAAACATCTCCCCGCATTGCTCCCATCCTCGAAACAAGATTTTATCCCTGAAAGCTCTTCTTTTTCCACTATAGCGGCTTCTGAGCATCACTTAATTAGTATCCCTGTCTTGAGTAGCAAACCGCGAAAAAATGCAGATGAATAACGACTTTAAATTAAACGGTTTTCTCCTCTAAACACAGCAGTGTTTTTCCAGGTGACGTGAAATTGCAAAGATCCTGCGAGTTAGCCCTAAGTGACGGCGGCGGTGGCGGGCACACAACGCGCCCGCGAAACATTCCGCTAGCTATGACCATGAAAAATGACGGGCATGGGTTCTATGGTTCTCTGGTTCTATGAGTATGGGGCTACGCGCGGGCCTTCGGCCCGCAGAGCTCCGCTATTAAAAGTTTCCTATATTAATAATACACTGTCAACTCACTAAACGTTTTGAACGTTTACTAAAAAAAGTTCTAAGCGTTTGAAAACTATGAACCGCAGAACTGTCGGCGCCATTTGCCAACACAATTTTGATCAGGCACGAAGCGTTTTGATCAGTTTTCAACGAAAATAAGCTCATTATTTTGAGCCGGAAAGATGAAAAGACAGTTACATAAACTAATTATTTTATACATCCTTGCCCACGTTTCCACTTAATACTAAATGAACCCCACTAAATAAAATGAAAAACGCCTCGGACGTGTGACCGTGGTGAAGGTTAAACAAGCCTGCAGTCCCCAGAGTTGCGCAATACTGCACACTACCAAACTGCATTTTATAACTTGGGCACCTCCGCCCAAGTAATAACAAGAAAAACGGAGCCGAAACCTTGCCTCATGCCGCTTCGCGCATGAGTAATTAGCCAATGCGGATCAAATCAATGCCATCAGCGAATTGGCGATGAACACGTTACGGGGTAGGGTACCCCTCTCCCGTGCCAATTATCAAGTGCTACTCCCTCACCTCCAGGCCTTATGTGAAATGGCGAAAAAAAAAAGAACTCCATAAAAAGACGTCGAGAGACCATGCAATTTCAAACGGGGGCAAGAATCTGGCGTGGTTTGAATTGTATCTGTGAAAGAGCCCTCAAGTCGCGATGAACCATGTCTCGCACCTTATACGAAGGACGGAAAGACGGGAACAAGAACGTCAGGCCACCTTACAGCGAGTGATGGAGACCTTGCAAAGCTGAAATCGAGACGTAGAGAGGCTCGAAAAGGAACTCGAGACGCTTCGTCAGCGATTAAGGCAAAAAGAGGAGCACGTGGATTTGTTGTGTCAACATTTTCTCAATCTACGCGATCACTAACTCTTCCGCTACTGCCGAGCCTACGCCGACGTGTTGGGAGACGGGAGCGGAAAAGAAAGACCATGAGTTCGTTCAATGCCCAAGCCGTCACCGACCCTCAGCGGTTTCTTCAATTGCAAGAAAAGTACAAGCAACGTTTGATGGAGGACAGTCGATTGAACAAAGTGGCGACGTTGGCGGCCGAAGAAGACGTGTTGCTGAACTCCAACCTTGCCCAAGGTCTCAAAGTCACTTTGGCCAAACCCTTGGCTCGTCAAGTGCGCACGTGGACCAAGCGCGTCCGACACCCGGGCATGGCGGCCCAGGGACGGGATGGGTGCGGCGGCTGAGAAGGAGGAGGATCTGGCCGAGGCTCCCATCTCCACCCTCATCAAACAAATGATAAAAGGACGCACCCCTTCGACACCCGCTCCAGGTCAAAAACCGGCCAAAGCGACAGGAACCCCAAAAAGGCCAGCGTCAAGAAACTCACGACCCCCTCAGGCATTCCGAGACCCAACCGTCCAAGGCTGAGTGGGACCTCTCCTGCCTCTACTGCCGACGGCGACGTATTTTTTCTCTTTAACGCTGTTTTTTTTTTCGTTTCACCCCACAATCACAGATCATGGGACACTTACGGGACTTGTACCGCTGCCCACGCTTGTTATGGTTGAACACCGAAAAACATACCAAACGAAATACAATGTGCCAACATTGTGAGCGTAACGTCTTCAAGGGGAAAATTGATGATTTGGTTCACAGAAGGAAACAACCCCATCACTAATGGTACCTTTCATTTTTTTTGTTTCACACTGAACAGTTGATTAAAGAAATACAAGACCTGCCCGTTTGCACTGTTTCTCAATGGGGCGATCCCACTCCGTCATCTTTTTGCCAACATTGTTTGCGACGATGGACAGACAGGGGTATTCACGACCGTTTTCTTCTCCGTTTCTTTTAGTTAATTTCAAGAACTCGGACAATCCAACTTATGTCCGGCCACCGAAAGAGTCGCCAATCCCTCGTTGGATTATTGCCAACATTGTCAACGCATAGAACTGTTTGGGCGACTCGAATTCCTTGTCGCCCATTCCATCGATTGGGCTCATGAGGAATTTATGGACAGACACGATGCCCTTCACAATGACGACCATCTGATTGCTTTTGAGGACAAACGATTTAATTAACGTTTTTATCAACCCATGTAATTATTTTTTTTTTCAACATGAATAAATTTGTCGTTTTTTTCAGATCCTGGATCGATTGTTGTCTCTATGCGTTTGTCCTTTCTACAAATTGTCAACCCGATCCCCCCTTCAAATGTATCCATGCTGCCATTGCGTACGGGGACTGGCCCTAGGAACCATTGACGATTGGATGAAACGAAAAAAACACTCAACGTGAATTCCCTTTTTTCAGGTCATGGTGCAATTGGTATCACTGATCGTTTGCGGTCACACCCTATGGGCCACTCATGTCGTGACTAAATGGGTCACCCCCAACCTTCGAGTGATTTTATGCTAACATTGTTTACGAAAGACAACAAGGGGATCCACTGACAGCGGTTTCCTCCGTTTCAGGTCATGACTCAATTGAAGTCCCTGATTGTTTGCAGCTTCAGACAATGGGCCACCCGCAGCGCCGACCCGTGGATTCTATGCAACCAGTGTATTCGCTTTTTTACTCTCGGGGCCATTGACGACTGGCTCGAATATACCAAACCACCCCCACCCAGAGACTTTCCCTTACGGCATCAGTTGACTTCAACCCAACGAGGATCTCACCTGTCAGGGGCGTTCTCCATTTAGGGATTGAACCCATGTCCCCGCTTGTACACCGCTTTTATTTCGTTCTCATGCTAATTAATGCATTTTTTGTGTGTTTTCTTTTTCTTTTTTTTTTTTCTGACCGAGCGGGATCTGGGACCCAATCCGAGGTCCGAGCCCGCGATCCAATAAAAGGTATCTCCGGTCAGCGGTATCTGAGCCCGCGATCCAAACAAGGTCTAATTCCGGTCAGCGGTCTCCCGCCCTCAGTCAGGCACCAACCCCCTTCTCTCCCCCTCATGGTCACGCACCCCACGCTCCCAATAATTTAAGAACCTTTAAGTCACACATTAAAGGACAGGAAATGATTCTTTAAGGTGGTTTGACGCAGTCAATGCGGTCACGCACCCCATGACGTCACCCTCGTCTCTGATTGGTTCCCGCCATCACCTCGATCACGACCCCTTTCCACCAATCCGATCGCCTCCCTGGCCTTTCGCACGAGGGATGATGTCACCCCTCGCCCTCTGATTGGCTGACACTTTTTAATGAGATACAAATGAGATGCTAATGAGATGTACTCGCTCCTGATTAGTCAAGTGTCAGGTTGCGCTACCTATACCACTAGGTTCGACTATAAAATAACTTCTAACTTCCAATTTTTCAAAAAAAAAAAAGTGGAAAGAAAATTTTACTGTACAAATATCAGCTACGATCGGACATCATCATGTAAAATGTCAACCGCTATCGGTCCATTTACAATGGCGGATCTAGAGGTGGGTCCGGGGGCCCTCCTTATCTTGGGAGGTGGTGTCAGGATCCACCACTTATTTATGATCTCAACCGCAGGGACAGAGCACAACACTGGAGACTCCGTCTCTTGCTTTTACGTTTTTTTTTTGCCCTACTAGTTTTAGCATGGAAAGGTATACGCAGTATACAGCTGTTTCGAGAAAGGTTGTCGGAAAAAAGCGTAAAAGTGCACGCGACAATCCAGAAAGATATTGTGGGTAGTCATCAACGCTTTATCCTAAAAACTCCTTTATCCATATGGCCAACCATCTAAGATCGACGCTGTACGGACGAGGCATCGCGGATTTGATGTATTAATTTGACTTATTAACATTCAGTGATCATATCCCAAATTAATTTTCGGGATAATCGCGTGCACTTTTGCCCTTTTTTCCGACAACCTTTCTCGAAAGAGCTGTATCCAATGGCTTGATGCTGCCACCCTGTTACACGTATACATATGGAAATTCAATATAAAAAATAAAAATAAATCAACGAAACTGCAGACACCGTGAACGATCTATTGCGTCACATTGGATCAAATACAAACAGTGATAAGCAACAGACCACTGCAAGGACCGATCAAACAATGTGGAAAGGCATTCTATCGAAATGGCACTACGGTCGGCCAAACCTGACATGATCAGCGCTCAAAACTAGAAAACAGACGAGGTGAAGTGTCATTCGAGTATCATTATGTTTTAGCTACGGCGCACTGAAGAGGGCCAAAAAGCCCGAAACAATTGTCTGCGTCTGCTTTCTAGTTTTGAGCGCTGATCATGTCAGGTTTGGCCGACCGTAGTGCCATTTCGAGAAAATGCCTTTCCACATTGTTTGATCGGTCCTTGCAGTGGTCTGTTGCTTATCACTGTTTGTATTTGATCCAATGTGACGCAATAGATCGTTCACGGTATCTGCAGTTTCGGTGATTTAATACAAAAATGCATTTTTATGTAACATACCTTCTATTTTTTCAGACATTTTTTGGCCCTTTGTTTGATGGTAATAATGTGACCAGCTCAAACCTTACCAGCTCTGTGCTAGCCCGGTGGATGATATTTAATCCAAAACAGCCACTGATTCAAAATAAAAATCATCTCTGCATGCGGGTCGACATCCAAAGTTGTCAAAACGGTAAACAATAACATTTCTGTCAACAACTCATCTTTCAGCTTATGCTAGCATAAGTCAAAAATAGAAATACTCTGTTTCTTTCAAGCTCTAGTTTGTTATCAAAATGTAAATTGTTTTGCTTTTTAGGAATTAAAAATGTCAGTTTCTCTGAGAGGGTTTCAACAATTTTGCTTCTAGTAGTTGCAAAAACGTAGTTTTACCGTCTTGGTTTGTAAACAGAATCTTCAAATTAACCCCTTAAATGAAAGCTACCGAGCACTATTTTTACTAAGTAGCTATGTGTTTACCAAAGGTTTTAAAATGAAAGTTAAGAAGTGCATAATTTACTAGCTAATGTGCCTGAATATATGTTGCTATTGTAGTACCAGCTCCAGTGAATGGTGGTTTGTCAATATGGAGTCAGTGGAGTCAATGTCAATGTAACACGTACACCAGGACCCGAACCAGAACTTGTACAAACCCCGCGCCAGCGTTTGGTGGCCAGCCCTGCTTTGGGCATAACGTGGAAGACCAATTTTGTAATGTGAACTGCCCTAGTAAGTGTAAATGCTTTTTAACTAAATAAATATAACTTTTCATTGAGGTGTTGTGGCTCACAACAGTTTCTAGTACTGTATTGATTCATCACTGATGGAAACTTTAAGGTTACAGTGTACCTTCGGGGGTGTCTCCAGT
The DNA here is from genome assembly GCA_022457155.1 of Cladopsammia gracilis. Lineage (NCBI taxonomy): Eukaryota > Metazoa > Cnidaria > Anthozoa > Scleractinia > Dendrophylliidae > Cladopsammia > Cladopsammia gracilis. The sequence goes on from JAJGOT010000016.1 coordinate 1,180,455, forward strand.
ATAACAGCTCTAGTGTCTTAAGATTACACTTAACATACCTAAACCCAGATATCAAATTAAAGCTTATAGAGCTGGCTATCTAAATATGGAAACCATTTGGTAATAAAGTGAATTGTCGATTTTTGTACGACGTCTAAATTCGAACGTCCGAATCAGGTTTAAAACGCTATAACTCAAAGCGATTATTGTATTTTGCTAATTTGATTTGTTCTCGGGTTTCCGGACACGAAGCGCTAAAAAAACGTGTCGGCGATTTCCCATATTCAATTGTAGTGAAAAGTTACAGAATATTTTCGAAAAAGGGAGAAAAAATTGGAATAATCGCACGGAAATGGCTCTTGACGAAAAAGTTTTCGGAAATAAGAAATTCGCCGACACGTTTTTTGTTGATTATATGTTAGCCTAGCTTCTGTCCAAATTTGAGGAAAATCGAACAAATTTCCTTTGAGTTGTACCTCTTTAAAGTGTCCCCAACAAGCGAAAAATTAATTTTGAGAAAACAGCGCTTAAAAAAACATATCGCTTCATAAACAAACTCCGCCCACAAAAGTTATACTGTCATTTCTCCGTCAATTTTCACTATTTTTCGATAATTTTTGTTTTGAATGAAAGTTCATTCGGTAAACTTTATTTTGACGCCAAAAAAAAATTTCGATAAATTTTCGATCTGAAGGTACACTGTAACCTTAAAGAAAGTACAAAGAACTCGGTTTCTGTTACTTCTTTTAATGTATAAAGGAACTATTTTAAGACAAGGAATCAGAGAATTAACTGTGTGTGTAAATTATAGTGCTAAGGTCAACCCATAAATTTCCCTGTACTGAGCGTTAGCCCTAGTAAGGAAATGGAGGACCACACGAGGGAAAGAAAAAATCTTTGACCTCGGTGGGATTCGAACCACGACCTCCGGATTAGATCTTCCGTCGCTCTACCACTTTAGCCACGAGGCCGTACGGGAGCAGATCGTGGGACCGGAGGTCGTGGGTTCGAATCCCACGGAGGTCTAAGATTTTTTTTCCCTCGTGTGGTCCTTCATTTCCTTACTAGGGCTAACGCTCAGTACAGGGAAATTTATGGATTGACCTCCGCACTATAATTTACACACAGAGTTAATTCTCTGATTCCTTGTTTGTATCAACCGTTTACCCGTTCTCTGCTCAGTTTGAAATTCCGACGCGCTCGCGCGACCTCAAGGCTTTCTCTAAAACTTGTCACTTTTCTGTTTGCATCTATAGCAAATGGAGGGTGGTCTGCCTGGGGTATTTGGTCTTCATGTAGTGCAACGTGCGGAAGTGGTAGAAGACTTCGTATACGTCTCTGTAACAATCCTCCACCAGCTCATGGAGGAGAGTATTGCGTAGGTCCCGCAATAGATAATGGAGCTTGCCTGGATCAGATTTGTACAAGTAAGCCTTGTAAAAATTCACTCTTAAGCCGCTGATGCCCAGGATTGTACGAAAGTATTGTTTAACAAATACTACATATTTGACCGAGCTAGTTATAATTTTCATGTTATTTAATATGTGACAGAATTATGTCTGTTATGGTGCACTTTTATACAGTGAAACACAGAATGCTATTTGTAAATTTCGGCATTTTTCGAAACATGAAAAAAAAAAAAATACTTTTTCGAGATCAGTGTTGTAAGTCACGAATTACCTATCAAAAAGGCGGACGAAGTACGTACCTTTTATATGACTAAGTTTATTAAGCAACCTTTGAAAACGTATGTTTACTACGAAAGCTAGCAATGGAAACTAAAATTAGTAAACTAAAATTAGTAAACTCGACCTCCCCGGCCTGTAATACTTGCTATTTATATCATAGATGTATCTCTATAATTTAATATTTTTAATGACTTTTAGAACATGTATTTTAATTATTTTGATTATATTTATTTATTTAATTTGTGAGCTTACCTGTAAAATAGCTTTTCAGCTAAGTGTGAACTCACATTAATAGCGGAGCTCGCGGGTCGAAGGCCCGGCGGAGCACCATACTCATAGAACCTACGCCCGTCATTTTTCATGGTCATGGCTAGCGGAATGTTTCGCGGGCGCGTTGTCTGCCCGCCGAACGCCCGCCGTACGCGTTGGGCTAGCTCGCTGGCGCGTATGACGTCGCAAAACATGCGCGTATGACGCCACAAAACATCCGGGATCTTTGAGGCTTTGTTTTTCGCGCGGCTACACAGCCGTCAGCTCGGTAAACACTTCAGCCGTTGCAGGATTTTTTTGCTGTTTTTAGCGGAGAATGAAAGTGGTTATCACTCAACATTTTTCTTGCGGTTTGCTACTCAAGACAGGATACTAATTAAGGGATACTCAGAAGCCGCTTTAGTGGAAAAAGAAGAGCTTTCAGGGATAAAATCTTGCTTCGAGGAACAATGCGAAGAGATGGGTTCGTTTTACGGATTTCAGCACCAAAGCGGAGATTTAAAGAATTACCAAGTACAGTAGTTGCCGGAGGGACTTAAAGGTAAAACAAATTACATTTTTCGATGGGAATTTATCTTGATTTCAATCTGTGATTGACTTTTTGTTGTGTTCTCGTTAGTTTTGGAGAATTGTTTATAAACGTGTAGCTTAAATTCAGTTGTACTAATTTCTTGAATTTCATCGAAGACACGGCTCGGCCTCGATGCGCTATATAATTAAATGGTACGCGTTTTGCTTTTAAACATAAACTAATGGAGATTTGAATAAAATTTTTCGAAAGAAGGTTGTGTTGTCCATTTTTATGTGTTTGTTCATTCATTACATAGATTGAAAAGCGATTTTATGTAAACAAAACAAAACTTAGATTTTATACTCGCGTCGCCTTATGCAAATATGTTTGTGTATTTTTGCAATTTTGATTTCCAAATCAGTTTCTCAGGCATTTTTTGACAAGCAACAACTGTATTTTATTCAGAAAATGGTCGTAATAGTTATTCTAGACGGAGAAAAAGTTGTTTTTGTGAACTTTTGTTCGGATTAAATGTACTGTGCAGACGGTCGGGTAATACTGTTTTTGAGAATTGCTAAAATTGAAAAATAGCCCGGTCGTCAATCTTAATTCTTGTGCTTCCGACCTTTCACCTAAGTTACGTTTCATCTTAGTTAAGCTTGTTCAGAGGTTCTTCAAAGGGCGACGCTGTTAGGCTAAGGCTAACTATATATATTAAACTGTATGTATGTATGTATGTATGTATGTATGTATGTATGTATGTATGTATGTGTGTATGTATGTATGTATGGAACTTTCACGAGCGAATATGTTTGCGTTGTTAGATGGAATTTTTCACGGGCCGGCGAGTCCGTTTACGCTGTTTAATGGAATTTTCACGAGCGAATATGTTTGCGCTGTTAGATGGTCTTTCATGAGCTAATATGTTTACGATGTTTAACGGAATTTGCACTAGCGAATACGCTCGCGCTGTTATATGGTACTTTTCATGAGCGAATGTGTTCGCGCTGTTTAACGAAAATTTTACAAGCGTATGTGTTTCCGCTGTCGTATGGAGTTTTCACGAGCGTATGTGTTTCTCTTGTTTACGCTGTTATATGGACTTTTTTCTCTGGCAACATTGTTTGCGCTGGTAAATGGACCTCTCCTCACAAGCGAATGTGTTTACGCGGTTGTATCAAGTTTTCCCTTGGCGAATATGTTCTGCGCCGTTTTACGGACTTTTTCACTAGAAAAATTTATTTGCGCTGGTCAAGCGAATTTCCACGAACATATATGCTTTCCTTGCTAATTGGATTGTCCACGAGCGAATATGTTTGCGCTGTTTAACGGATTTTTTCATTAGCAAATTTGTCTCGCGGGTCTATGGAGCTCTCGCGAACTAGTGTGTTTACGCTGTTAAAGGGACATTTTCACTAACGGATTTGTTTGCGCTGGTCATGGAATTTGTCGCTGGCACAAATGTTTGCGCTGTGGAATGGACCCTTTCACTACATAATTTGGCAAGGTATTTTTTTTTATTTGCGCGGCCTTTCGCAATTTTTCACGGCTGCTTTGTTTTAGCTGTTAATTGGAGTTGTGTTTTGCGCTGCTATATGGAATTTCCCGCCAGCAACGCGTTTGCCTGGGGAGCTCTTCCAGGGTATACCTTAGTGGACTTCAATTCTAGTCTGTTTTCTAACGCTGTGTTATCTTTTAGTGTCCGTCTATAGTTTGTATTCTGTCTGTTTCCGTGGGTGACCTTTTTTGCGAAGCTTCCTCGAAGGGATTGTCTAATATCCTTCATTGCTCTGTCCCTGGACGGGGTATTTCGGGGTTGCTTCGCTTTGGGGTTATACCCATCTCTTAGCGGTGTTTCTTTTTATGTTTATTTTTCCTCAATGCTCGGAATTAGGCTGTGCGCCTACGTTTTGTCTGCTTGCTGGTATTATGTAGGGTTACCCCAAAGCGCGGCGACCCCGGTGCCCCATTACATCACGTTTCCATGTTATTAACTGGCTCGTCGCTCGCGACGAGTCAGTTCTTAAAATACCCTTTTTTTTTCTGTCGTGTCACCTGCCCCGGGAATCGATTTTGCTGCGGCCAACACCGTACCTAGTTTACTTCCGGTTGTCAGAAATCAGTGATGTCATCGAAACGACAATTTACAATTGAAATATTTACCGTTCTAATTTCGACGAAATTGTTAAACATTAAATCGCTGTGATTTCAGAATGTGTTCTATTTCTAGTAAAAGGAAAGCGGGTTGAACTTTTCTAACCAAATCAATTGTCAAACAGTTGAGTTTAGAAAGCACGTCCCGGCAAGTCAGCTGATGAGTAAACAATTCTTAAGCATTACGCCATGGAGTCACGTTGAAATTCCGAACATCTCGAATTTATGTCACGCTATGGTCGCGATCGATCATGTTGATATTGTTAATTTATTCGAAATCCTATGACCGATTCTCCAAAATGCCTGTGTTTAAACAATCCTGATCCCTTGTAGTGGGTGGTTTCAAGGATTTTAAAGCGAAAAAAAAATGTACAAAATTCTAAACTTATGTTTTTTCTAACAGTACCGAGCCGATTAGAGAAAAAAAATAGAGACCTGAAATTGTAGCCTACAAAGGGAGGGACTTTTTTTGTGGGGGGGGGGGGGGGGGGGCGGCAATTTTTCTGATCATGAATTTTTTTCCGTCTTGATGTTGTGCAATAATTTTCGGGATTGTTCCATACCTTTTTTCCATTGGCTCTCTGTGCATTATTTTTTTCCTTTACTTTTGCTATGCAGGAAATTTTTTTGGTAATTGCCCACCCCCCCTCCTCCCTCCCCTAACAATAAAATAATCCGTCCCTAAGGAGTGCTTGAAGCGGGCTGTGGAATGTAAATGTAAATGTAGACTGGACTGTGCATATGAATATATTCTAGATTGTATACTGTGGATTGCTAATATAAAACTCTAAAATGAAAACCGGGTGAAAACTGAGACAAAACGAGCCAGTTTCGAAGCCCATCGGGCTACTTGTTGGTTACCGTCTCGGATAACACGGTACTTTTTGGAAACCAAAACCTTTTTGTTGTTTCTTTTGTTTTTGGAGGTAGTCAGACATTCACAGTCAGACTTGCGACGTCCAGGGGTGGGAAAAAGATTCTACAACGTTATCCTAACTAGGGCTGTTGCCTTACAGTTACAGTTACAGTTCTCTTTACTTCCTGTGCCCTTGTAGCGGTGGTAGCCGTTAGTACTCAAATGTGGCTTACAGCGCGGTTACTATTTTTCTGTCCTGTTTTCTTATTATAAGGCTCCCTTCCATTTATTCAGTGCTACCACAAGGATAGCTGACCTTCTCCAAGTCCGTTTTGCCGGTTTTAGTTTGCGGCAAGTCTACCTACAAGGAGGGAGGATTTTCTGAGTTATGGGAGGAGGACACATTATCTTCATGATCTTCTGCTTCATGCTTACCCTATTTCTGAGTTTTGGGAGGAAAGTCTACATTTAGGTGCGTCCACTCTGGTTTTTGCTAGCACACTCTGCTTCCGGTGAGTTGCCAGGGAGCTTTAGCCGAAGGGCTGGCCTATCCCATATCTTAATATTACATCCTGAGGCATTGTTAGTTGGTAGCCCCGGTGAGAATATATCACTATAAGTCTTGACAATTCTTACAACACATCTCTCATTTTTCTTTGGTGTTTTTGGATACAGACTGGACGGTAACCTCAACCAAATCTTTCTCCGCGTTTATTTCAAATCGACTTTCTTTATCCTCGCCGCAGTTCACTGCCAATACATATAAATCGAGATAAGAATTGAGCGAAAAGCAAAAGAATGGCATACAAAAAGATGTTCCTTCCCATCACCAAACTAGGCCCGCCAACCTCAAACATGTCGGTAATATCGATAGCGTCGTCTTCACAACTCTTCTGCTCAAACATATCAAGACTCTGGGAAAGAATTTAATCGAGTCCATCGTCTAAAACTACCTCTTCTTTTTCGCATTCATCCACCGCCTGCGACAACAAATCATCTAAACTATCGCTCATCATCTCGAATGAACGTTTTTCCAAATAACTGGACATATTGGCAGAAAAAGCAATATCGACTAAAACGTTATGGAACTCAGCTGCTGAACTGAAAGAAAAGCCTACAAACACTAAACCCCTTGAGAAAAGGCAGATATTCAAATTGCTACGCGCTCGGTCATTATTTTTAAGAAGGCCTCGGAGCTCAGGCATTATCCTATATATATTTTCCTAATTGAGTTGTAGGTGTTGTTCCACTGTTGATCATTTAACTTTACAACGGTTTGCCATCGTTTGGAACCAGTTTGTTTACAAATGTGGGTTTTATTAACTATAAGCCAATAAAAGTCTAGCTGGAATATTTGTTTACGACTCCATCGTGTAAAATTTCGCGATTCAAACACTGATCTCGATGATTATAAAAGACTTACCGTCGCCCTGTTCTTACAAGGTTTTTGACGCGTTCCGCAGCTACACTGTGCTGCACACTTCTTATTTGCCGTTTTGCACGGACAACCAACGCGCTTTCTGCCAGACTTTGTTGAACATGTTGATTTGCAACTGCATGATATTTCTCCCTGGAAGAAATGCTAAGGTATTAGCCGCGAGGCCGACGATGCCAAATACTGTAAAATATAAAGCTTCTCCATTGCAAGGAAAAAACGAAAGGACAAAGAGTGCAATTAATTATATGTTTAACTCACTTCATCGACGTCCTGCCCTTGTTCGGTGAGCATATTTCTTTTCAAATAACGCGAACGAATCGAGCGGAAGATTATCTCGCGGCGGCGAGGAAATCTTGCCGCGTCAATTTGACAGTTCTATTGTTTTCTTGAGACCTAACAGATGACGTCTCGCGCCTGCGCAGAATCGGGACTGTGTTCCTTTAAGGTATCGCCTTTGGATATGGGTGCAGCAGAGGTGTCCTCCGCTAAAAGAGCGTCCTCGTCGGCCATAATTTCAACAAATTTCCTGTGACAACGAACCGTTGTCACTTTCCAGCTCGAGATCCGAACGCAACTGAGCTCGGTTTCCGCGCGCTATCCCACGTGACTTCGTAGCGACTTCGACCAATGACGAAGTAGAATCAAGGTTATGGATGAATTCATGTTTCATGTGTACTGTCACGTGACTTTTGATGTAAATAAAGTGCGAAAGTTCGGATGTCCGTTTTGAGCCATGTACAAGTGTACGAAGTATTAATCTTATACATGTCTGGTTTCACGTTTTATAGAAATATATATCGTGCAGTAGGGTTTATCGAAGTCTTGAAAAATCCATTTGAAGTCCACAGATCGGTTTTAATTTTCGATGAGTTTGAAGTCAAAGACATTCTTTCGTGTATTCACAGATAAAATTAAAAATACGCACAAAGTGATGTCACATCACTTGACAATATCGTGAAACTGAAAATCAATTTAGAACATAAGAAACAAGGAAAATGATGAAATGGAATATCGGATCAAGTAAAAAGAAGTTATATTATTCTCGTATTTGGTGAGAGTTGTATTCGATAATGATTTTGTATTGTTTGTTTTCGAGGAACAGAAAAATGGAAGTAATAAAGTTGAATGTGAAGTTGACGTTGTATGCAGGAGTGGTTAACATGGTATATGTTTGACCTTTAGTTCTAACATGACAAAAACCAGTTGCAAATGGAGATCGCTCAATAAGGGACCGAAGATTCAACGGGTAAACGACCACATTATCGAGGGTACGCGTTTTGCTTTTACATAACAAAAAATTGGGTGACATTTGCCTCTAATTTTTTTAACTCGTCCCCAAACCCCCAATTTGACCCTTAAAATCACTGTGAAAACGCCATTTTTTTTAAGCGAAAATCAAAATTTCGCCCATTTATGAATTACTTTTCGGTAATCCACACGCGGATTCCAGTAATTTGGTTATTATTCTATCTGGAAACGTTAAAATATTTTAATAACTTAAAAAATAAGTCCCGTCATTTTGACCTTGAAGTGACCAATGTCAAGTAAAGGCTTATATGAAGTTCAACCGCGCGGTCATCGCTTCAGCGGTATGACTCATTTTAATAGGCATAATGTCAACATCCACACTTGGTTTTGAAGAGACTGGGATCTTGTGAACATTTTGGTGGGAAATATGATTTAGTTGGAGCGAAAACAATCCCGTCATTTTGCCATTTCTTCAGTGCACTATGCTTTTGGCTTCTATTCGTCTGTATCTATTCGCATGTTCTACTGTCAATGCATGGCCTGCAATTTGTGAATTACTTTTCGGAAATCCACACTCGGATTCCAGTAATATGGTTATTATTCTATCTAGAAATGTTAAAATATTTTAATAACTTTTAAAAAAAAAGTACCGTCATTTTTACCTTGAAGTGAGCAATTTCGTATAAAGGCTTGTATGGAGTTCGACCGCGCGGTCATCGCTTTAAGTGTTCTAACTCATTTTAACAGGCGCAATGTCAACATCCACACTCGGTTTTGGAAAGATAGGAATCTAGTAAACATTTCGGTGGGAAATTTGCTTTGGTTCGAGCGAAAAAACCTCCGTCATTTTGCACTTTTCAGCCGGAAAGATTTCCGTTTAACCCCACACATTAGTTATGCATACCGTTCTTAAAACTAAAACAAAAGCCAAAGCAATAGAAATCCAAAAGCAAAACAATAGCGCATACATACATAATTATGGGCAATAGTTCATTTTGGTAACGCGCACGCCCGGAGCAAATGTCTCGTGTGAGGGATCAATATTTTGGAATGCATAAACTAATGGATATTTGAATAAAAATTTTCGAAAGAAGATTGTGTTGTGCAATTTTATGTGTTTGTTCATTCATTACATAGGTTGAAAATCTATTTTATGTAAACAAAACAATACTTGGATTTTATAGTAAGGGACGGACCATTAGAAAAGTGATGGGGGGGGGGGGGGGGATGGGGGATTTTCAGCTTGCACGATTCTTTTTTTCGCCCATTGCTTGTGCAGGATTTTTTTTTTTGCAGGTGAAACCCTCTGCACGAATTTTTTTTTCAGACAATTTGCGAAATTATTAAATTTGATCAGAGGAATCATGTCAAAAAATGTCCACTTGCCAAACATTTGTGGCTGAGATGTGGGCACTTTGGTTTTAATTTCTCCATACAAACCCTTCTAGTAAATGTTGCGTCTGTTCCTTCAGTTTAGAACCGGTGCAAAATTAGAGAGGTTTGTATAGGACGGTACCAAACTTTGAAGGTCTATATCTTTTCTATTCATGGCAACAAGTTGAAATTTTGTGGTTGATTATACAGCAGCAATCCATATCAAAAGATGGAATTTTGAGGCTTGATAAAAAAATTTGTGAGATCACACTTTAAATACCACTCTATTATATTTATGTCAAATACATCATGTCAAATATCTATATTTATGTCAAATACATTAATATCCTTGATCGACCTCCTCTCACATTTTTTTCAATCACACTATGATGTTTCTGACCAACTTGTATTATGCATGTAAGTGACTATCTAGTTTTATAATAGTCTGGTTCCCATATTCTTGGATAACATTACTGATAGTAATGCAGTATACAGTGTATGTTGCAGGTACACTGGCTGCCAATGAAAACCAGACTTTGTGCTATTATTTTTTTTAAAGTAGCAGTGTTGCTGTTGATGTTGTTGATCAGTTCATGTTGGTAACAGTTAAAGTTTTAACAATCACTATAGCATAGTATCAATGAACTTTTTCATTGTGTTATTTAGAATTTTTCATCAAGGGGACCCCTCTAATTTTATTGTGGGAACAAATAATTTTTTAAATTAAACAAATATTAATATGTTAAAAAGTTATTTAATATCGAAACTGTTTATGGATAATTACATGTATTTATCATATTTATTATAGATAGATAGATAGTTTATTGAAGTTAAATCTTACAGCGCCAGAGCCAGCTGAATTTAATATGCCAACTTTCACAAAATATTTTAAAAAATGTTTATACTACAATTATATGAATACCTAAAATACAGCTAAAAAAATCTATCATTTGTAACAATTATGTGGAATAAAACCTTTTTTGAATCTACTGGTTTTGCATGTTGGCAACTGAAATTTGCGTTTTCCAGCTATTGAATTGTATTACCTTATAGTTGTCATTTCATGCAGTGTGAGGTAAACTTTGCACGAATTTTTTTCCTGGCATTTTCCCTTGCACGAATTTTTTTTTGGGCTTTTTCCCCATCCCCCCCCCCCCCCCCCCATCACTTTTCTAATGGTCCGTCCCTAACCAAACCCGTTCTTACTTCACTCGCGTCGCCTTATGCAAATATGTTTTTTTTTTTGCAATTTTGATTTCCAAATCAGTTTCTCCGGCAATTTTTGATATGTAACAGGTGTATTTTATTCGGAAATTAGTCATACTAGTTGTTCCAGACCCAGAAATAGTTGTTTTTCTGAACTTTTGTACGGTCTAAATGTACTGCGCAGACGGTCGCGTAAGCCTCGCGTAATTCTTTTTCTGAGAATTGCTAAAATTGAAAAATAGCCGGGTCGTCAATCTAATTCTTGTGCTTCCGACCTTTCACCTTAGAGAGTGACGCTGTTAGGCCTAGCCTATCCACATATATTATACTCTTTAATCAAATTATTGAGTTGATGATTATCTATTAATTCAAATCTGTTTAATGTGTGTGCAATTTGTGTAAATTCGTCGTTTATATCATCATTACCAGCCAGTATTGAGCCACCTAGTAATTCAAGTCGGTTTAAAAGATCATTTGGATTATTGAAATAAACAACCCCACTTCCAGTCTTTTTATATTTTTGACTTGTTCTATGAATTGGTATTTCACTAATTTTATTCAACTCATCAAATACCATTTTCGATAAAGTACTATATTTCTTTTTACTACTGAATCGCTTTGTGACAAGATCAAGGGTGTCAAAATCCACCTGTTCTCTTATTATTATTATTATTATTATTATTATTATTATTTTATTTTTTTTATTTATTTATTTATTTGCACATATAAAAATACAAAATAACAGGTAATAAAGTGTAACAGGTAATAAAATGTAAATATAAATAAATATAGCATGAAAAGAGTACACAAAAAGGAAATAAAATTATGAAATATAGGGTTTACGTGAGTTATAAGAAAAGAAAATCATTTTAATTTTCACATTTCTCTATTTTCCATTGCAATTTTAGTTTTTCTTGGAATTCTGATTGGCTGGGTATCTTTTCGGTTATTTTACAGGAGTAAACATATTTTTTGGCGAGTACAACTAATATATTAAATTTACGTTTGAGTAGTGAGCGCTGATTCGAAGGCAAAGTAAAATCGTTGAACAAAAATTGAGACTTTGACAAATTTAGATGTATTTTGTTGTCTTCGTTGAAATGTAGTATTGCGTAATTACTAAAATCATTCATGACTGAGCACTCCAGAAATGTATGTTCAAGGGAGTCAGGGAGTTTACAGAAGAAACACTTATCATCCGTCTTAATTTTGTATTTTTTAAGCTCTTTATTAGTTACTAAAATTCGATGAAGTAGTTTAAAGGAAAACTGTTTTAGCTTATTGTCCCTTGAGAGGCAATAGACGACCTTGAAAAATTCTTCCCATTTGTTAGCAAAAGGAGGGTAATACCTAGCCCAAGTTTTAACCGAGGTAGGCTCATCTTTCAAATTACTACGAAACAATGAATAGTAGTCCTTACATCGCGTCTTTGAGAGTGAGATATTTTTTTCTTCAGAAAGCTGAAATACATTGGAATCATCAAGGTAAGAGTCAAACGGTCTTACAGTTGATGCACCCTCAGTTTTTAGGCTTGATGGTATAGAAGCAAGTAATTGAAAATAGTAAATAAAATTAATGTCTATTCCGTATTTCTGCTTGAAGTCTTCATAAGTAAGGTAGTTGCCATTATTATTTAATAGATCTTGCACAAAAAGAACTCCTTTGTCGGCCAATTTCTTCCAATACAGAGATTTCCCTTCAATTGTTATGTTTTCGTTGTTCCATAAAAGTAGAGTGCTGCTGTAGCAATCATTGTAAAGACTCTTTAACTCCTTAAAATAATCTAAAAGTTCAATGTAGAAGTGAGGAATATTCCTGTTAAGTTTCTTTGTATTGTAATTACATTTAAGTAAAAAAGACAGCCCTCCATATCTATTAAAGAATGCATTTGGTATTGCTTTCCACGCATCATTGGACCCACTTAAAAATCTACTTATCCAACTTAGACGTAACGATTTGACCGTTGTTCTGAAGTTTGGAAAGTTAAGGCCTCCTTTACTCTGGGTCTGATATAAAACAGTTCTCTTAATCTTATCATTTTTATTCTTCCATAGAAAGCTAAAAAGTTTTCTTTGAACAATGTTTATGACTTCCTCAGGGACAGTTAGCATTGAGGCCGCATAAACCAATTTGGAAACGCCCAAAGATTTTGCGAGGAGAGTTCTTCCCATAAGCGTCAGGTCACGGGATAACCAAATGTTTAGCTTAGTTTCCATTTTTTGAATTTTGATGAAAAAGTTTTGATAGTCATTCTTATCACTATTATAGGATACGAACGTGCCTAAAATTTTAATTGGATCTTTGGTTGTGCTTATTCCAATAGGACAAGTTTTGTTTTCTTTCAGCGAACCAATCCACATGGCTTTTGTCTTTTTCTTATTTATTTTAAGACCTGAGATTTTTCCAAACTCATTCAAAACAGATATGTTCTCTCTTAATGAGTTAACGTCCTTGCATATGAGGGTTGTGTCGTCAGCAAACTGACTCAACTTGGCCTCAACCGAACACTGAAGTACAATTCCTTGGATATTGGGACTTTGACGAATTTTTTGTGCAAGTATTTCGGCAGTTAGAATAAAGAGGAGGGGACTCATAGGGCAGCCCTGACGGATTCCCCTTGATACTTTAAAGTAATTTGTCATATAGCCTCCATTTAGTACTCCACTTTCCACATCACAGTAAAGCGTACATATCCATTGTCTAATATTAGGTCCAAAGTTGAAAAATCTTAATGTATTTTGGATAAAATGCCATTCTAATGAATCAAAAGCCTTCTCAATCGATTCTCAAAATCTACAAATACCATAATACCAGGGATTTTATTCATCTCTGTGTACTCCATAATATCGTTTAAAAGGCGGACATTTTGGCCGATGTATCTTCCTTTAACAAAACCTGTCTGATCGGTATGAATTAAGGTGGGTAGTTTAGGCTCAATTCGTTTGGCAATTAATCTTGCAAGTATTTTGTAATCTACGTTTAGAAGCGTTATAGGACGCCAGTTGGTTAAAACAACAAGATAATTTTCATCTTTTGGTACTAAAGAAATAACCCCACTTCTTTGAGATATTGACAACTTCCCCTTACCGAAAGCTTCCTTAAAAGAATTGAGCATCCTATCGCCTAAGAACTCAAAAAAGGCTTCATAAAATTATTTGGTAAAGCCATCGTCACCTGGAGTTTTGTTGTCGTTAAGACCTTTTAAAGCATTTAACAGTTCTTCCTTTGAAATATCGTACTCCAGGTCTTGATGCTCCTCATCCGATAACTTAGGAAAATTTAAATTTTTGACAAAATCCTGAAATAATTTATCATTGTTGTCGTCATCACCAGGTTCCACTTTGGTAGATAAGAGCGTTTTGTAAAACTACTCGATTTACTGATTCACTCTTCGGAAATCCGTGATGATCTCGCCTCCGTTAACTTTTAATTTCGTTATAACTTTCCTTTCATAGTTCCTTTTTTCTGTATTAAAGAAGTATTTCGTTGGCTTTTCACCATCTTCTATCCACCTCACCTTCGATCTAAACATCGCTTCTTTCCCTCTTATTGTATATAGGTCATTTAATTCATTTTTGAGCCGATCGTATTCCATTAAAACCACGTCGTCTAAACACCCTTCGTTGCATATTTTGCCATCTATTTCTTGAATTTTTTGTTGAACAATTTCTGCACGGTCCCTTAATCTTTTCCTTTTTCTTTTTGAATAATCAATTGTTTTAGATCGTATTTCCATTTTAGTAAGTTCCCAAAGCAACTGATCACTCTCAACATCCTTATATTTCTGTTCAATGAAGGGTAAATATCCTTTTATCAGCTCTAAATATTCTTCATCTTCCAACAAAGAATTATTGAATTTCCAGTTCCCAGGCCCCCGTCTAAAAGCGTTATCAAATTTTAAGCTAAGGAAAATTGCTTTATGATCAGGCGCAATCGATGAGCGGGTTTCCGTTTTTACGACGTGGTCAGTAAAATGCTTTGCTATCAAAAAATAGTCAATTCGCGATTTAATTTTTAAACCTTTTGATTTATAGGTATAAGATCGTGTATTCGGATGCATTGAACGATAAATATCTACCAAGTCAAGCTCTTTCATGAGACTTAAAAGAGCATTCCTATAATTCGTCTCCTTCCACGGTAGTCCCCCACACTTATCTAGACGACTAAGTCCTGTATTCCAGTCACCGGAGATGATAGTTTTGGATGTATTGGCCTTTGAAACTAAGAGATCACTCAGTGTTCTTATAAATATAGGTTGTTGACGGTAATCAGTAGGTGCATAAATATTTACAATTGAGATACTCTCTTCCATTTTCAAATTAGCCAAGATCAACCTGCCTTCAGTATCAGTACAAACATTATCTAATAAAAAAGTACTATTTGGACTCACCAAGATACATACGCCTCTGGAGTGCTCTGTGCCATGGGAAAAGATGATCTGACCACCCCATTCTGAGCGCCAAAATCTTTCGTCTTCTCTCTTAGAAAAGGTTTCTTGTAGACAATAAAGTGAAGCTCTTTGATTTTTCAGGTACGAAAAGATTGCCCTGCGTTTTGTAGGATTACGCAAACCCCTTACATTCAGTGACAAAACTTTTAGCGAAGCCATATTCACGCATACAAAAAGACAAAAGTTTTAAAAGAAAAAAAAAACACCAGAAAGTCAAACGGACACTAAACACAATCACTTACAATTACAGCTACAACTTACCTCTCCTGGGATCTACAGCTATACTCTCAAAAAAAAAAAAAAACAAAGAGGTCCGCATATTGAGAGGTGTAATTAAGTCATATTGTTGCTTTTATATAGGATCGATACAAATTAGACTATTGGGCGTGTTAATTGGTGGAAAAAGAAAAACTGAATCAATGCTGAAAAATTAGGGTGCGGTCAAGATAAACTATAATTTTTTTAAGTCTTCTTCCGTCTCGATTTTAATTGCAGCCTTGGTCGCTGGATTTAGTTTAATAAAAATTTTCCCATCTGTTGTCCAAACTCTCCATTCTTTGTGCTGGCGCTTTTTATCACGTACTTTTTTGAATAATCCGGCTCTTTGGGCTGTAAGATTTTCATTTATGTAGATTTTTTCTGCGCCTGAAAGGTGTTGGACGTTTGCTCTGCGTAGTTTTCTGCGGTTCCGATACATTTCATCTTTGCTGTGATAATTACTGAAACGCACAATTATTGGTTTTGGTTGAGTTTCCCCCCTCTTAAAACGATGAACTATGTCTATATCTTCCGGATACAAGTCTATGTCCATACTCTCTGCCAATTTAATAATTGTCTCTTCAAGATCTTCATCTTCCACTTCGGGAATCCCAAATATTTCTAAATTCACCTTTCTCGTATATTGTTCGAGATCATCCAGTTTTTTCTCCAAAGACTCAATTTGCGCAATCTTTTCCTGTAGCTTAGTGCTCATCTCTTCCTTATTAGTATCGATTTTTTCATTCAAACCAGAGTTCTTCTTTTCCAAGTTCTCCACTTTCTTGTGTAGATCCGAGTTGCTTTTAGTAAGTTCATCTATTTTGGCTTGTGAAAAGTCGAGAGATTCGCGCAGCTCTTTATAGTTGTTCTGTAATACTTTAAGATTGTTAATCAAGCTGTTGGTGTTATTTTCAATTCGCATTAAAGCCTTCCACATGTCTGACAAAGAATGGGTCCCTTCTTCGTGTTCGACAGAATCCGCCATTGTTGACGAACTGAATTCTTCGTCTGAATTACCACTTTTCGCTTCTTGTTTGGGCGACGTATCACTGCCTGAACCGTCACTGAGCCTCTTTCTCTTTTTTTTTTCCCATATTCAAAGCATTTGTCGGTTTTTATCTTTAAATTGCCTCTCACATAACGGAGCTCAACAAAACATGTCCGACTCTTGTCAGCCTCTCTTACCAATCTAAGCTGAGCATATAGTTTAAGGAACATCAATGGTTAAATTTCCATAGGCACCAGATTCTGGATTAATTTTGTATGCATTTCTTTTTAGTTGTGTGTAAATATCCTTCCCCACTTTAAGAGTTTTTTGTCCTTCTTCAATAATAACTAAACGCTTTCTATATTTTTCTAAAGTTTGAATCTGCTCATCATATTCAGCTATTTTATCTCTATTTTTTTTCTTTGCTGTTTTTGTTGTCGCGTTCGAAGAACGCAATCCTAATTTCGTGTTGGTTGTCCTGTGCCTTACGTGCAATAAAATTTGAGGTTTTTTAGTGTCCGGTCTTCCAAATGGCCGCCCCTATTGCTTTTTTCAGGGGCTCATTTCCGCCGGAAGTTCCTTCGAACGCGTCTCCATAATCTCCGATTACTACTAGTAGATAAATGAGCCTTTTGACGTCCTAAAGTCTGATTCATTTTACCAGCTTTGTTTAATATCTCATTAACAACAGTTGGAACTTTTATGGTTTCTTAGAACACATCCGCTGGTAAAAGTAAATTATGTTTTTGTATGATTGATAATTCTTCTGATGAAAATCCTTTATTCATATCAGATACCATTTTTGGAGGTTGTTCACCACTACGATCGGGTAATGCTTATTGTTTTACTTGCTCAGAAAATGGCATGATTTCTTTTTCTGATATTCCTCTCTCAAACGACTACTTTCATCAATTTCACCTTTCAGTTTTTCAGTAACTGGTTCGAATTCTTCCTTTTTTTCTTCATACACATCTTGTTTAGAAGTTTGAACTCCTTTTACAACAACATCTCGAACAATTTTTGTAATGTTTTGTAATGTTTTCTTCGATTTTGGAAGTTGAAAAAAACTCATGCTTCAAACCAAGCTTCTGATATATTGGCCTTAAGGTTACAGTGTACCTTCGGGGGTGTCTCCAGTATAACAGCTCTAGCGTCTTAAGATTACACTTAATATACCTAAACCCAGACATCAAATTAAAGCTTATAGAGCTGGCTATCTAAATATGGAAACCACTTGGTAATAAACTGAATTGTCGAATTTTTTACGACGTCTTAATTCGAACGTCCGAATCAGCTTTAAAACGCTATAACTCAAAGCGATTATTGTATTTTGCTAATTTGATTTGTTCTCGGGTTTCCGGACACGAAGCCCCAAAAAAACGTGTCGGCGATTTCCCATATTCAATTGCAGTGAAAAGTTACAGAATATTTTCGAAACAGGGAGAAAAAAAATTGGAATGATCGCACGGAAATGGCTCTTGACGAAAAAGTTTTCGGAAATAAGAAATTCGCCGACACGTTTTTGTTGATTATATGTTAGCCTAGCTTCTGTCCAAATTTGAGGAAAATCGAACAAATTTCCCTTGAGTTGTAGCTTTTTAAAGTGTCCCCAACAAGCGAAAAATGAACTTTGAGAAAACAGCGCTTAAAAAAACATATCGCTTCATAAACAAACTCCGCCCACAAAAGTTATACCGTCATTTCTCCGTCAATTTTCACTATTTGTCGATAATTATTTTTGGGGATGAAAGTTCATTCTGTAAACTTTATTTTGACGCCAAAAAAAAAATTTCGATAAATTTTCGATCTGAAGGTACACTGTAACCTTAACATATATTCGATGCTAATCAATCTTCCTCTCTTAACATTCAACTTTTTTGTAATATTCCCAATCAAAAGAAATATTTTATAATTTTTTTCACGATTGTTATTACTAAGTTGGATTTCTTTATTATATTTGTTGATGACGTTCTCGATATGATATTTTCGTATATACACACTCTTTCTTTTAATTTTATACGAATTCTCATGAAAGTCAACATGGATGAACTAATGCATAATCATGAACTACACCACAGTTTTTGCAAATATCTGCGCCATTATCTTCAATAATGGTCATATTATCACACGTATCACAGCATGATTCAACCTGTTTTTCACGTTATCTATTATTTTAAAATCACAGACGCTGCATATAGACTCACCTATTTTTTATTAATTCGTCATGCACATTTTGATTACATATATATATATATATATATGATTATATATATATATATATATATACACCCTTTTGCAAAAATATTGACACTTAAAAATATATATATATATATATACATTCGTCCTTTGTGTTTATATCACATACGTGATGACAGGCGGCAAACATTTTTTAAGGTGGGTACAGTAGCATTTAACAAACTCTACTGTACCCACCTCGAGAACTTTTTGCTGCCTATCGTCACGTAAAAGATTTAAACACAAAGGACGAATATATATTTATATATATTTTGAAGTGTCAATATTTTTACAAAAAGGTGTATATATATATATATATATATAACACCGAAAATGTGAGGGTCAAGAGTCCAACTCCAATGTAGCTTTGCTGGTTTATTCGCTCGACGTTTCGACCATAACGGTCTTCATCAGGAGCATCTGAGGTATGAGTTATGGTCGAAACGTCGAGCGAATAAACCAGCAAAGCTACATTGGACTCTTGACCCTCACATTTTCGGTTTTATTTACGATTATTTCAAGTGTCCACGATCGCTTTAGTGATCCTCCAGCAAGCATTTTACGTTGGTTAAGGATCTGCATTGTTTGCGAGACCCCTCACAAGTTCTTTGTTACATATATATATATATATATATATATATATATATATATATATATATATATATATATATATATATATATATATATATAACTGAATTTGACAAAACATGACTGCAAACACTGAGACAGACCGACCAATCGAATTGCAGTCAAAGTCTCAAAAACGACCCCTCTGGCCACCCCTGTTCCTTGGACACACAACCTCCGCTCCCCAGCCACCCACCCACGGTTAGCCCTGACCGAGGCGGGCCAACCACATGCCAGCTAAAATTTTTTTCACTAAACCTGACTGCACTAACATTTATTTAAACCGATTTCCTGGCTCTTAACATAAATACAATAACAGACCAACAGGTTGAATTCCACTCAAAGTGGCAAAACTACCCCCCTCCCCACCCCTGTGGTTTTGACGCACGACCCCCAGACAACCAGCGACTGTTAGCCCTGTCCCTGGGCTATGCTGCAGCATATCCGGTAACGGCAAGCCCCCTCAATTTTCAGCGACGGGAATGGCTTGGACACGGGCCTGCGGCCCGTGTCCAAGCGAAAACCTAGCGAGCATGTTTTGTCGAATTCAGTCAGATATATATATATATATATATATATATATATATATTATATAAATTGTGTAAACAAAAGCGAGAAGCGAACTCTTCACATGTCCTGAAGTTTAATAGCAGACGTTTCGCCCTTCGGGCTTCTTCAGTGCTTACGCTGTATATACAGGATCAAAAATACTTGGAATAAAAATGTTTACCGAAATAAGTTCCTAATATATAATAATAAATCTTCTAACATAACAAAAGTTACAATTAAAACTATAGAAAAGTTACGTAATAGAGTAAAGCTGACAAGTTACATAAAAAAAAAAACTAAAAATAAGCTAAAAAGTGACAATGTAATGGTGTTGTGCAATTGTAAAAGCATAACAGGCTCCCTAAATTAGGGCCCTCGAATTATCACAAGGCCAATGTAGTAACAGGGTCCCCAAGCAGGGCCCCTAAACAATAGTAGTAATAAATTCCCTGCTAGGGGCACCTGAACGACAAGCCAACACGAAAATAACGGGTTCCCCGAATCAGTAGAGCTCCTGAATGCCAAGACAATTGCAAACAGCAAGTAACGTAAACGAGTAAAATCAGCTAAAAATTACAATGATAAAAATGATAAAAAGATAAAAAGAGACCAAATGATAAAATGAGGCGGCATGAAAGGTCTTTAGTTAGTTATATCTAATTCTATTCTTTGAATTGAACTCCGATCTTTTGTTTAGGCCGTGTGGCATCAAGGTGCAAAGCTGTGCACTCCAAAACGCTTCCCTAGTTAACAAACGCTCATCAACACTATTTTCGTTATTTGAATTAAAGATTTGTTCCACAATAACTAATTCAAAGTCAGACATTTCATGTTCATCTTTGCTAAAATGAATGGCGACCTCACACGTGTTTTTATTCGTGATCATGGCTGATTTATGGTTGCGAAATCTGACCTTGAACTCGTTACTGGTGGATCCTACATATTGTAAATTGCATTTGTTACAATTGATGAGGTAAGTAATATTCTTGGATTTACAATTAACATTTTGTCTGATAGGATATTTTCTACTGGTTTTAGTGCTCATGAAAAAATCAGTTTCCAGCAAGAAATTCCGGCAAAGATCACATTTTCTACAACATTTAAAGCAACCTCGGTCATTCCCTTCAGCTACGTTGGTACGTTTAGATGCGGCTAGAATTTCTTTAATGTTCTTAGATCTTCTAAAGGATGGAATAATTGAACCCTTGGGAAAAATTCCAGCTAAAGTAGACGAATTAAAAATAAGGTGACTGTGGGAGCTCAAAATTTTGCCAATGCTGGGCAAACGCGGATTATAGTCAACAACTAAGGGAAACAGCTTTTTATTTTCTTTAACTTTAGTTATGAGTAAATCTTTCCTTGGAATAGATTTGGCCTTTTCAAAATGTGTCTGGACAGATAGGGGATTATAACCCCGATTAACAAGGTAACCCTGGTATTCTTGGCTCCGTTTCTCAAAAGTGTCAATGGAAGAACAATTGCGTCTAACCCTTGTGGCTACTCCGGAATTTCTTGCTAGAAACTGATTTTTTCATGAGCACTAAAACCAGTAGAAAATATCCTATCAGACAAAATGTTAATCTTTAAGATCTTGTGTTTTACAGAGTAACGCGCTTTAACGTAAACACCTAACAAACATTTTTACAAGTTTCCACGATATTATTATTATTACAGTTAACACTGGTGTTTACTTTAAGTTCTAGTGTTTTACAGTGTGACGCGCCTTACCGTGCAGTGAGCACACAACAAACATTTTTACAAGTTTCCAGGATATTATTATTATTACAATTAACACTGGTGCTTTCTTTAAGTTCTAGTGTTTTACAGTGTGACGCGCCTTACCGTACAGTGAGCACCTAACAAACATTTTTACAAGTTTCCACGATATTATTATTATTACAGTTAACACTGGTGTTTACTTTAAGTTCTAGTGTTTTACTGTGTGACGCGCCTTACCGTGCAGTGAGCACCTAACAAACATTTTTACAAGTTTCCAGGATATTATTATTATTACAGTTAACACTGGTGCTTTCTTTAAGTTCTAGTGTTTTACAGTGTGACGCGCCTTACCGTGCAGTGAGCACCTAACAAACATTTTTACAAGTTTCCACGATATTATTATTATTACAGTTAACACTGGTGTTTACTTTAAGTTCTAGTGTTTTACAGTGTGACGCGCCTTACCGTGCAGTGAGCACCTAACAAACATTTTTACAATTTTCCACGATATTATTATTATTACAGTTAACACTGGTGTTTACTTTAAGTTGTAGTGTTTTACAGTGTGACGCGCCTTACCGTGCAGTGAGCTCCTAATAAACATTTTTACAAGTTTCCACGATATTATTATTATTACAGTTAACACTGGTGCTTTCTTTAAGTTCTAGTGTTTTACAGTGTGACGCGCCTTACCGTGCAGTGAGCACCTAACAAACATTTTTACAAGTTTCCACGATATTATTATTATTACACAGTTAACACTGGTGCTTTCTTTAAGTTCTAGTTTTTTACAGTGTGACGCGCCTTACCGTGCAGTGAGCACACAATAAACATTTTTACAAGTTTCCACGATATTATTATTATTACAGTTAACACTGGTGCTTTCTTTAAGTTCTAGTGTTTTACAGTGTGACGCGCCTTACCGTGCAGTGAGCACACAACAAACATTTTTACAAGTTTCCACGATATTATTATTATTACAGTTAACACTGGTGCTTACTTTAAGTTCTAGTGTTTTACAGTGTGACGCGCCTTACCGTGCAGCGTGCAGTGAGCACCTAACAAACATTTTTACAAGTTTCCAGGATATTATTATTATTATTACACAGTTAACACTGGTGTTTACTTTAAGTTCTAGTGTTTTACAGTGTGACGCGCCTTACCGTGCAGCGTGCAGTGAGCACCTAACAAACATTTTTACAAGTTTCCACGATATTATTATTATTACAGTTAACACTGGTGTTTACTTTAAGTTCTAGTGTTTTACAGTGTGACGCGCCTTACCGTGCAGTGAGCAACTAACAAACATTTTTACAAGTTTCCACGATATTATTATTATTACAGTTAACACTGGTGCTTTCTTTAAGTTCTAGTGTTTTACAGTGTGACGCGCCTTACCGTGCAGTGAGCACACAAGAAACATTTTTACAAGTTTCCACGATAACACCAGCTAATTCTTATAATCATTTTCGTAACTGCGGATACGTGTAAAGCAATAAAGTGAATAAAATCTTCATATTTTGTAACTAACTTTTCCTTCCTGTGATAAACGCGAAGCGACAAGATTAAATTCCAACGTGTTCTCTGATTGGCTAACTTGTAAAAAAGTTTGTTGAGTGCTCACGGTAAGGTGCGTCCCACTGTAGACACGACCGCCATGTTTAATTTTAGCATTTTACATTCAGCGTTTACCGCCGAGGCCGGTGACGTGGAAAATTGAAAGAGATTTAATCGTGGTTGCGGTCGCATTATGTGTTCCGTTCAACACTGGTGTCGACTAGCTCTAGTGTTTTGGGATGCGACGGTACGTGTTTTCAGTATTCTGAATTCAGTGTTTGCTACTTGGAAGACGAGACAAATTTAAAGAGATTCAACCGCAGTGATAGCCATGCACGATAGTATGGGCTTTCGGTGTTTAGCTAGATTTAATGGCTGATTGTCAGGCAATACGATGCCTAATGAAATATAGTGATAGCTGTGTTCAAAATTGCCTCGTGTCACGTGTTTGTTCTTGGTTTAGGTATTTGCAATGTCATGAATCCTTTATTAATTTAATTTATAGCGGAATTTATTCTGAATTATAGAGACAGGAGATAAAGTTACAGTATTTCCAACTCGTTGGCTTAAAAATTGTTAAACTTACTATCAAAACATGCTCTTTTTGCCAATTATTTTGTTTGTGATAAACTGACCGCGTTTTTTTTGCCAAAATTTAAATCATCTGCCTGTCATCAACTACTCTGAGTTTCGCTCAAGTGCGACCGTAACCAACGGTGTCATGATGAAACCGAAACGTCGTTCGGTAGTCTCGTCGTTAATCTCAAGTCTTATTGATCAACATATTTGTGTTTAATTAGTATATCCTCAGGTTAGTGTAACTCCTACAGACCAGATTGTCCCTGAAGGCAAAGCAACCAACATTAGCTGCAAAGTTACAGCTGGTGTCCCAAAGCCAACATTGTCCTGGAGCTTTAAGAATAAAAGTCTTCCCCCAGTTACAGTTGTAACTGAGATCGAGGACGGATCAGTCATTCACGTGCAAAACAGCACAAAAGACATAGAAGGAACATACAAGTGCACGGCAAGAAACAAAGCAGGAGCCGCAAATGCCACTTCCACCCTTCGTATGCTAGGTATGTTAAAGTTTTGAATTTGTAAAGTGTTTAACATCGATTTGGAGGTATTGATTTAATTTATAATTCCGCTAACCAGTGTATAAGGTTTCAAGCTCAAGAAAAGTAAAACCGATCTGTGGTCTTCAAATAGAGTTTTCGAGATTTAGGAAAACGCTACATATACAGCACGGTAAATGTTTTTAAATGTGTGAATTTTCGCTGCCAGTTTCTAAATAAGCCAAATTTTGTTTCAAAAAGATGAATTAAGAAACATGTTTTTAGCGTGGCACAACTAGATGACGTAATGTTTTAAATTTCTTTACTTTTCAAAATATGGAAAATTAAGACAGATCTGCGGACTTCAAATGGATTTCTCAAGACTTAGGAAAACGTCACAGCACGGTTAATGTTTTTTTTAATGTGTAGCCTACGAGAAAGCTGGGGCATAAACCAAATCTTGTTTCGAAAACTGTAAAGTAAAAAAAAATGTCTTAGCGTGACACAAAAACGCATTGTTTGAAATAAGAGACGTAATGTTTTAAATTTGTTTACACACGCAATGTATGAGACTTTAGTTCACCTGAGGATACAACAAATTTAAAGCATTACGTCATCCAGTTCTCTCTCTTTTCACACAATGCATATTTATCTCACGCTAACACACGTTTATTTAATTCGTCGTTTTCGAAACAGATGTTTTTTATTGGAACTTTCAGAAGTGACTCCCAGTCCTCCATCCACTTAATATAAAAAGAGCGTTTTGTATTCACGAGTTGGCTTTTAGGAGCCTTTGATTTTGTTCTCTTTTGATAATAGAAAAACCAACTGCTGAATTAATGCCAAAGTCATATCCATCAATTGTGGCCGGTGATGACCTAGAATTGACTTGCAAAGTCAGTGACACAACAGTGGAGGTAAAATGGAAGAAAAACGGTTTTCCGGTAACTTCAAAAGTTCGGATCAATCGGAAGGATGGCAACAGTACTCTTGTTATTGAAAAAGTTGTGAGTGATGACAGCGGTGGTTATTCTTGTGAAGCACGCAACCAAGCTGGCTTTATGATGTCCTCTACTGTGGAGATTGAAGTAATGGGTAGGATGGCATTTATTGTACTTTGAGTGTTTCTCTTTTTTCTGAAAATAATTAATTGTTACATGTATAATAGTGTAGTATAATAACGAAATAATTACACACTCTTCCGTACTAATGTGTCTGTTAGTATAATATTATGTACAAAACGTCGCTCAATTTCACATTGGTTACGGTCGCATTGGACAGTTAACACTGGTGCTTACTTTAAGTTATAGTGTTTACAGTGCGACGCACGTTACTGGAGCACCTACCAAACATTTTTACAAGTTTCCACGATAACAACAGCTAATTCTTAGAATTTTTTTCGTAACTGCGGATACGTGTAAGACAATAAAGTGGATAAAATCTTCATATTTTGTAACTAACTTTACCCTCCTGTGATAAACCCGAAGCGACAAGATTAAATTCCAACGTGCATTCAGCGTTTGCCGCCCAGGCCGGTGACGTGGCAAATTTAAAGAGATTTAATCGTTGTTGCGGCCGCATCATGTGTTCCGTTCCCGCCGAGTTCCGTTCAACACTGGTGTCGATTAGCTCTAGTGTTTTGGATGCGACTGTGTTTTCAGTATTTTGAATTCAGTGTTTGTTGCTTGGAAGATGAGACAAATTCAAAGAGAGTCAACCTCAGTGATAGCCATGCTCGATAGTATGGGCTTTCGGTGTTTATCTAGATTTAATGGCTGACTGTCCTGTCGGTAATACGAAACCTAATGAAAAATAGTGACAGCCTTGTTCAAAATTGTCTCGTGGTCACGTGTTTTTTCTTGGTTTTGGTATTCGCAATGTCATGATCCTTTATTAATTTAATTTATAGCGGGATTTTTTTTCTGAATTATAAAGACGAGAAATAAAGTTGCAGTGTTTCCAACTTGTTGGAACTTGCTATCAAAACATGCTCTTTTTTGCCAATTATTTTGTTTGTTATAAACTGACAATGTTTTTTCTCCAAAATTTGAATCGTCTGCCTGTCAATCAACTATATATTGTGAAGTGCAGTGTTGACATCAGAGTTACTCCGAATTTCGCTCAAGAGCGACCGTAACCAACAGTGTCATGATGAAACCGAAACGTTGTTCGGTAATCTTGTCGCTAATCTCAAGTCTTATTGATCAATATATTTGTGTTTAAATTAGTATATCCTCAGGTCAGTGTAACTCCTACAGACCAGACTGTCCCTGAAGGCAAAGAAAGCAACATTAGCTGCAAAGTTACAGCTGGTGTCCCAAAGCCAAGATTGTCCTGGAGCTTTAAGGACAAAAGTCTTCCCCCTGTTACAAATGTAACCGAGATCGAGGACGGATCAGTCATTCACGTAAAAGACACCACTAAAAGCATGGAAGGAACATACAAGTGCACGGCAAGAAACAAAGCAGGAGCCGCAAATGCCACTTCCACCCTTCGTGTGTTAGGTCTGTTTTAGTTTTGAATTTGTAACGTGTTTTATATCGACTTGCATCATGTATATCAAATTGTACCATGTATATCAAATTGTAAGTAGCCTGTTCCAGGCGTTCAGATAGTGGGGAAAGCGCGAATTGTTGGGGGAGGCGCGAAGAAAAGCGAGCAAAAAAAATGCGGGGAGACTGGGGAGAGGAAGTCTCCCCACATTTTTCTTTTTTGCTCGCCAACTATTCGCGCTTTCCCCGCTATCTGAACGCCTGGAACAGGCTAAATTGTTAGCCACATTCTTGTTTCACAGAAATCACTTCTCAAGTCAAAAGTCATAGGCGTACATACGAATGTAAAAGATCGAGCTTTTTGTTATTTCATTAACGGCATTGATTTTTTTCCCAACATCAACATCAGCATTAATATTAATAATAAACATTTTGTCGTATTAAATTCCACATCTTTAAGCAGGAAACTCCCTTCTCATATAGATACAACATTTATGGCTTGATGGCTTGAATTGCAATGACAATAATACGTGTTAAGCACAGATGTATCATGTATCAAATCCATTACTACCAACAATTTGTTTTGGTAAGAAATATGGGTAACATATATTATTATGTTACCGCCGAGGGAACAATTCGCCGAAACAACGAGGATCAAAATGCGCCAGTCACAGCTGTTGAAAACCAACCAATCACAGCAGAGCATCGTGCTTCATAAGGTGACGCGTAACCAGTCGACCCCATCGCCTGAAGAAGACTAGCAGTATGCAGTCGAAACGTCGCGATCCACATCGGAAGTGACTACATCGTGAGACAAACGAAAAATACTTCTTTACTAATATATTATTTATTATTATATGTATTTATTAGTTATTTTAATATGACTATATGTGTAGTATTAACAAGAGATAACACAAAAAATAATATAAATATATGTATTGTAGAACTTCATGTTTAATTGCTTCGTTCTTTTTTTCTCTCACATTATTCCAGAGCTTAGCCTTGATCCCTAATTCAATCAAACAATTTTCTTGCCCAGATTAGTCCTTTATTTTTCTCTTGACGATGCGTGATATCGAGTGATAATTTCAAGATCAACTGGCAACGAAATCTTACTTTTGCAACTCAGTTTCACCGGCCCGTCATAGCAAATGAAGTATGTTGAGGTAACTGAAAACCAATGATGTTTGAACTACATCAGAGCTTTGTCCTATGCTTAAATGGATGATCGACTCAAATTAAAAAAAAATTAAACGAAAGTGCCAATTATAATTGATTTATACCAGAACAATGCTCTGGCGGGTGAAAATCTACAAAATTAATGTGATTTCGCAAAACCAAAATCAAAAAAAGATGGAAAAAAAAAACATGTTAATCAGGAGGTTCTAAATATAAATATATCCTCCAACTCTTTTTACTTTGATTTATCTTGGGTCTCTTAATATAGTTTCACGGTTCTTTTTTGATAATAGAAAAACCCACCGCTAAAATAATGCAACAGCCATATCCCCCAATTCTGGCCGGCGTTAAACTAGAACTGACTTGCGAAGTGAGTGGCACAAAAGTGGAGGTCAAATGGAAGAAAAATGGTGCCCCGGTGACTCCAAGAGCTCACATCAGTCAGAAGGAAGACAAGAGTACTCTTGTTATTGAAAAAGTAGTGAGTGATGACAGCGGTGA
This sequence comes from Cladopsammia gracilis, assembly GCA_022457155.1. Taxonomy (NCBI): domain Eukaryota; kingdom Metazoa; phylum Cnidaria; class Anthozoa; order Scleractinia; family Dendrophylliidae; genus Cladopsammia; species Cladopsammia gracilis. Next base: position 1,208,789 of record JAJGOT010000016.1, read on the forward strand.
TTATTCTTGTGAAGCACACAACCAAGCTGGCTTTATGTCCTCAACTGTGGAGATTAAAGTGACGGGTAGGATGGCATTTTTTTTTTTGCTGAAAATAACAAATCGTCACATGTATAATAAAACAGTATAACAACACTAATGTGATTTTATAGTATTACAGTTCGAACAAATACTATACACTGCCCTAAAACGTAGGACTACGTTGTAAAGCATAGCGCAGTGACCATATCAAAGAACCACTTTGTGGTTTATTTAAATTTAATGGGACGCGAATTTCATTTACTAGTTTAAGTATTAGCTACTTTATTTTAAAATGAAAGTGTTACATAACCTTAATTTAATAATTTAATCTGTTTCTCAATATATTTTTGTTGAAGGTGCTTCTTCTGGGGAGAAGAAACAGGAATGGAAGTACATTCTTGGTGCTATGGGGGCTGTCATGTTTCTCGCATTGGTTACTTATATCTTCTGTTACATTTGCAAACGACGAATGAAAGGTACGAACATCTACCACTTTTGTTTTGGACACAACGATTTGTTTCATTTCAAAAAGTAATAGCAATTCAATTACTTTGGTTCCCATAACAAACTAACCTTCTCAAATATAACAATAATCTAAACCAGACGGTTTTTTGACGGATATATTAGCAAAACAACAACACTTTTTAAGCAACATGTTTCGAATTAAAAACTCATCTATCGTCAGTTGCTAAATGAAACCAGTTTAAAATTGTCAGATACAGTATGCTTATTGCACGCGAAGAGAAAACTAAAGCGTAAAAAAAATGCCTCTTAAGAGCCTCTTAATTGTTGGAATCTGTAATAAATCATTATCATTATCATCATTATCATTATCATTATCATCATCATTATCATTATCATTATCATGTCAAAGGAATACAGATAAAAAGAATTAAATAACGAACACACTAGCTAATATGATAAAGAAAAATTGAGATGTTTAAGGTGGCTCCGTTGTTATTTCGGGCGCACTCGTCAATGACAAACTTTGTCTCATGACGTTTTTGGCTCTAAAGCGATGCTTCTAAAACTTTGCGAAAACTTACAGCTATTATTTAGCAACAATATGATAGAATTCGATTTTCATGGGAAAATATATTTAGTTATAATCGGGCTTAAATGAACCCCACTTTTTGAACAAAATCGCACCCTGTGAAAAATTTTGCTGTTATATTTTTGTTAAATTTCTGGAATCAGCTTACATTGACTTAATACATACCCTTACCAAGTTTCAGCAAAATCGTTGCAGCAGAAATGCGGAAGAATTAACGCCATCAACATTTAGCCCTAAAATTCTCTTAAAATTTTAAATACTTGATGCTCTTTGACAAAACAATCTACGAACCCAAATGTCTGGGAGAAGCCTTCCCAATGCTTGCTAAATCTGAATTATAAGCCGATTGCAAATCGTGCGAACCGTTAAAAAGTATTCACTAGTTTTGTAAATATCATAAAATGCTCCAAAACCTGCTCAAATCTCCAATGCATGCTGCGTTTTCCGTCATTTTTAGAAAATTATCCTAGCGTTTCATGTGTGAACGAAAGGCCTATCCGGTATGGTTTTCGTGCCAGCGCAAGAGCTATCCGGTATAGTGTAGACATAGCCTTAATCCCGTAGTATCACACGGTAATTTTAAATTATAAACCGATTATTTGAAAGCTATATCGAATTGACTAAAATCATGTTGTTTCGGCATCATGTTGTTATAACCTCATTTTTCTAACACACCTTTTTTTGAGCGAAGACGCCTGGATCCCTAAACAATGGTGGTGACCCTCCTTACAATATACTCCCATCCCTCGATTCACGCCCCAACCAACACCGACAATGTAGCTCAACCTTAACTTATAGATTTCTGCCAGTGAAAACCCTTAAACAAATAAGTCCACGTGCATATATTATCGCACCCGACCAATTATTTAATATTCACTTACACATCTATGTATTTATTTGTCGTTTATCGTTCTATTTTATTATTAATTGGTCTTGTATTTTCTTTATTTCTTTTATAGCGAAAGCAACCAAGGCCAAGTAAGTTGAATTAATTTTTTACCTCTGAAAATTTAAGCCTTTGATGTGCCAGGTCGAGTGCTTTCGTAGCAAGATGCTCGATGTAAGATAAAAATAGACATGCTAAAAGATGAAATAATGGCAGCTTTACTACTATAAATCTCACTCAGTAATACAAAGGAAAGAACAAGGAAAACGTTGAAACAAATGGCCTAAGCTGTTAAGGTGTTAGTCTTATCTTTTCAATGTTTACCCCTCCTTTATATGAGCACCCTACAGTTCCTTAACAACAATTCATTCCAAAACATTAAACCAAATTAACTGAAGCAACGCCACTTTATTATACAATATTTTTTTACACGCCAGCCAAAAAAAAAACACTTACGAAGTTATATAAGCCCAGGGTTTATAAGCGGTATTTTACGGTATTTATGGTACTGTCTTGGTAATCAATAGTTTGTATGTTTTGATTTATCGATTTACTTTTATCGAAATATAAGGCTATGTCTACACTATACCGGATATCTTATCATGTCGACATGAAAAATAGTCCGGCCTGGTGTGAACAGAAACGACCCAGAACTGGATATTTACTTCTTTTTCAGTGGGTTTCAATCCTTGCTCCTAGTTGTTGACTTCCGCTACGATTCGGTTCGACTGCCTGTTCACACTGCCCCAGAGAGTGGCACGAGAATGTATCCGATATGTGACGATGAGGCTATGTCTACACTATACCGGATAGCTCTTGCGCCGGCACGAAAACCATACCGGATAGGCCTTTCGTTCACACGTGAAACGCTAGTTTCGGAACGATTTTTGTTCCGGAGCGCCGCTGCGACGCGGCGCTCGTGAAAGTGAATCGTCACATCTCGGATAGATTCTCGTGCCACTCTCTGGGGCAGTGTGAACAAGCAATCGAACCGAACCGTAGCGGAAGTCAACAACTAGGAGCGAGGATTCAAATCCACTGAAAAAGAAGTAAATATCCAGTTCTGGGTCGTTTCTGTTCACACCAGGCCGGAGTATTTTTCATGTCGACATGATAAGCTATCCGGTATAGTGTAGACATAGCCTGTCACTTTCACGAGCGCCGCGTCGCAGCGGCCCTCCGGAACAAAAATCGTTCCGAAACTAGCGTTTCATGTGTGAACGAAAGGCCTATCCGGTATGGTTTTCGTGCCGGCGCAAGAGCTATCCGGTATAGTGTAGACATAGCCTGCTGTGCATTACATTGTAGGCACCCTTCTGTAGGCCTGCCTTCCTTCCCCTGGGACCTACGGGAAAACGTGAAAGTGCACCTAACCCCAAAATTGTTTTTTCGCTTAATCAACTCTATGTACGTTGAAAAGTTGAATAGTTAAATATTTCTTGTTTTTAACGTCGCGTTAGTGAGTTATAAAGATTTGAATTTTCAAAATATTAATTTTATGACGTCAATTCAAGATTTTGCTATTATTTCTACGTCAATTTACAATACGCAGTATACAGCTTAAGGAAAATCAATTTGGGAAATACTAAATATAAACTATGGATAGTCATTTGATTCGTAAAAAAATATTACTTGAAAGTAAAAACAAGTAGTTGTATAATAAATGAATATTGAATTGACGTCATCTTATTAGCATTTTGTAATCTCTAGAACTCACTTACGCGACGTTAAAAACAAGAAATATTTCACTATTCGACTTTTCAACATACATAGAGTTGATAAAGCGAAAAATAAAATTGGGGGTCAGGTGCACTTTAAACCAAAATATAATTATATCTGAAGCACACTTCCAAAAAAGTACATGGCAAAAACTATCCTACTGGAAAAAAAAAATAGACTGTGTCCAGAAGACAAGAATACAAACCGAACCACTTCCGGTTCAATGAAATTAAAGTTAAGATAAGATCTCGGACACTGAAGTTCTATCTAAATGTCCATACATACAATGTCGATGATTTGAAACGTCAAGTCATTTGAGCAGGTCCTGTTGCACTGAGGTCAGACGAACGCATGCTTAAGCAGTGAACGCCCCTCACGGACGCGGTTAAAGACGGAAATCGCAAGCGATTGAAGAACAAACTGAAACTTTCTGTAAAAGCCCTGGAGATAGACAACGCACTTTCTTGGCGCCTACAGCCCTGGACCATACCTCCTGGCGCACTGTCAAAAAGTGACTTCCTCCGCTGGAAAGAGCTGCACAATCGAAGCAACCACTACCTACTAAACTTACTATTCGTTGAACGAGCGACGTATAAAATGGGGCACTGAACAAGTTAGGCGTGTGGTCTTTTGGTTGTTTTTGGCCTAGTATCTCAAAGTCATTTTCGTTTCAAGATCGGTTTACAGGCTACGATTTATCAGCTCGGTCTCTTTATGCCAATAATAAATGCCAATATACATAGTAAAGTACACGCTACAAAGCCTTCGGAACGGCAAATCGTCGGGTATTAATAAACCGTGTTTAGGTAGATGAATTCCATGGCCATTTTGGTGGTTTGATTCGAATTATTGTAAAACTAACTACATGCAAGTACCGACGAAGAAAACCGCAAAGTTATTACTGAGTTGAGCCGCTCGCACTTCTTAACGTTTTACTTCTGATCTCAGGGCCGAGCCAGACGAAAATTCTTACCAAGGCAACATCAGAAAAGTTTGTATGCATAGCCTCCAACAAGAGAGATTCAATGCTTGTTCTAGTATTTTTTTTACCGAGGCACTTGCCTTGATTCGTCTCATGCTAGCTACGGCCCTGGATTTACTGGTGACCAAGTGAAATGGAAACAAAGCTATTCCTTTTAATCCCGATATTAAAAATAGAATTTAGTCTATTCTTTAAGGCCCGTTTACACATACGATTTTTGATGCGATTTTTGTCGCGCTCTCCAATGCAATTTTTGTCGCATGTGTAAACTGGCGACGATTTCAGTGCGACTCGGGTGCGATATTTGCTGCGATTTCCCAAAAATCGCCGCCAAGTTGTATCAGGTTTCGAAACCTCTGCGACATCGCGCGACAAATCTCGCCCAAACCGCACTGAAATCGCCGCCCGTTTACACATGTAATTTGAAGATACAACTTGCGCGCGACAATCAAAAATTGCATCGACAAGTGCGACAAAAATTGCACAAAAAATCACCTGTGTAAACGGACCTTTAGTAAGTTTCGTGTTAACCCTATTCAGACTGGGGGGGGGGGGGCTTTTCGAACCCCCCCTCCAGTAAAATTGTGATAACTCTTACACCGAAATAGCTATGAGGCTGAAATTTTCTGACTTTTCCTAGAATTTATCTAGGGACATTTTGGTATCCATAACATGTCAGTGTGATTAACCATGTTGCCATGGCAACCGGTTTTTGACACATAGGTTTTCAAAATATTAAAATATGGTGAATTTTTTATTTTAAGATCTTGTTCTTTGACTTATAGTGCATTTTCTTGTTAGAATAGTTTTTTCTTGGGACTAGTTCTTGAAAGACATCCAAAATTGTTACCATCAAATATTTGGGGGGGAGGGGTAGGCAAATTTTTGCTCTCTTTTACTTACAGAGAAAAATTTCGTACTATTTAGGGACTGTGCAATAATTATCTGGAGGGGGGGTTCTAAAATTAACAAAGGAGGCCTTAAAATAAAGTTACACCCCCCTGAATTAAAGTTAAAATAACTTCTTGTCCACCCCCGTCTAGAGGGGAGATTACTTTCAACCCCCCCCCCCCCCCTTCCCCAACCTCCGATCCTCCCTACATCCCTCTTTACCCTTACACTACTTCTGGTATGTCTGCATCATCAATAAATAAAACTTGGAAGCTGCGCTCCACATAATTGTTGCCTGATGAACCACCTTCATACTCGGTTGACTCCTCCTCAGAATCACTTGAGGTATCATCATGAGAACTGGAGGGCATGTTTTCATCATCATCTTCGATGTCTTCATCAAATGTTCTTGCTACAGAACCATCTGCATGCTTAAGTATTCGCTCAACTAATTGTGCCTTGTTTCCAGATACCATTAGACCTTCTTGCCTTAGATAGAGCCGAAGTTGCTTGTTAGTCAGTCTTTCAACATCGTCTCTGCTCTCCCAACAAATATCTTCTGGAATGGTGTTTCTTTCAAGATTTCTTTTGTCTGCTTTTAGAGCCAAGAATTCAAGGTGCTGAAGATATCTTCTGCAAGAACTTTCGTGGATGTTAAG